>JAQOTM010000095.1:0-64689 GCA_029168755.2 Tillandsia fasciculata | reverse complement strand
TATTCTCCCCCTTTGTGATACGATCATTATTTGCTGCTTTCTCCCCCTTTGTTCACAAATTGTCAAACAGTGAACATACTAGACAAAAGAAAATCACTAACAGCATTAGTTCATAGAGAAAGAGAGATAAAAGCTCAGTTCCGGTATATAACAAAAATGCAGATTGCGTACCGGTACCAGAAAGCAAAAATCAAATAATTTCTTGAAACAAATCCAGATTTTGGAATCTTTTCAAATACCGATTTGTATTCCATCAAGAAATCAATTTAAGTGCTTTAAACAATGAATTCACACAGATGCCATTCAATCCAATTAATTTCACAAAATTAAAAAGATTTACTCCTAAATCATGAAAAACAAAGATAAAACATTATAAACAGTTTTTCATGTTATATTCATCAAACACAAGTCATCAAAAATAATCTTGAGATCCAAACTCTATCAAGATGTAACGGATTTACAAAGATGACTTACGGAGATTTCCAAATGACATCAATCTTGAATTCTACCCTTTCAAATTGAGATAAGCACTAAAATACCTAAGGGTGGCTCTTTGAGCATCTTTTTCAACTATCCCACCTTATACCAACCAGGAGATTGTTCAAAATAAGAACTTTGAATTTAAATCTCCGAATGCTTCAACTAAGATTTTTCTCATAAAAATATTTTCCAAGCATCCAAAACATGTGGTAGCTTCACACACAAACCGGAGACCGGGTGGCAGCTCTTTCCTACATGTGGTGGTAGTTTCACACACTCCTTTCGGATGTAACTCTTTCCACATCTTTTACAATTCATTTATTTACCCTTGTAAGAAGGCAATCTCTTACGTGAAAGAATTAAATCCCAAATTTTAGTCTATCGGTTGTCTCACGTTTATCACAATGAATTCACACAACCGAGATAGATTAAGAATCTAAAGATCACACATGATTTCTAAAATTTGATGCTATAACTATCAAAAACTCCTATAATGAAGTATCTTCAAGATTATGATTATGGAGTAAGTTGATAATCCATATAAATTAATTGGAGTGAATGAACGTGAAACTGAAACTCTTTTTTATTCAATGCACTTGTTCAATAAAAACCCTTTGTTCAAAAACAAAGTATAAAAACGAAGAGCATTGAAAAACATGTAATGCAAGATTAAGAAAAATATGAAGGGAAAACCAATCAAAGCATTACATACAGTCATAAGCTATTTAGAACTTAAAACAAGGAAAGATATCACCTTTCCGAATCCAAAATCGCTGAATTTTGGGTTGTCTTGATTCGTTGTGGCCGGGGGTTGTCCGCTTTGACTGTTGATCCACCTTAGGTCTTTGCCTCGCAATGATCCACTTGTATGATTGATGTTGTGGCTCGGACCTTTGGTGGGTTGAGTGAACTCCTTTGACTTGATGTGTCTTTTGATTCCATTGATGTCCGCTCCGTAGATGAAGTTGCCGAAGGATTTTCTTCTCTTTTCGGGCAATTCTTCACCAAATGTCCTTCAAGTCCACATAGGTGACAAGTTTCTTCTTTTCAATTTCATTGTTAAACTTCCCGCATGCACACTTGTTGGGTTATATGTATATGGATCTAAATAGGGGAAAAAACACCTAGAGGGGGGTGAATAGGTGTAAACAATAAACACTCAAAAAATCATTGCGCAATAAAACCCAATGCGGAAAAATAAATGAACACGCAAGATTTTTACGTGGAAAAACTCCAAACCGGAGTAAAAAACCACGGGACCGATAACACGGCGAAATCCACTAGAATTAACACACGTACAAGGTGATATAACGTACTCACAGACGACTCAACCTTTTACCATACGCTCCTAGTAGATCTTCTCCGCTCGCTCCACGACGCTTCTCGAATCCACGATCTGCGCCCAACGCTGAATCCACAGCGTCCAACGTCGAGTCCACGACGTCCGACCGAATCCACGGTCTTCACCCAGTAGCACGCTTCGAATCCACGAACGTACCTCGCTCCGAATCCACGAGAGCGGTTGCACCTTGAATCCACAAGGCCACGCGAGTCCACGCGCCGATTTAGGGTAAATCGTTGTTTTTGGGTGGTGATGATCCGCCGAATACTTAGATTAGAAATAGATCGGAAATACCATCTAAGTATTCATTGATTTGATTCTACTCAAAATCTGAGTTTGGAAAACCTAGAATCAAATCAATCAATATAGATGAAGAAACATAGAATTAATCTATTGATTTCCTTTCTTCTCTATATGTGGATTTTCTCTTTCGGTCGTATTTTCTATTAATCCGTCTGTTTTCGATGCCCTAAAAATGAATATAGGGTCTATTTATAGGTTAGAAACCATTGGAAGAAGATAAGGATCAAAAACAACCTTTTCTGGAAATTTTCAGGACGGCGATCCGGATCGGATTACTGCGATCCGGATCGTCGTAGCGAGATAGACAATTCCAGAAAACAGGGTTCGGGATCCGGATCGCAAGTCCGATCCGGATCGTTCATACAATTCAGCAAACTCCCATGTTCGGGATCCGGATCGGAATGGCCTAGGATCCGGATTGAAATTGCCAATGAACAATCACCCTTCGGGATCCGGATTGCAAGGTCTGATCCGGATCCTGAACATGTCCCATGTCCAGTTTTTGATTTTTATGCAATTAAAAATTCTTCCAAGTGTTTCTACACTACAAGAAGTATTCGGATCACCAAAAATCTTTAGTTAAACATACCTGATCCTTTTGAATTCTTCTTTCTTGAGATTGAGGTATATGATCCAAACTTTTTCATCTTCAATCTTCAAGACTTAACACTTTCACGAAATACGCCAACTCAAATTCCGTAACAATCTCCCCCTTTGGCGGTTTCGTGACAAAACACAAATCCACTAAAGAAAATTCAAAAAGGATATTTTTGTTGCTATCACCATACAACAAAAATTTACAATGGAGATCCAAAAATTTAAATACATGAGATAAACTCCTAAAACAGACTCTAGACTTAGACATCTGTACTCTCTGCAAAAAGAAATCATTCTTGACAAAAGAAATCGTTAGATACCTCAAGAATATTTAGCATTCAAAACCAAGCAGAGATGAGTTTATACTCATCATGACATTTAGTAAATCAGATATGTAATAAGATCAGAATCAACCAATGACATATCTTCTAAGCAATAAGATTCCAAATGTCATAAGCATTGTTAGTAAACACACAACTTGTTAGTAATAATACATGCCCAAATAGTTAGTCAAATAGTTAGTAGGGACATGCAACAAATCACCAAATAAAAACCAAAAGTTGTAATACTTACCTTCATCAAAGTTCCAAATTTCCACAAAAGTCAAAGTTTTCTCTTACTCTCTCTCTCCCCCTTTTTGTCACAAACAAAGCCAAAATATAGTCAAAACTACAAAGTGTAAGGAGAGTTAAACAAGTTTAAATACAAATTAAGAAACTTAAAAACCTGCAAGAGAAAAGATTAGAAGGAAAATTTATGGAGAATCGTCAGAACTGATACACCCAAGCTTCTGAAACATTTTCTTGATCCGTTTATTCATAGAAGCTTGCTCCTTCTTCACTTCTTTGAGATCTTGAATCATCACAGCTTGTCTTTCTTGACTTCTTTGAGATCTTCCTTCATTTCAGCGAACTCAGCAGACATGCGTTCTTGTTCGTTGGATAGTCGCTGTTGTTCTTTAAAGATTGAGCTGACAGAAGCATCATCATCAGAAGTGGATGGAGGTGCTTGCTGTGCTGGTGGAACAGGAGCTGTAGAAGAAGTTGCTAGTGGTCGAGCTCGTTGTCGGATTGGAGGAGATGGAGGATCATCTTGTTTTGTCGATAGAGACTTCACTATTGTTGTCTCATTAATGGTGCCCAAACTGTACATGTATGAGCTCGTGCTTGTATCGACTTTAAACTTTCTAAGGATGCGCATGATTATCATTGGATAGGGTAGTCTCTCTGTGGGGTGAGAGTGTTCCACATACCGCGCCATCCTTGACCAAATGAGGAAAGGAATATTCAAGTTTGCTCCCATCAATGCGGCCGGGTTTCCAAGAAGATAAAGGAATAACATCCTATCCCATCGAAGAACCTTCGTGTTCATGTTGGGAAGAATGTTGTAGCAGACAATGAAGTTTATATACCAATACTCTGGTCGAAGCTCTTTAGAGAAAACAGAATTTCCGGTTGACAAGGTATCTGGAAGACAAATTTCATTGACAACCACTCTCCAGGAGTTGTCGTTGAAGCTTTGAGTTTTCAGGTAATGAATTCCATCAGATCTGGCTTTCATTCCTAGCACTTCTCCAATCAGTTGGGGTGTGACTTTGATTTTGATATTTTTAACCAAAGTATGAAATTCTCGACGTCCATCATCGTGATCAATTAAACTTGCAGCGTTATGATAAAACATTCGTACTGAGTGTGGACAGTACTCAGTAGTCTCAGGGAAGTTGCAAATTGGAGCAAGACCGACCTGGTCAAACAAAATCCCAAAGACTGCAGATCGTTCCTTCATCGGTTGGACATTGACATGTCTTTCGCCAATACATTCCCTTTTCTCAAAATCTTTGATTCTTGCGGAGCTGATGAATTCTTGTTGAGGAGGCGGGCTAGCAATAGGTTCGTTAATCGAAATGCCCCTAGCACTGCCTCTTTTTCTTGCACCGGTTTTCATTCTTGTTCCAATTGGACTTGGGTCCATGGGAGCTTTTCCTTTATCTGCAGCAGCAGGAGGAGGCTTTGCCTTTGAGGCTTCAGCAGTAGCTTTCCCTTTTGAGACAATAGGACATTTTCCTCGATCTCGAGGTTATCCCAGTCAATAGAAGCCGTCTCTGAGTCTGTCTCAGAATCACTCTGAGCTTTCTTCGATCTCTTTGCTTTCTTAGGTTTGGCAGTGTCCTTAGCATGGAAATGGCAGCAAGTAGGAAAATAATCCAGGTGATCACCATTTTCGCTGCTAGTGAGAAAAGTATCCTGTGAAGAACAACTCAAGAACACATGAAAAATTATTAATTTTCAAAAATTTGGAAAATTGTACCCAAACAATCATAATCATGTAGAGAAGCTAAGAATCAAATAAGTTTTGGAAAAAGAATTTCAAAACTGGATCAATTCCATGATTTTCAAAAATTCCTCTTATATGCCCTAAAACAGAATTTTCAGAAATCGAAGCCCAAAAATTCGTTAATCTTGAGAAAACCCAGCATATAATCAAAACTAATCTACCCAGAGTTCTTATTTCAGAAGAAATTTGACCAAAAACCATTCAAAAACGAAAAAATTGCAAGATTTCTGCTCACGTTTTGAGCAAACAAGGATAAACAATGAAAAAATGAGATTTTGATCAATAAAACTTACTTGGAATGGAAGAACTTTGAGTTTGAAGGCTCCAAGAAGGAAGAAATCTAGAGAGAGAAGCTGTAGAGACTTAAGAACACAAGATTGTAGCAAAAGAAATCAAAAGCCCTTGGTTCTTATTAAAACCCTATGTCACGCCCCGAGTCCGCCAATTTGTACGGTTCGGGCACGCCAACAGACCCGCCAATCGGGTAAAACCTTTTTCTACCCGAGAGGAACGGTAACATCCATAATAACACAACAAGTGTATGCGGAAGCTCAATATCAGAATACTAAAAATCACTATAAATTTGAATCTTTCATTCAATAACAACAGTTAATGCGGAAATGAAAGCATACAAGAGTGAACCATAAATTAAATTTATTACACTTTACATTTCTGAACTTGCAAATAAAACTATTACATTTTCTTTACATAAATTTCCTCACTATACAAGGTTAACTCAAGAAATACATAAATGGGATACCTCTGCTAGACCCTCTAGGTCACTATGCTGCTGGGCCCTTGCCCCTGTCGTATGCCTCGCCGTCTGCGTCTGAACCGTCACGATCATCGCATCCATACCCGTACCTGTCGGGGGGGGGAGGGGGTCACCCAAGGGGTGTGAGAACTTACGAGCGAGTTCCCAGTGGGTTCAACCACCGAGAAAAAGTGTCCAACACCACTTGGTCCAATGGAAGCAATAATAATAGTGCTAGGAAACTAAAATCCTCAATATCAAAATGCAGCTATGCAATATAACATATCACTACACTATCTGTGTAAAACCATCTACCCAGCACTAATCTGTCTAGCCACACTAGGCTGCTAAGCACCAACTCGGCCACTATGCCGCTGTATACAAGGTCAAACTAACCCGGCCACCTTGGCCACTCTAATTCTCTTTATTCTTTAGATTCTGGTGCTTCAGTTCAAGTTAACCCTCAGAAATTCTTATCCAACGGGCCCGAGCCCGGTAGTCTTGCTACCATAAGATAAGATTTCTAGGTTGCCGATAACACCCGCAAGTGTTACCCCGTCCTACGGAAGAAACGTCCCGAACGGGTCTCTACCCGGGAGAGGGATACTGCCCGTACCTCCAACATGGGCTGGTTTCTGTCACGCCCCGAGACCGTCAATTTGAACAGTTCGGGCGCGCCAACAGACCCGCCAATCGGGCATGACCTTTCAAGACCCGAAAGGAACGGTTTAATCCAACAATATCATTTCAATATAGCGGAAGAGTAAGCAATCAGAGGAAAGAACTATAAATTTAAACTTTCAATCATTCAACAAGTAGTTAGAAGAAATGAAAGTAAAACACTTGAGCGAAGATATACACTTTTGTTTAATATTACAACTCTCTTTTAGCATGAACTACAATACCAAAATACATCCATATTTTTTTTTTCTTTCTTTTCCAACTTGAAACTTAAACATTTAAATTTACATTGTTCCTCACATACAAAAGTTCGCTCAAGAAAATAAAACTCCAAAATGGTACTGGCGACTCTAGACTGCTAGGTCGCTACTCTGCTGGGCCCTTGCCCCTGTCGCGTGCCTCGCCCGATGTGCCTGGACCTGTGGGGATGTCACCCAAAGGGTGTGAGAACTACAACCAAGTTCCCAGTGGGTTCAACCACCGAGAGAAAATGCCCTGCACCGCTTAGTCTAATGGAAGCAATATAATAGAGAATGAAATACAGTAAATAAAAGCTGTAAATCTTAGCTAGCATGCTTAATACTTTTACCTTTGCCATGACATAGCTCTATGTCGCTGTAGGATGCCAAACTAACCAACCTGTCCCTTGTCAAATTACTTTCATTAACTTTCTTGTGTTTCAATTCAAGTTGCTAAACCCTCGGAGAAGCTTGCCCAACGGGCCCTAGCCCGGCAGACATGCTGCCATAAGACAAGTCCTCTAAGGTTGCCGATAACACCCGCAAGTGTTACCCCGCCCTACGGGGAAACGTCCCGAACGGGTCTCTACCCGGGAGAGGGACACTGCCTGCTACTCCAACATGGGCCACGTTTCACCCCGTAGGTAGACTCGTTTTATTATTTCTTTTATTGCTTTGCATTTAGCCTCTTTGCTCTTTTAAGCCTTTGCCTTTCTTTTGCTCTTTAGCACTTAGCTTCCATCTCAATCGAGCTTATAGCTCACATTGCTCACATTGCCTCTTAGCCCTTTTTCTTTCTTTGCAATTAAGCTTTTAGCTTGTCTTTTTAATATACTCATGCATTTACCCTAGGTCCATGCCTTAAGGTACATAAGTCCCTTGGACTCAATTCTTAACTTTCATTATGCTCAAGTTGAAGTTAAAGTGTAGGTATATTAACCCGACTCCCTATGACCACTCTAGGGATTTCCAATACTCTGGATTTTAACCTCAACTAAACTATGCTTTCCTTAGAGACATAACTCTAATTTAGGCCCTAATTCCATCACACGCTTATTTGACTCAAACAACCATGCCACTCGTGAAATCCTATAGTGAATGCCACACATTAGAGCCTAATCTAAGTTTTCTCCTAAGTCAAATTTCCATAAACCGCAACCACATCTACATAAGCATGAAATTATTGTCCTAGCCACTCTATTAACATGCTTCTAATAACAAGCAAAAGATAAGGGGAGAGGTCACCCTCGCTCGATAGAATCCCCCACCTCGATGTGTTCCCTTAGTTCTTAAAGGAGACAATTTTAGCTCCTTGGATCCGTGAGGCTTCCCTACATTGTGAGGAAAGCAAAAGATATAGCAATTTCTTTTATACGATTCACTAAATTCAATAAGACGATAAAATTAACCTCTTTTGACAACAAAGAGGGAAAAGTTCCTATTTGATCGTTTTCCCCCACCAAAAGGCTAACTTTCTATCGGTTCATAAAAATGGGAGGGAAATAATTATCTTATGGCATGTTGCCAAAAAGAAACTTGCTCAACTCGATCCGGGGTCAAAAAGCCC
Source organism: Tillandsia fasciculata (assembly GCA_029168755.2). Lineage (NCBI taxonomy): Eukaryota > Viridiplantae > Streptophyta > Magnoliopsida > Poales > Bromeliaceae > Tillandsia > Tillandsia fasciculata. The sequence continues at coordinate 56,392 of JAQOTM010000095.1, read as the reverse complement.
CCCGAATTTTGAGAAAAGCTCAATTTGAGCTATTTCCTCCCAATTCGTCAATTTTGCACTTTGTAAGTTGGGGATTGCAAATTTTACTTTGAAAACAAGTCCAATGCTCTCTAAATTTTTAGAGGAGCTCTAATTAAGCAATTCCCCGACCCCCAATTCCTCAATTTTGCATTTTGAAAAAAAATCAAGAAATTGAAATTTTTGCGTTCTTTTCTCATTGGAGAAAAGAGAAGAGAAGAATTCTCTCCATTCTTCTTTTCTTCTTTCTTCTCTTCTTTTCTTTCTTTTCTTTCTCTTTTCTTCTTCACTTCTTTCTTTCCTTTTTTTTTTTTTTTTTTTTTTGCAATCTTCCCCTGCTGCTGGGCAGCAGCTGCAAGCTGCTGCCCAAGCAGCAGGACCAGCAGCTGCTGCTGCTGCTGGTAGCAGCAGCAGCTGCAGCAGCACAAGCAGCTGCGCAAGGCAGCCTGCAGCTGCCTTGCGCAGCAGCCCTGCTGCCCAGCTGCTGCTGCTTAGCAGCAGCAGCAGCTGAGCAGCAGCTCAAGCTGCTGCTCCCCTTCCCCCACTATATATATATATATATATATCTATATACATACTTATTGTATATATCCTCTTTTTTTTTTTTTTTTTTTTTTTTATTTTTTTGTTTTCCCTGCTGCTGGGCAGCAGCTTGCACAGCTGCTGCCCAGGCAGCATTGCTTGCAGCTGCTGCTGCTGCTTGTAGTAGCAGCAGCAGCTGCTGCAGTTGCAACAGCTGCGCAAGGCAGCATGTAGCTGCCTTGCGCAGGCAGCAAGAGGGAGGGAGGGAAAAAAAATAGAGGGAGAAAGAGATAGAGAGAGATAGAGAGAGGTAGAGAGAGGGAGAGAGACTCACCTTTTCCTTCTCCTCCTCCTTCTTCTTCTTCTTCTTCTTCTTCTTCTTCTTCTTTTTCTTCTTCTCTTTCCCTTCTTCTTCTCCCCCTTTCGTTTCTTCCCCAAGCTGAGAGAGAGTGAGAGAGAGTGTGGTTTCAAAATGAGGGTGAGAGAGAGAGCATTAAAGTCTCTGCAGGGGGGTAGCTGGGAGAGGAGGGTGAATTTACAAAAACACCCCCAAACTAACCCCAAATTACCTAATTGCCCTCTTTTCCTGCAGAATTTTCCTGCAGTGAGCCTTATCGGATAGCCCTCTTTCACCTCGTTTTCCCGTCAACTGAGAAATCAAAATTATAATTTCTCTTCGCCCCTCTAATCTACAAATTTTTCTTAAACTTCCCACGATTTTGTTTAAACTTTTGGACTATTCTAAGCCCTCGAAAGAGAGCTCCGAAAATGCTTCGCGATTGACTTGGGCTGTCAAAACTGCAGTTTCAGCAATCACGAAGCATTTTTCTTCGCTTCGTTCTCCGATTTTTTCTTAATAACATACCTAGGTTTTTCGCCCCTTTTAATAAGAAAACTTTTGTGAGACACCCCACGATTTCTTTTAAAATTTTGGGGCACTCGAAGCCCTCGAAACAGGGCTCCGAAAACGCTTCGCGATTAATCTGCACTGTCAAAACTGCAGTTTTCAGAATTCTCGAAGCATTTTTCTTCGCTTCGTTCTCCGATTTTTTCTTAATAACATACCTAGGTTTTTCGCCCCTTTTAATAAGAAAACTTTTGTGAGACACCCCACGATTTCTTTTAAAATTTTGGGGCACTCGAAGCCCTCGAAACAGGGCTCCGAAAACGCTTCGCGATTAATCTGCACTGTCAAAACTGCAGTTTTCAGAATTCTCGAAGCATTTTTCTTCGCTTCGTTCTCCGATTTTTTCTTAATAACATACCTAGGTTTTTCGCCCCTTTTAATAAGAAAACTTTTGTGAGACACCCCACGATTTCTTTTAAAATTTTGGGGCACTCGAAGCCCTCGAAACAGGGCTCCGAAAACGCTTCGCGATTAAGAATTTCAGAAATTCCAGATTTGGCTAAGTCCTCGGGTTCAAGTCACTTTTCGACCCGATGCCCTTCGCGTCAGCCCGAAACGCACCGAACTCGACTGTAATCATGTTTAAAACACGTTACAAGTCCTCTCGCCGAATTTTGCCATTTTGCGAACTCGGCGAACACGAGTCCCAATTTTGCACTTTGAGGCTTCGTTTCTCAACCACAACTCACTTTTCGACCCAACGGCTTTTGCGTTGATTCAAAACACTTCAAACCCACTTGTAATCATATTCGAAACGCGTTACAAGCATTTTTACCGAATTTTGCTATTTCGCAGAAATCGGTGCACTACATTCTCCCCTCCTTTAGGAGTTTCGTCCGCGAAACTAAAACTCACGTACCTTGGGATTTATTCCTCGAACAAGCGAGGATAATGCTCCCGCATCACAGCTTCAGGCTCCCACGTGGCCTCCTCCTCGCTATGCCTCGTCCAAAGCACTTTCACATAAGGAATGGAGCGGTTCCTGAGCTTCCTATCACGCCGATCAATAATCTTATACGGGAACTCATCGTAGCTCATATCCTCCCGTAGATCGAGTGGTGGGTAGTTGATTATGTGCGTCGGGTCGTGGACATACTGGCGGAGTTGTGACACATGGAACACATCATGAATTCCTGCCAAATCTGGGGGCAAAGCTATTTTATAGGCCACTGGGCCAACTCGCTCCAAAACCTCATAAGGTCCAAGAAAACGAGGGTTCAACTTTCCTCGCATCCCAAATCGCACTACTCCCTTCGTGGGCGACGCCTTCAAAAATACATGATCCCCGACCTTAAACTCTAGGTCGCGCCGCCTTTTGTCCGCATAGCTCTTTTGCCGACTTTGCGCTGTCACCAGACGTTGACGCGCAATTTGCACCTTTTCCTCGGCTTCTTGCAATACATCAGGACCCAGTGATGATCTCTCGCCAACCTCACTCCAATGCAGTGGAGACCTGCACTTTCTGCCATAGAGTGCCTCAAAAGGTGCCATTCCGATGCTGGCTTGATAGCTGTTATTGTAGGCGAACTCCGCCATCGGCAAATATCGCTGCCACCCTGGTCCATAGTCCAAGACACACGCCCTGAGCATATCTTCGAGGATTTGATTGGTCCTCTCAGATTGACCATCGCTCTGAGGGTGATAAGCCGTAGAGAAATCCAGGCGTGTTCCCAAAGTCTCGTGGAAGCTCTTCCAAAATTGTGACACGAATCGGGGATCCCGATCCGACACTATAGAAACAGGAACTCCATGAAGGCGCATAATCTCATCAATATACAACTGCGCCAATTTATCCCTAGACCAGGTGGTGTGGACAGGCAGGAAATGAGCCGCCTTGGTTAACCTATCCACAACCATCCAAATCGCGTCGTGGCCTGCTTGAGACCGAGGCAAGCCCACGATAAAATCCATAGCGATGTTCTCCCATTTCCACACGGGAATCGGCAGATTTTGAAGCTTGCCCGCAGGGAGTCTATGTTCAGCCTTGACTTGTTGGCACACTAAGCATCTAGCCACGAAGTGTCCAACATCCTTTTTCATACCTGGCCACCAAAACTGCGCCCTCAGGTCCTTATACATTTTTGTGCCGCCGGGGTGGATAGTATACGGCGATCGGTGTGCTTCTTGAAGGATCATTTCACGAATATCCTCATCATTAGGTACACACACGCGACCCCGAAACCTTAGGATCCCCTCAGAATCCACAGTAAAATCCTTTGCCTCACCGCTTTCTAGATCAGACCTCGCCTTTTGGAGCTTTTCATCCGCCATTTGCTTTTCTTTAATTCTCTCCAACAAGGTAGGTTGCACAACGAGCGTCATAAGCTTCGCGGGGGCACCGGAAGCCACAACCTCCAAGCCCATCCGTCTCATTTCGGATTGCAACGGGTATTGGTCGGTGATGATCATGGCAAGATTTTCCACGGACTTCCTGCTTAGCGCGTCGGCCACCACATTTGCTTTCCCCGGGTGGTACAAGATGCTAACATCATAATCTTTTAGGAGTTCCAGCCATCGGCGCTGCCTCAGGTTTAATTCCTTCTGAGTGAACAAATATTTGAGGCTTTTGTGATCCGTGTAAATCTCGCAATGTTCCCCATAGAGGTAATGCCGCCATATCTTTAGTGCAAAAATCACCGCGGCAAGCTCGAGATCGTGAGTGGGGTAGTTCTTTTCATAACTCTTCAGCTGCCGGGAGGCATAGGCTATAACCCTCTCGTCTTGCATGAGTACACACCCCAACCCAGTCCCTGAAGCATCACTATAAACCACGAACCCTTTTCCCGCAACGGGTAGAGCAAGAATTGGAGCCGTCGTCAACTTGTCCTTGAGCAATTGGAAGCTTCTCTCACAAGCATCACTCCAAATGAACTTAGCTCCTTTTCTTGTAAGGCTGGTGAGTGGAATGGTAATTTTAGAGAACCCTTCCACAAACCGCCTATAATAGCCCGCGAGTCCGATAAAGCTTCGAATCTCGGTGACATTTGTTGGTCGCGGCCAATCTTTCACTGCTTCAATTTTCTTGGGGTCTACAGACACCCCCGTCTCAGAAATCACATGTCCTAAGAATGCCACTTCCCGGAGCCAGAATTCGCATTTCTTCAACTTCGCGAATAGGCTCCGCTCTCGAAGCACTTGTAGAACCTGTCGTAGGTGATCCTCGTGCTCGTCGTCACTTCGAGAGTAGACTAAAATGTCGTCAATGAAGACAACGACAAATCGGTCTAGGAAAGGCTGAAAAACGCGGTTCATTAAATCCATGAATGCCGCCGGGGCATTCGTCAACCCGAAAGGCATTACAGTGAATTCATAATGTCCATACCGCGTTCTAAAAGCTGTTTTGTGCACATCCTCCGGCTTAATCTTTAATTGATGGTATCCCGATTGAAGGTCAATTTTTGAGAATACCCGGGAACCTTGCAATTGGTCGAACAAATCATCGATCCTCGGTAATGGATATCGGTTCTTGATTGTCAATTTGTTGAGCTCCCGATAATCCACACATAACCGCAGCGATCCGTCCTTTTTCTTCACAAATAGGACCGGAGCTCCCCAAGGGGATACGCTAGGTCTAATGAAACCCTTGTCCAGCAAATCTTGCAATTGAGCCTTAAGCTCCTTTAACTCCGCCGGGGCCATTCTATAAGGAGCCTTTGAAACTGGAGCCGTCCCGGGAACCAAGTCTATTATGAACTCAATCTCCCGATCCCTCGGCATGCCCGGCAACTCCGCAGGAAATACATCAGGATATTCCCGCGCCACGGGAATGTCTTGTACATTAGGTTCCTCCTTGTGCCCTTCCACCACGGTAGCTAAGTAAGCCACACACCCTCTGTCGATAAGCTTCTTGGCCCGCGACGCCGAGACCACAGAGGCAAATAGAGAGCCTCTACATGCCTTGAATACATACTCCTCTTGTCCCGGCTCTCGAAAGATGATAACCCGCCGCTCGCAGTCGATAGTGGCATAATACTTGGAGAGCCAATTCATTCCCAAAATTACATCATAATCTCCTAGCCGTCTCAAAACTAAGAAGTCCACTGTCATAATCCACTCGCCAACCCGAACTGGACAGGCGGGACAACTCTCAGATACCTCTAAAGAACCATCAGGCACATGGACCGTTTTAGTACTAGTAGACTGTAATACATCCAACCCATGTCTCATGGCAAAGGATCTACATATGAATGAATGCGATGCACCTGTGTCGAATAGAGCCCTACATCGAACATCATTAATAAAAATTATACCTGCCACGACGTCGTCAGCCACGGGCTCCTCCTCCTTCGCCTGAGCGGCAAAAGCCCGCCCGCTCGGCGGTCGCTGAGGAGCGGCGGGGCGTGCAGCTGGTAGAGCTGGCACCGTCTTCTTGTGTTGCTTCGGGGCAGCCTGGATCGTCGGCACGGCCGGGGCGGGGTGCGTGCCCCTCCAACACTCTCGAGCCATGTGACCCGGCCGGCCACAGTTGAAGCACCTCCCCTCGCGTTCTGGGCACTCAGTAGGTCGGTGCGGGCCACCACAAATGGCACATCGCCCGGGGGCCGTGAACTGTCGGGGCTCCCGAGGATAGTGCTGCTGTCGCTGTTGCTTCGGAGGCCGTTGATATTGGCTCTGACCCCCGGGGCCACCTTGATGCCGCTTCTTTTCCTTCGCTTTGCCCTTATCTTTCTCAAAAGCTTCGCGCTCTCGGCGCACCACCATGTCGCCCCTTTCTACCAAGCGGGCTCTATCCACAATCTCCCGATAAGTTGCAATGTTGAATGGTTGGACCTTTGAGTAGATCGCCGGTCGAAGGCCCCTCTCGAAACATCGCACCTTATCCCACTCGCTGCGCACCACGGTGGGTAAACAACTAACGATGCGAGAGAACTCGCACTCGTATTCTTGAACTGAGCGGCTTCCCTGGCGAAGATTTTTGAAGTCATCTTCCATTTGTTGCTTCGCACTGTCGGGGAAATATGTGGCGAAGAAGAGCTCCTTGAATTCTTCCCACGATGGCTCCGGCAATGCCGTCCTAGCCCTTCTCTCCAACTCTGCTTTCCACCAACGGTGTGCCACATTATCGAGGTGGGGAACCGCCACAGTAACACGGTCCCGCACCGGCACCCGAAGGGTTAGGAACAGTCGCTCCATGGAGTCAATCCACGACTCCACCACCATTGGATCAGATTTGTCGCCGCTGAAGGTAGGAGGATGAAATTTCTGGAAGTCGGCGAGAACCTCCATCGCCCTATTTTGCTCCGCTCTCTGGGCCGCGTACTCGGCATCACCCACCTCCGAGTCGGCCCGCCGGGGCACTCCTCTAGTAGCCCCGACAGATGGTGCTGGGCGCGCCGCCATAGGCTCGGCCGCCATAGCCACTCCTTCAGTAGTTGCCCCCACTTGGGGCGAGGCTGTGCGCTCATGCGTCGTCTGCGCCGCCTCAATCTGCCGCGCCAACAGGTCCTGGAGCCTCTCAATTTGTTCGGCCTGACGCCTCGTCGCTTCCTCCTGGCGCCGCAGCGCCTCCTCTAGCCTGCGAGAAGTCTCCTCCTCCCGTTGGCGGGAAGCCTCCTCCAGCCTACGAGAGGTCTCCTCCTCTCGTTGGCGGGAAGCCTCCTCCTGTCGCTGAGAGGCCTCCGCCTGCTGCTGTACCACGCCAATAAGCGCGGCCATTTGCTCCCTCAGTTCACGAACATCACTCGACCGGAGCCCTCCCCCGGCTCGAGGCGCGTAAGACGTGTCTCCCTTCGCGGTGGCATAGCTATCTGCACACCACAAAAACATTAGTCCAACGCTTACAACTTAGGCATTTGCGAATTAAATGCAGTAAATTTAAACGATCACATAAAGGCTTCGTCAACCCAATCATGCGAAAGTAAAAAGGAATACTTCTTCCCACCCCTAACGTTACGTTGTCGGCCGCCCAACATAACGTTAGCTAGTGGAAGTCCATTTTCCCTCGATCCATTCCCAATGTCCTTCTTGGGAATCAAGTAACCCAATCATGTACTTTCGCCAAAAGATCCACACACGCTCTCGTGCCTAAACCCTAGGGTCTTCCTAAGGTTCGCTAAGGTCTATCTATCTCCTAGGCTCTGATACCACTCTAATCTGTCACGCCCCGAGACCGTCAATTTGAACAGTTCGGGCGCGCCAACAGACCCGCCAATCGGGCATGACCTTTCAAGACCCGAAAGGAACGGTTTAATCCAACAATATCATTTCAATATAGCGGAAGAGTAAGCAATCAGAGGAAAGAACTATAAATTTAAACTTTCAATCATTCAACAAGTAGTTAGAAGAAATGAAAGTAAAACACTTGAGCGAAGACATACACTTTTGTTTAATATTACAACTCTCTTTTAGCATGAACTACAATACCAAAATACATATTTTTTTTTCTTTCTTTTCCAACTTGAAACTTAAACATTTAAATTTACATTGTTCCTCACATACAAAAGTTCGCTCAAGAAAATGAAACTCCAAAATGGTGCTGGCGACTCTAGACTGCTAGGTCGCTACTCTGCTGGGCGCTTGCCCTTGTCGCGTGCCTCGCCCGATGTACCTGGACCTGTGGGGATGTCACCCAAAGGGTGTGAGAACTACAACCAAGTTCCCAGTGGGTTCAACCACCGAGAGAAAATGCCCTGCACCGCTTAGTCTAATGGAAGCAATATAATAGAGAATGAAATACAGTAAATAAAAGCTGTAAATCTTAGCTAGCATGCTTAATACTTTTACCTTTGCCATGACATTGCTCTATGTCGCTATAGGATGCCAAACTAACCAACCTGTCCCTTGCCAAATAACTTTCATTAACTTTCTTGTGTTTCAATTCAAGTTGCTAAACCCTCGGAGAAACTTGCCCAACGGGCCCTAGCCCGGCAGACATGCTGCCATAAGACAAGTCCTCTAAGGTTGCCGATAACACCCGCAAGTGCTACCCCGCCCTACGGGGAAACGTCCCGAACGGGTCTCTACCCGGGAGAGGGACACTGCCTGCTACTCCAACATGGGCCACGTTTCACCCCGTAGGTACGCTCGTTTTATTATTTCTTTTATTGCTTTGCATTTAGCCTCTTTGCTCTTTTAAGCCTTTGCCTTTCTTTTATTCTTTAGCACTTAGCTTCCATCTCAATCGAGCTTATAGCTCACATTGCCTCTTATTGCCTCTTAGCCCTTTTTCTTTCTTTGCAATTAAGCTTTTAGCTTGTCTTTTTAATATACTCATGCATTTACCCTAGGTCCATGCCTTAAGGTACATAAGTCCCTTGGACTCAATTCTTAACTTTCATTATGCTCAAGTTGAAGTTAAAGTGTAGGTATATTAACCCGACTCCCTATGACCACTCTAGGGATTTCCAATACTCTGGATTTTAACCTCAACTAAACTATGCTTTCCTTAGAGACATAACTCTAATTTAGGCCCTAATTCCATCACACGCTTATTTGACTCAAACAACCATGCCACTCGTGAAATCCTATAGTGAATGCCACACATTAGAGCCTAATCTAAGTTTTCTCCTAAGTCAAATTTCCATAAACCGCAACCACATCTACATAAGCATGAAATTATTGTCCTAGCCACTCTATTAACATGCTTCTAATAACAAGCAAAAGATAAGGGGAGAGGTCACCCTCGCTCGATAGAATCCCCCACCTCGATGTGTTCCCTTAGTTCTTAAAGGAGACAATTTTAGCTCCTTGGATCCGTGAGGCTTCCCTACATTGTGAGGAAAGCAAAAGATATAGCAATTTCTTTTATACGATTCACTAAATTCAATAAGACGATAAAATTAACCTCTTTTGACAACAAAGAGGGAAAAGTTCCTATTTGATCGTTTTCCCCCACCAAAAGGCTAACTTTCTATCGGTTCATAAAAATGGAGGGAAATAATTATCTTATGGCATGTTGCCAAAAAGAAACTTGCTCAACTCAATCCGGGGTCAAAAAGCCCCCCAAAATTTTGAGAAAAGCCCAATTCGAGCTATTTCCTCCCAATTCGTCAATTTTGCACTTTGTAAGTTGGGGATTGCAAATTTTACTTTGAAAACAAGTCCAATGCTCTCTAAATTTTTAGAGGAGCTCTAATTAAGCAATTCCCCGACCCCCAATTCCTCAATTTTGCATTTTGAAAAAAAATCAAGAAATTGAAATTTTTGCGTTCTTTTCTCATTGGAGAAAAGAGAAGAGAAGAATTCTCTCCATTCTTCTTTTCTTCTTTTCTTCTTTCTTTTCTTTCTTTTCTTTCTCTTTTCTTCTTCACTTTCTTTCTTTCCTTTTTTTTTTTTTTTTTTTTTTTTTGCAATCTTCCCCTGCTGCTGGGCAGCAGCTGCAAGCTGCTGCCCAAGCAGCAGGACCAGCAGCTGCTGCTGTGCTGGTAGCAGCAGCAGCTGCAGCAGCACAAGCAGCTGCGCAAGGCAGCCTGCAGCTGCCTTGCGCAGCAGCCCTGCTGCCCAGCTGCTGCTGCTTAGCAGCAGCAGCAGCTGAGCAGCAGCTCAAGCTGCTGCTCCCCTTTCCCCCACTATATATATATATATATATATATCTATATACATACTTATTGTATATATCCTCTTTTTTTTTTTTTTTTTTTTTTTATTTTTTTGTTTTCCCTGCTGCTGGGCAGCAGCTTGCACAGCTGCTGCCCAGGCAGCATTGCTTGCAGCTGCTGCTGCTGCTTGTAGTAGCAGCAGCAGCTGCTGCAGTTGCAACAGCTGCGCAAGGCAGCATGTAGCTGCCTTGCGCAGGCAGCAAGAGGGAGGGAGGGAAAAAAAAATAGAGGGAGAAAGAGATAGAGAGAGATAGAGAGAGGTAGAGAGAGGGAGAGAGACTCACCTTTTCCTTCTCCTCCTTCTTCTTCTTCTTCTTCTCTTCTTCTTCTTCTTCTTTTTCTTCTTCTCTTTCCCTTCTTCTTCCCCCTTTCGTTTCTTCCCCAAGCTGAGAGAGAGTGAGAGAGAGTGTGGTTTCAAAATGAGGGTGGAGAGAGAGAGCATTAAAGTCTCTGCAGGGGGTAGCTGGGAGAGGAGGGTGAATTTACAAAAACACCCCCAAACTAACCCCAAATTACCTAATTGCCCTCTTTTCCTGCAGAATTTTCCTGCAGTGAGCCTTATCGGATAGCCCTCTTTCACCTCGTTTTCCCGTCAACTGAGAAATCAAAATTATAATTTCTCTTCGCCCCTCTAATCTACAAATTTTTCTTAAACTTCCCACGATTTTGTTTAAACTTTTGGACTATTCTAAGCCCTCGAAAGAGGGCTCCGAAAATGCTTCGCGATTGACTTGGGCTGTCAAAACTGCAGTTTCAGCAATCACGAAGCATTTTTCTTCGCTTCGTTCTCCGATTTTTTCTTAATAACATACCTAGGTTTTCGCCCCTTTTATAAGAAAACTTTTGTGAGACCCCACGATTTCTTTTAAAATTTTGGGGCACTCGAAGCCCTCGAAACAGGGCTCCGAAAACGCTTCGCGATTAATCTGCACTGTCAAAACTGCAGTTTTCAGAATTCTCGAAGCATTTTCTTCGCTTCGTTCTCCGATTTTTTCTTAATAACATACCTAGGTTTTTCGCCCCTTTTAATAAGAAAACTTTTGTGAGACACCCCACGATTTCTTTTAAAATTTTGGGGCACTCGAAGCCCTCGAAACAGGGCTCCGAAAACGCTTCGCGATTAATCTGCACTGTCAAAACTGCAGTTTTCAGAATTCTCGAAGCATTTTTCTTCGCTTCGTTCTCCGATTTTTTTCTTAATAACATACCTAGGTTTTTCGCCCTTTTAATAAGAAAACTTTTGTGAGACACCCACGATTTCTTTTAAAATTTTGGGGCACTCGAAGCCCTCGAAACAGGGCTCCGAAAACGCTTCGCGATTAAGAATTTCAGAAATTCCAGATTTGGCTAAGTCCTCGGGTTCAAGTCACTTTTCGACCCGATGCCCTTCGCGTCAGCCCGAAACGCACCGAACTCGACTGTAATCATGTTTAAAACACGTTACAAGTCCTCTCGCCGAATTTTGCCATTTTGCGAACTCGGCGAACACGAGTCCCAATTTTGCACTTTGAGGCTTCGTTTCTCAACCACAACTCACTTTTCGACCCAACGGCTTTTGCGTTGATTCAAAACACTTCAAACCCACTTGTAATCATATTCGAAACGCGTTACAAGCATTTTTACCGAATTTTGCTATTTCGCAGAAATCGGTGCACTACAGTTTCACCGTAGATCCGCCCGTTTTATCTTTATATTTTCTTTCTTTTCTTTTACTTTAGTTCTTAGCCTCTTTGCCTTTGAACACTTGCTTTACTTTCTTATTCGAGCTTATAGCTCCCATTTTGCCACTGGCAAATCTCTTTCTCTTTTCCTTGAGCATTTAGCTCTTTACTTTCGCTTTAAGCCTTTCGAAAGTACCTCGTCCGACGGGTCACTGCCTAGGGAGTCCTGCTCCACTTGACGAGTCTCAAATTCGAAGGCGCCATTTACATCCTCTTTATGCATTTTAGCCACTTTTAGCTTGCTTTTAACTTTGCCTCTTTACAACAAATTATCTCTTATCCTAGGTCTCGCCAAAAGGATAACCAGAGGGTCTCTTGGACTCTTATCATTCTCTTTCATTTATTTAACTCAAATTGAAGTTAAAGTTGCTGTCCATTTGCGCAGACACCTTATGACCCACTCTAGGGTTGTATTATTTAGCTTTTTGACTTGGTGAATTACACAAACTTTTCCTTAGAGTTTGACTCTAAGTTGATCACTTTGCTTTCAGTTTAATTCATTAAACTTTGTGGCCACATACTCTTTTCTTTGCCGAACTTGGAGTTACATTATCTCTATTCACCTGTTGCACCTTGCATTTAGAGTTATCTTAACTCTAATCCATTTTCTGTGAGTATAAACTCTACTAGTTCACCTTAGGTTCTCTTACCTAAGTTTCATATCATGTTTAACCTAGAGTTCCTTGACTCTATGTTAACTAGTCTATTCTCAACTCACTAACTTACCTTAGGTTTCCTTTACCTAAGTCTTATATCATGCTCATCCTAGAGTCCTTGACTCTATGTTGATCACTCTAACCAATGTCCTTAGGTTATCTCCTACGATAATGCCACTCATTCAATCCTAGGATAAACTTCTAAGTTTGATCCACTCATTATGTAGTGCACCGGTTTTTGGGTTGAGCTTTCTGACTCCACCGATGAGCTTTCCGACTGGAAAAGGGCGTGAGCGCGTGTATTTTCGATTTACAGCGGGGTTCGGGTGGTTCCGGGCGGCGGCGGAAGACCCGAAGGCAAAAAGTGAGTTATGGTTGGCTTTTATGGATTATTTTATTATTTTTTTTATTAGACTATATGTTAATGTTGCTTTTGTGTTGTGGGAGGAAGTGGCTTGGCTGTGGGTTGGTGTAGCTAATTAGGGGGTTGGTGGGAATTAATTAACTCCTTTTTTTTTGTTTTAGCCATGCCTTAATTAATGCTAGGTACTTGCATTTATTAGCAGCCATCACTTCCCTCGCCACCTCGCCATCCCCTTCTCCAAATGTGAAGCAGCAGCTTGCTTGGGACTTTTGGATTGGTGCTAAGAGAAGAAGAAGAGGTAGAGAGGAGGAAGAAGAGAGAGTTCTTGGACCTTGGAGCTTCGCTGCGAGGAGGTGGGCCGAGCGAAGCGTGCGAGGCAACCTTCGGCGAGGTTGGTATTTTAAGTTTGTGAATGGGTTTCTCTTCTCTCCTCTCCATTTCCATTTTCTTTTTCTTTTCTCTTTTTTTTTTTCTTTCTTCCTGCTGCTGTGGCTCGCGGACTAGTTGTCCGAGGTGTGGCGCAGCTTGTGTCGCTTGCGAAGTTGCGGCGGCACGTGGCGCGTTGTGCGTGTGCTTCGCGTGCGCGTGATCGCCGCGCGCGGCGCACGCTCTGCTGCCATGATGCGCAGCAGGGCGGCGCAATGCCGGAGCTGCGGCATGGGGGCCGCGCGGCCTGGCAGGCCGCGCGCTGGGGCGCCTGTGCCGCGCGGCACTGCAGGCCGCGCGCTGTGCGCGCGGCACTGCAGGGGTGCCGCGCGGCGGCCCCTTGGGCCCCGCGGCCCCTGCAGGCCGCGCGCTTGGCGCGAGGCACTGCAAGGGTGCCGCGCGGGCGGCCCCTGGGGCCCGCGGCCCTGCAGGCCGCGCGCTAGGCGCGCGGCACTGCAGGGATGCCGCGCGGCGGCCCCTGTGCCGCGCGGCACTGCAGGCCGCGCGCTTGGCGCGCGGCACTGCAAGGGTGCCGCGCGGCGGCCCCTGGGGCCCGCGGCCCTGCAGGCCGCGCGCTAGGCGCGCGGCACTGCAGGGATGCCGCGCGGGTGCCCCATGGGGCCCCGCAGCCCTGCAGGCCGCGCGCCAGGCGCGCGGCACTGCAGGGCACCGCGCGGGTGCCCCCTTGGGCCCCGCGGCCCTGCAGGCCGCGCGCCAGGCGCGCGGCACTGCAGGGCGCCGCGCGGGTGCCCCCTTGGGCCCCGCGGCCCTGCAGGCCGCGCGCCAGGCGCGCGGCACTGCAGGGCGCCGCGCGGGTGCCCCCTTGGGCCCCGCGGCCCTGCAGGCCGCGCGCCAGGCGCGCGGCACTGCAGGGGCCGCGCGGCGGCCCCCTTGGGCCCCGCGGCCCTGCAGGCCGCGCGCCAGGCGCGCGGCACTGCAGGGGCCGCGCGGCGGCCTTCTTGGGCCCCGCGGCCCTGCAGGCCGCGTGCTTGGCACGCGGCGCTGCAGGGCGCTGCGTGGGCTGTTTTTGGGCCGCGCGGCGCTACCGGCCGCGCGGCTAGCCGTTACCGCGCGGGGCGTGGTTTGAGCTACGCGTCCGTGATTGTTCTGAGCCGCGGGGCTTGCGGTTCGGCGGCGCGACGTGGCGAGCGCGCGAGGGGATTTCCGCGCATCGTCTGACGTTCTTCGTCGCCGGACTGGGTTTTTCCGCCATTTGAGGGCAGGTCTTTTCTCGAGCTTTTCTTTTGACCCCAGTTTCACCGATTTTTGCAGTGTGACCTAGTGCTGGCCTGATTGCGGGGTCAGCGGTGCGCATTGTGCTACTTGGAGCTTTAGGATTGCACCAGGACCTCTGTTTGGCGTACGACTTTGCGACCTCTTCGCAGGTGGGTTGGTTTCCTCCATGAATGTCACGGGAAGGCCGTTCTTAATTGCAAATGCAAAGGTAATGAGTCCCTGGGTTATCAGGTGAATGCGGAGCAGCCGTGTGAGTCGTGGAATATGGTTACCGACTGAGACACGCATTATACTCCTAGAAGTATGTTCTGAATACAAGGTGGAGTCGGATTCCCCTGGCCGAGCTACCAGGAGGGTGTTTTTCCCCGGCCGCGTTACCGGGAGGTTATTTCCCTGGCCGAGCTACCAGGAGGGTGTTTTTCCCCGGCCGCGCTACCGGGAGGGTAATTCCCTGGCCGAGTTACCAGGAGAGTGTATTTTCCCTGGCTAGGTTTCCAGGAGGGTATATCCCTGGCCGAGTTACCAGGTAGATTCATCCCTGGCCGAGTTACCAGGCGTGAGTTAGCCCTGGCCGAGTTACCAGGTGGCTGCGGGGGATGGCATGAGCGGGTGGTCATATTATACGAATCTAGATGCCATTTCATTTTGCATTGCATTCCTGCATATAGAGATAGACTTATTTACAGCTTTCATTTCGCTATCTATCTATCTATCTATCTATCTATCTATCTGTTCCTTTTACCTTCAGGGGACTTAGTGGGCTACCGTGGATCAGACATGGGTACCCACTGAGATCTGACTTTTCAGTGATCTCACACCCGCTGTGTGTGTGGCAGGTGCTTCCGAGGCGGCCGCTTCTGGGTCGGTTCGTGCGGAGTCTTCTGACCGAGGCAAGGGTTTGGCTGAGTAGTGCCCCTGGGTTAGAGTTCGAGGTAGAGTCTCCGGGTATTTTTGGTTTCCACTTTTGTACTAGATAGTGATGTTGTACCCGATTTTGGGAGACTATGGATTGTTGTACCTGAACTCTTTACTTAGTGACTCCTTTTTACAGTTTGCTCTTTCAGCTTAGCTTCCTTTCTGCTCTGATACTTGTATAGCTAGATCTCCTTTACAGGCTGGACGCTTCGTCTGTGCGGCAGTTCCGTACAGACGGCGGATCTGTTGGTGAGCCCGGGTCGCTGTTCGACCCCGGGGCGTGACAGATTTAGGTGGTATCAGAGCCTAGGTGTATAGGTCATTTGGGACTTAGAGACCCTAGGCTTTATGGTTGGGCTGTAGGATGACTGTCGTGGGGGTTGTCTTGGGCGAGAGTTTCTACATGTTAGCTCTCTAAAGTAGTTCTGTTGGCTGCAGACAACACAACACTTTAGAGTTGGAAACATGTTTTTCACTTTCGCTTATTTTGTTAGTGAGGTCTGGTTCTCTGACATCTTGTTTCTTTGTTTGAGCAGCTCGAGATGCCTCCGAGACGCCGCGCGACGACGAGGGCGCACTCCGCGTCTGATGATGTACCCGAGCAGGAGGAGGCCACTCAGGGGGAGGTCCAGGAGTTGCGGGCCCAGGTGGCCCAGATGTCTGAGGCGCTGCGGCGCCAGGAGGAGGCAGCCAAGCGCCAGGAGGAAAACATGGAGCGGATGATGAGGCTACTTGAGCAGAGGACATCTGTGGCACCACCAGCGGCGACTTCATCGACCTCATCACAGATTGTCCCGTTGACGGAGGCAGAGCAGAGGGAGCTCACAGATCGGCTATCGTATGTCAGCCAGTTTCATCCTCCGCGATTTGCCGGGCAGAGTTCCGAGCCACGGGAAGTTGAGAACTGGATTTCTGCAATAGAAAAGATATTCGAGAACCTGTTTATCAAGGAACAGCATCAGGTGTTCATAGCCACGCACTTTCTGGAGGGAGACGCCGAGACCTGGTGGCGACGGGTCCGACCAGTTGGACCGCCGGGAGCCCAGTTGATGTCTTGGCAGGATTTTCGAGCCTTGCTACTCGGGGCTTATTTTCCCGATAGCGCGAAGCAGAAGTTAGAGGGGGATCTCCGTCGACTGCAGCAGGGTAGTCGACCTATTCCGGACTATATCCGAGAGTTTCAGAGACTTCTGAGCAGTGTGCCGCATGTTGCCCCGGATGAGGCTCAGCGGGTGGATCTTTTTGAGAGGGGACTACACCCTGACATCTATCATCTTGTTCATGCACAGCGATCTCCGACGCTCGATGCAGCTATGGAGCATGCACGTTGGGTCTCTCGAGGGAGGGTGATCATGGCAGAGAGGGGCGGAGCGCCTGGGAGTAGTTCCGGAGAGAAGCGCCCCGCACCGCAGGACCTTGGGCAGACTAGCAGGCCGAGGCCCCCGAGACCACCACAGTCACAGCCTCGGGGCCGCGGGACTCAGAGGAGGCAGAGATCGGGGGGCTCCCGATCTACTAGGAGGCAGCAGCAGCAGCAGCAGCTGGTCCGTACTGATAGCTGTGTGATTTGCGGCGGACCCCACGCCCCTCAGCAGTGTGATCAGCGACAGGGCCGGTGCTACCGGTGTGGACAGGCAGGGCACAGATCATGGTCTTGTCCTACAGCTGGGGCATCAGCAGCTTCGGCAGCTTCGACTCTTCCTTCACCGCCCTATCAGACGGGCGGATCTTCAGTAGGTGTTGGCCAGGGGGACAGGGCCACTTCGTCGCGGCAGTCTGACAGACGACCACCCCCGAGCGGCAGGGTGTATACCGCACAGGTCGAGGACTCGGGGGCAGCTGGCCACGTTGTGGCAGGTATTATTCTTATCTCCTCTACTCGCACTAGAGCTTTGTTTGATACTGGAGCATCACATTCATTCATCAGTAGGGCTTTTGCATCCATGCATGGGCTTGAGATAGGACCGTTGCCTTGTGCTCGTGAGGTTCAGATACCCGATCACGTTTTGCACGTTGATGAGTGCTGTTGGTCCTGCCCTGTTCAGTTAGGACCATGGATTTTGCCTGTTGATCTTTTTGTCCTTCGCCAGCTCCAGGATTTCGACGTAATATTGGGTATGGATTGGTTGACTCAGTATTACGCCACTATTGATTGTCGAGAGAGGACTGTGACTCTCCGGGAGCCGGACCAGGGAGAGTATGTCTTCAGAGGGTGCCAGAGCACGCTTTTTGCTGCGACGATCTCTTCAGCCAGGGCACGGCAGTTGATGAGTCGAGGTTGTGTTGCTTTCTTAGCCACTGTTGTAGAGGTGCCTACGGCGATGCCTGGGCTCGAGGACATTCCTATTGTCCGAGAGTATCCAGATGTTTTTCCACCTGAGCTATCTTCTATGCCGCCGGATCGAGAGATAGAGTTCGTGATTGACGTGGTTCCTGGAACTACGCCGATCTCTAAGGCACCCTACCGAATGGCACCGGCAGAATTGAGGGAATTAAAGGCTCAGCTTCAGGATCTCTTGGATCGCGGGTTTATTCGTCCTAGTGTTTCTCCTTGGGGAGCCCCGATTCTATTTGTAAAGAAGAAGGACGGGTCGCTTAGGCTTTGTGTGGACTACAGAGAGTTGAATAAAGTGACCGTCAAGAACAAGTATCCACTTCCTCGGATTGACGATCTGTTTGATCAGCTTCAGGGAGCCACGGTTTTCTCGAAGATTGATCTCCAGTCCGGTTACCATCAGCTCAGGGTGAGGGCCGAGGATGTGTCCAAGACGGCGTTTAGGACTCGATATGGGCATTACGAGTTTACAGTGTTACCTTTTGGTTTGACGAATGCCCCGGCTGCGTTTATGGATCTGATGAACCGAGTCTTTCAGCCGTACTTGGACCGGTTTGTGGTGGTTTTCATCGATGACATTTTGGTCTATTCCCGTAGTGACTTTGAGCATGAGGAGCACCTGAGGGTTGTGCTACAGCTTCTGAGGGAGAAGAAGCTGTATGCAAAGTTAAAGAAATGCGCCTTTTGGCTACGGGAGGTTTCTTTTCTTGGCCACATTGTTTCAGCCGCAGGAGTGGCAGTGGACCCGACGAAGATTGTTTCAGTTCGGGATTGGCCTAGACCCACGACGGTGACGGAGATTCGGAGTTTCTTGGGCCTTGCTGGCTACTACCGTCGTTTTGTTGAGGGCTTTGCGAAGCTTTCAACCCCCCTTACTAGACTGACCAAGAAGGGGGTAAAATTTGTTTGGTCAGAGCAGTGCCAACAAAGCTTCGCGGAGTTGAAGCAGAGATTGATTACAGCACCAGTGCTTGCGCTACCAGTTATGGGGGAGGGGTTTGTGATTTACAGTGATGCCTCCCACAGCGGCCTTGGATGCGTATTGATGCAGCACGGTAGGGTAATTGCCTATGCCTCCCGTCAGTTAAAGGACTACGAGAAGAATTACCCTACTCACGACTTGGAGTTGGCTGCGGTTGTTTTTGCCTTGAAGCTCTGGCGGCATTATTTGTATGGCGAGCGCTGCGAGATCTTCACTGATCATCAGAGTTTAAAATATCTTTTCACCCAGAAAGAACTCAACTTGAGGCAGCGCAGGTGGCTTGAGCTGTTAAAGGATTATGACTTGAGCATTCTTTATCATCCCGGCAAGGCTAACGTGGTCGCGGATGCTTTGAGCAGGCGAGCAGGGCAGACTTTGAGTATGCTTATTACCCAGCAGAGACCACTGAGAGAGCAGCTGAGGAGTTTGGATTTAGAGGTGGTGTCCCTGGGGGTTACTGCAAGACTTATGTCTATGGTCTTGCAGCCCACTCTACTGGACAGGATTAGAGAGAAGCAGAGTGGGGACCCCTATCTTCTCAGGATTCGAGACCAGATGCAGCTTGGGCAGAGCAGGGACTTTTCAGTAGATGTTGCGGGAGTACTCAGGTACAGGGACCGCATTTGTGTGCCGGCGGATTTGGATATTAGAGAGCTGATCCTGAAAGAGGCTCACTATACACCTTACACCCTCCATCCTGGGGGAACTAAGATGTATAGGGATTTGAAAGCTCAGTTTTGGTGGCCAGGCATGAAGAGGGATGTTGGTAGGTTTGTGGCCCACTGTCTAACTTGCCAACAGGTTAAGGCGGAACACCAGGTTCCCGCTGGCAAGTTACAAAGCCTACCAATCCCTGAGTGGAAATGGGATTGTGTCACCATGGACTTTATTGTGGGTCTGCCGAGGACTCAGAGAGGAGCCGATGCTATTTGGGTGATCGTTGATCGGTTGACTAAATCAGCGCACTTTCTGCCGATTCAGTCAGGTTGGGCCTTGGAGAGTTTAGCACATTTATACCTTGACGAGATTGTGAGGCTTCATGGAGTGCCAGCTTCTATTGTATCAGACAGGGATCCCAGATTTACCTCTCAGTTTTGGAGGAGCTTGCAGACGGCTATGGGGACCCAGCTTCAGTTCAGCACTGCCTTTCACCCACAGACCGACGGACAGTCTGAGCGGACTATTCAGACTTTGGAGGACATGTTGAGAGCTTGTGTCCTGAGCTTTGGTGGCAGTTGGGATCGACACTTGAAACTAGCAGAGTTTGCCTACAACAATAGCTTCCAGGCGAGTATCCAAATGGCACCCTTTGAAGCATTGTACGGTAGGAAGTGTCGATCGCCTCTTTGTTGGAGTGATGTGGGTGAAAGGAAAACTTTAGGGCCTGACTTGCTTTTGGAAGCTGAAGAAAAGGTCAAGGTTATTCGGCGCCACTTGGTCACAGCTCAGAGCCGACAAAAGAGCTACGCCGATAAGAGGCGGCGAGACTTGGAGTTTCTGGTAGGAGACCATGTGTTTTTGAAAGTCTCGCCCTCTCGAGGGATTCGGCGCTTTGGGGTGCGCGGGAAGTTGAGCCCGCGTTTTATTGGCCCTTTTGAGATTCTGGAGCGTGTCGGACCTGTTGCCTATCGGATTGCCCTACCGCCACGGTTGGCCGGTACTCACGATGTTTTTCATGTATCGGTGTTGAGGAGGTATGTCTATGATCCCTCTCACGTTGTGGACTTCACTTCTTTGGAGCTGGACGAGGATCTACACTTCCAGGAGCGCCCGATTCGAATTCTTGCTCGAGAGTCGAGAGAATTGCGAAGTCGGGTCATACCTTATGTGAAGGTATTGTGGAGCCACCATGATGAGAGAGAGGCTACATGGGAGCCCGAGGATGAGTTGAGGATTACCTACCCACACCTATTTGAGACCCCCCACTGACTTTTGAGCTTTTTGGGTTTCGAGGACGAAACCATTTGAAGGGGGGGAGAGTGTAGTGCACCGGTTTTTGGGTTGAGCTTTCTGACTCCACCGACGAGCTTTCCGACTGGAAAAGGGCGTGAGCGCGTGTATTTTCGATTTACAGCGGGGTTCGGGTGGTTCCGGGCGGCGGCGGAAGACCCGAAGGCAAAAAGTGAGTTATGGTTGGCTTTTATGGATTATTTTATTATTTTTTTTATTAGACTATATGTTAATGTTGCTTTTGTGTTGTGGGAGGAAGTGGCTTGGCTGTGGGTTGGTGTAGCTAATTAGGGGGTTGGTGGGAATTAATTAACTCCTTTTTTTTTGTTTTAGCCATGCCTTAATTAATGCTAGGTACTTGCATTTATTAGCAGCCATCACTTCCCTCGCCACCTCGCCATCCCCTTCTCCAAAAGTGAAGCAGCAGCTTGCTTGGGACTTTTGGATTGGTGCTAAGAGAAGAAGAAGAGGTAGAGAGGAGGAAGAAGAGAGAGTTCTTGGACCTTGGAGCTTCGCTGCGAGGAGGTGGGCCGAGCGAAGCGTGCGAGGCAACCTTAGGCGAGGTTGGTATTTTAAGTTTGTGAATGGGTTTCTCTTCTCTCCTCTCCATTTCCATTTTCTTTTTCTTTTCTCTTTTTTTTTTTCTTTCTTCCTGCTGCTGTGGCTCGCGGACTGGTTGTCCGAGGTGTGGCGCAGCTTGTGTCGCTTGCGAAGTTGCGGCGGCACGTGGCGCGTTGTGCGTGTGCTTCGCGTGCGCGTGATCGCCGCGCGCGGCGCACGCCCTGCTGCCATGATGCGCAGCAGGGCGGCGCAATGCCGGAGCTGCGGCATGGGGGCCGCACGGCCTGGCAGGCCGCGCGCTGGGGCGCCTGTGCCGCGCGGCACTGCAGGCCGAGTTACCAGGAGAGTGTATTTTCCCTGGCTAGGTTTCCAGGAGGGTATATCCCTGGCCGAGTTACCAGGTAGATTCATCCCTGGCCGAGTTACCAGGCGTGAGTTAGCCCTGGCCGAGCTACCAGGTGGCTGCGGGGGATGGCATGAGCGGGTGGTCATATTATACGAATCTAGATGCCATTTCATTTTGCATTGCATTCCTGCATATAGAGATAGACTTATTTACAGCTTTCATTTCGCTATCTATCTATCTATCTGTTCCTTTTACCTTCAGGGGACTTAGTGGGCTACCGTGGATCAGACATGGGTACCCACTGAGATCTGACTTTTCAGTGATCTCACACCCGCTGTGTGTGTGGCAGGTGCTTCCGAGGCGGCCGCTTCTGGGTCGGTTCGTGCGGAGTCTTCTGACCGAGGCAAGGGTTTGGCTGAGTAGTGCCCCTGGGTTAGAGTTCGAGGTAGAGTCTCCGGGTATTTTTGGTTTCCACTTTTGTACTAGATAGTGATGTTGTACCCGATTTTGGGAGACTATGGATTGTTGTACCTGAACTCTTTACTTAGTGACTCCTTTTTACAGTTTGCTCTTTCAGCTTAGCTTCCTTTCTGCTCTGATACTTGTATAGCTAGATCTCCTTTACAGGCTGGACGCTTCGTCTGTGCGGCAGTTCCGTACAGACGGCGGATCTGTTGGTGAGCCCGGGTCGCTGTTCGACCCCGGGGCGTGACACATTAACCCTGAGTCTAAGTTTTCTCCTAGTCTTACTACCAACATGTCCTTTTCCTTATGCTTACACATGATTCCTAGGGCTATACCCTAACATGATCACAATCATGAAATAGTTAATCCCTTCTTATGCATGCGATTATTTCCATCTCAATCATGAATAATATTCATCATCTATGTAGATAAATCAAAATTTCATTTCCCTCTATGTTCATTTAAAGATGTAAATGAATCATCTATTTTTCTTTTCCCTCACTCATAATCATAATTAAAATTACACTACACTAGCATGCCCACTATAATGCTTCAAAATCAAAAGCAGAGGAAAAAGTGGAGAGGTCACCCATTTTCGGTAGAATCCCCCACCTCGATGTGTTTTCCTTAGTTCCTAAAGGAGACAATTTCAGCTCCTTGGGTCTGTGAGGCTTTCCTACATTGTAAGGAAAACAAAAGATAGAGCAATTGCTATTACATGATTCACTAACTCCATAGAATGATAAACTAAACCCCTTTTGGACAACTAAAAGGGAAAAACCCTATTTGGTCATTTTCCCCACCAAAAGGCTAGTTTTTGATTGGGTCATAAAAATGAGAGGAGAAAAATTCTCCCATGGCATGTTGTCAAAAAGAAACTTGCTCAACTCGATCCCGGGTCAAAATACTCTAAAATTTTGGGAAAAAACTCAATTTGGAGTAATTTCCCCCAATTAATGATTTCGCACATTGGCAAAAATCAAAAATTGCAATCATTCATCTCCTTTTTCTTTAAAATTTGAGAAGAGCTCAATTGGAGCAAATCACTCCATTTACAAATTCTGCTCATTGGAGAAAAGAAAGGAAGAAAATTAAATTTTTTCTTTCCTTCCTTTTCTTCTTCTTCTTTTTTTTTTTTTTTTTTTTTGTTGTTGCTCTACAGCCCCATGGCTGCTGCTGCTGCTATAAGCAGCAGCAGCAATTTCTGCCATAGCAGCTGCCCAAGGCAGCTGCCAAGGCAGCAGCTCAAGGCTGCTGCTGCTGCCTTAGGCAGCAGCAGCAATGGCAGCAAAGCAGCTGCCAAGGCAGCTGCCCAAGGCAGCTGCCAATGCAGCTGCTCCCCATGCGCGGGGCTGCTGCTGCCCCATGCGCGGGGCTGCTGCTGGCAGCTGCTGCTGCCTTGTGCAGCAGCAGCTGGCCCAGCAACTGCAGCTGCTGCTGCTTGTAGCAGCAGCAGCAGCTGCAGCTGATGCTGCTGCTGCTTGCTTGCGCAGCAGCAGCAGCAGCTGACCTCTCCCCACCCCCCCCCATTTTTTCTTGCCAAGAAGAAGGAGAAGAGAGAGAGAGGGGAACTCATACCTTTCTTCTTCTTCTCCTCTTGTTCTTCTTCTTTCTTTCCTCTTTCTTCTTCTTCTTCTCTCCTTCTTCTTCTTTCTTTCTCCTTTCCTCTTTTTCTTTCGTTTCCTGCCCAGCTGAGAGAGGGAGAGAGAGAAGGTGGTTTCAAATGAGGGAGAGAGCCTCTGCAGGGGGGTAGTTGGGGAAAATAGGTAAATTTACTAAAATGCCCCAACTTACAAAGGGATTTCCCAATTTATCCCAATTCCTGCAATTTGCTCCTGCAGGAAGAAAATTCGGTTAGCCCTCTTTCTCCGCGTTTTGCCGTCAACTGGGAAGTCGAAAATAAAATTTTTCTTCTTCCCTTTAATCTACAAATTTTTCTTAAACTTCCCACGATTTTGTTTAAATTTTTGGACTACTCTAAGCCCTCGAAAGAGAGCCCCGAAAAAGCTTCGCGATAAACTGCACTGTCAAAACTGCAGTTTCAGAATTTACGAAGCATTTTTCTTCGCTTCGTTCTCCAATTTTTTCTTAATCACTCACCTAGGTTTTTCACCCCTTTTACTCAGAAAACTTTTGTGAGACACCCCACTATTTCTTTTAAATTTTTGAGCTACTCTAAGTCTTCGAAAGAGAGCCCCGAAAAAGCTTCGCGATAAACTGCACTGTCAAAAACTGCAGTTTCAGAATTTACGAAGCATTTTTCTTCGCTTCGTTCGCCAATTTTTCCTTAATCACTCACCTAGGTTTTTCATCCCTTTTACTCAGAAAACTTTTGTGAGACACCCCACGATTTATTTTAAATTTTTGGGCTACTCTAAGTCTCCGAAATAGGGCTCCGAAAATGCTTCGTGATCACGAATTTCAGAAATTCCAGAATTTGCTAAGTCCTTGGGGTTCAAGTCACTTTTCGACCCGATGCCCTTCGCGTCAGCCCGAAACGCACCGAACTCGACTGTAATCATATTTAAAACATGTTACAAGTCTTCTCGCCGCATTTCGCCATTTTGCGAATTCGGCGAACGTGGGTCTACCTTTTACAAGCTTGAAGCTTCGATTTCCAACTACAACTCACTTTTCGACTCGATGACTTTTGTATCGATTCGAAATGCTTCCAACTCACTTGTAATCACATTTGAAATGTGTTACGAGTATTCTTGCTGAATTTCGCACTTTTTGCGGAAATCGCCAAACAAGGACCTATGCTTCACAATTGAAGCTTCAATTTCCCAACTCCAACTCACTTTTCGACTCGATGACTTTTGTATCGATTCGAAATGCTTCCAACTCACTTGTAATCACATTTGAAATGTGTTACAAGTATTTTTGCTGAATTTCGTCCTTTTTGCGGGAATCGCCAAACAATGACTTAAGCTTCACAATTGAAGCTTCAAATTCTCAACTCCAACTCACTTTTCGACTCAATGACTTTTGCATCGATTAGCAATGCTTCCAACTCACTTGTAATTACATTTGAAATGCGTTACAAGTATTTTTGTTGAACTTCGCCTTTTCGCGGAAATCGATGTACTACACTCTCCCCTATTTTGAATAAACCATAATTTAGCACTTTTCTCCGAATCCAATAAAAATAGTATTTCATACCATTTTTATTTATATTATTTATATACCCTAAATCTGGTACATTACATTCTACCCCCCTTAAAATAAGTTTCGTCCTCGAAACTTGAATCACATCTCGGCTCCTACTTGATCGAGAGGGAGGAATCTTGTCCCACTACTGGGCTCACTATATGTCGTTACTGGGCCTCAAACTGCCCGCTCGCCAGGTCACACGAGCAACTCACTAATGAATCCCTCTCTCAATCCAGGGACAAACTCAGACCTGGTATCTGGCCACCTTCACCACATAGGTGAAAGACACAATAGAGCACTTGCTCTCTCGATTGCCACGAATGACTCAGTTTTTTACTTGCGAAATTTTCACTTTAATTCCGCCATCATTCTTTTCCACAACGAGGTTGCATCTGCAATTAATTACATTTACCGCATCTTCGGTCGCTCTGCTGCCTAATGTGGAGGACCAGGCCAATCCACAAGTCCTCAACTATCACACACGCTACAAGCGCTCCATGTCCACGGGTTATCAGCTAACCCGATATCTCGGACTACTAACAGGTCCACAGACCATGATCCAATAGGGGCCTATAGCCCAAATACTAGCCTAACACTGTGCAACGGCACTCGCTAGTACGCAGACCCAATCGTCATACGGGTAGATCCTAAATCAGGATCACTATCCCAACACTCCCACTAGGAGCTACAGTATCTCAATCACCACTAGCTCTACGGCCTGGTCATATCACACTCTCAGTGTACTAACAGCCTCAAGGCTCACACGTGGCATTCCACGTCCCCGGGTCATCGCTCGGACTACCGTCCCGACCAAATCTCTATCATGTCCCGCCATCAGGTCTCGGGCCGCTGTCTCTCACAGCTGACTGCGCCTGCCCACTGGGTTACAGGCCCACAGTCCACAAATATGGTCCAAGCACGGATCGTCCCTAAGCGAACCCGCTAATCGTCGCCACGCGACCGCTACGCTCACTGAGCAAAATCAACAATTAGTCGTCAATCCACGACCCGAACTCTCTATCAACTCTGGCCACACTGGGCAAAGGCTAATGCACCACCTAATCAGCTCTCTCTGGCTAAACGATACTTGTGCTCCATGAGCACCCAAACAGTTGGGCATCCAGCGCCCCCATGCTAACTCGTAAAAATCCAGTGTTAAGCGATTTGCTTAATCAGCCTTACGACTCTTGTGCAACTCTCCCAACAAGGTCGAGGCACCACGATAACTGTCCACCTACTCTGGTGGTTAACTCGCAAATCCTGCGGTGGCAACCCTTGCCACCACGCCGATCATCCGAACGGCGCCACAAAACTCTCGCTCTTTCGAGAGATCCTCGCGTTTTGAAGCCCACTCTAGGCTTCACCAACACTACCACGCGGCAACCTAGCCACAGTTAACACGCCACACGGTCACTACCGTCATCAGGGGCGAACTCACGCCGCCTGGCCCGTAAATCTTTCTTGCCCTAACCTTTAGGGCACAGCAACTTGGCTCTCGCGACATAGCGATCACCATTTACCTCGCGAGTCAGTCTCTTACTGGACTTTACTAACCATACTTTGCCAGCAACCTAGCTGACACAAGCGTAAAACACCTAATGCTGAAGGTGTGGGGTGCGCCGACAAAAGCTCGGCGGCCACTGCCATTCTCTTTACTGTCGCCCCTACAGGCGGCGACGCCGTATACTCATACGTTGTCAATGCAGCCTCAGCTTGCTGCGCTATGCCACTGGAGCCTATCGATCTGCTCCGACTGTCGCCTTGACACCACCCTTAGGCGTTGGAATCAGCTTTCCTGTCGGCGAAAAATTTTCGCTGACGGCAAGAAGCTTGACCTGCTGCTGGATCACCCCAACAAGTGCGGTCACCTTCTATCGCAACTCGTGTACCTTGTTCGACCCAGAGCGCTCTCGTGGCTCGAGTCGAGACAAGCGCGTCTCCCTATGTGGTGTTATCGCTAATATGCACACCACAACGAAATGATTTGCCCAAATTTTAGCCATTTGAGCAACGCACAATCTATACACCAACAGAACAGCTCGTCGACCCAATCATGCGAAAGTATAAGAGGGTACTCCTTTTCATCTCCAACATTACGTTGTCGGCCGCCAACGTAATATCCGAAGAATGAAAGCTCGTCGCCCTCGATCAGTCCCAACATCCTTCGTGGGAACAATAGTAACCAATCAATTACTTTCGCCCAAAAATCCACGCACTCTCTCGTGCCTAAACCCTAGAGTCTCCCTAAGGTTTGCTAACCACCTAGGACTATTCCTAGGCTCTGATACCACTTTTATCTGTCACGCCCCGAGTCCGCCAATTTGTACGGTTCGGGCACGCCAACAGACCCGCCAATCGGGTAAAACCTTTTTCTACCCGAGAGGAACGGTAACATCCATAATAACACAACAAGTGTATGCGGAAGCTCAATATCAGAGTACTAAAAATCACTATAAATTTGAATCTTTCATTCAATAACAACAGTTAATGCGGAAATGAAAGCATACAAGAGTGAACCATAAATTAAACTTATTACACTTTACATTTCTGAACTTGCAAATAAAACTATTACATTTTCTTTACATAAATTTCCTCACTATACAAGGTTCACTCAAGAAATACATAAATGGGATACCTCTGCTAGACCCTCTAGGTCACTATGCTGCTGGGCCCTTGCCCCTGTCGTATGCCTCGCCGTCTGCGTCTGAACCGTCACGATCATCGCATCCATACCCGTACCTGTGAGGGGGGGGTCACCCAAGGGGTGTGAGAACTTACGAGCAAGTTCCCAGTGGGTTCAACCACCGAGAAAAAGTGTCCTACACCACTTGGTCCAATGGAAGCAATAATAATAGTGCTAGGAAACTAAAATCCTCAATATCAAAATGCAGCTATGCAATATAACATATCACTACACTATCTGTGTAAAACCATCTACCCAGCACTAATCTGTCTAGCCACACTAGGCTGCTAAGCACCAACTCGGCCACTATGCCGCTGTATACAGGGTCAAACTAACCCGGCCACCTTGGCCACTCTAATTCTCTTTATTCTTTAGATTCTGGTGCTTTAGTTCAAGTTAACCCTCAGAAATTCTTATCCAACGGGCCCGAGCCCGGTAGTCTTGCTACCATAAGATAAGATTTCTAAGGTTGCCGATAACACCCGCAAGTGTTACCCCGTCCTACAGAAGAAACGTCCCGAACGGGTCTCTACCCGGGAGAGGGATACTGCCCGTACCTCCAACATGGGCTGGTTTCACCGTAGGTCCGCCCGTTTTTTCTTTATATTTTCTTTCTTTTCTTTTACTTTAGTTTTTAGCCTCTTTGCCTTTGAACACTTGCTTTACTTTCTTATTCGAGCTTATAGCTCCCATTTTGCCACTGGCAAATCTCTTTCTCTTTTCCTTGAGCATTTAGCTCTTTACTTTCGCTTTAAGCCTTTCGAAAGTACCTCGTCCGACGGGTCACTGCCCAGGGAGTCCTGCTCCACTTGACGAGTCTCAAATTCGAAGGCGCCATTTACATCCTCTTTATGCATTTTAGCCACTTTTAGCTTGCTTTTAACTTTGCCTCTTTACAACAAATTATCTCTTATCCTAGGTCTCGCTATAAGGATAACCAGAGGGTCTCTTGGACTCTTATCATTCTCTTTCATTTATTTAACTCAAATTGAAGTTAAAGTTGCTGTCCATTTGCCCAGACACCTTATGACCCACTCTAGGGTTGTATTATTTAGCTTTTTGACTTGGTGAATTACACAAACTTTTCCTTAGAGTTTGACTCTAAGTTGATCACTTTGCTTTCAGTTTAATTCATTAAACTTTGTGGCCACATACTCTTTTCTTTGCCGAACTTGGAGTTACATTATCTCTATTCACCTGTTGCACCTTGCATTTAGAGTTATCTTAACTCTAATCCATTTTCTGTGAGTATAAACTCTACTAGTTCACCTTAGGTTCTCTTACCTAAGTTTCATATCATGTTTAACCTAGAGTTCCTTGACTCTATGTTAACTAGTCTATTCTCAACTCACTAACTTACCTTAGGTTTCCTTTACCTAAGTCTTATATCATGCTCATCCTAGAGTCCTTGACTCTATGTTGATCACTCTAACCAATGTCCTTAGGTTATCTCCTACGATAATGCCACTCATTCAATCCTAGGATAAACTTCTAAGTTTGATCCACTCATTAACCCTGAGTCTAAGTTTTCTCCTAGTCTTACTACCAACATGTCCTTTTCCTTATGCTTACACATGATTCCTAGGGCTATACCCTAACATGATCACAATCATGAAATAATTAATCCCTTCTTATGCATGCGATTATTTCCATCTCAATCATGAATAATATTCATCATCTATGTAGATAAATCAAAATTTCATTTCCCTCTATGTTCATTTAAACATGTAAATGAATCATCTATTTTTCTTTTCCCTCACTCATAATCATAATTAAAATTACACTACACTAGCATGCCCACTATAATGCTTCAAAATCAAAAGCAGAGGAAAAAGTGGAGAGGTCACCCATTTTCGGTAGAATCCCCCACCTCGATGTGTTTCCCTTAGTTCCTAAAGGAGACAATTTCAGCTCCTTGGGTCCGTGAGGCTTTCCTACATTGTAAGGAAAACAAAAGATAGAGCAATTGCTATTACATGATTCACTAACTCCATAGAATGATAAACTAAACCCCTTTTGGACAACTAAAAGGGAAAAACCCTATTTGGTCATTTTCCCCACCAAAAGGCTAGTTTTTGATTGGGTCATAAAAATAAGAGGAGAAAAATTCTCCCATGGCATGTTGTCAAAAAGAAACTTGCTCAACTCGATCCCGGTCAAAATACTCTAAAATTTTGGGAAAAAACTCAATTTGGAGTAATTTCCCCCAATTAATGATTTCGCACATTGGCAAAAATCAAAAATTGCAATCATTCATCTCCTTTTTCTTTAAAATTTGAGAAGAGCTCAATTGGAGCAATTCACTCCATTTACAAATTCTGCTCATTGGAGAAAAGAAAGGAAGAAAATTAAATTTCTTCTTTCCTTCTTTTTCTTCTTCTTCTTTTTTTTTTTTTTTTTTGTTGTTGCTCTACAGCCCCATGGCTGCTGCTACTGCTATAAGCAGCAGCAGCAATTTCTGCCATGGCATGTGATGATCCGGAATTCTACAGGGCTTTTACAGTGTGACCGGCAGCTCCTGGAGGCCTACGGGGCATGTCGGCGGTGTTCGGGCGCCAATTTGGACTCAAGTGTTGGACTTCGGGCTTAAATGGATCACGTGGGTAATTGAGGGACCCCATCGGATGTTTAGAGGTGTTTTCGCGCAAATCGGATATCAAATTTGGACTCAGCGCGAAATTCGGATTGAAAATACCTTTCCGGGAGCCTCCGGCGAATTATCGGGTTGGAATTTGGCGAATCGGACGTCAAATTCGGATTCAGTGCGCGAAAACGCTTAAGATGGACTACCTGCTTGATTTTTTTGAGCTAGGGTACTGTTCACGCCGGAACAGTACTTCCGGCGATCGCCGGCGGGCGGCGGCGGCGGCGGGCAGCGCCGGCGGGCGGCGGCGCGGCCTCGGGCAGGCGGCACAGGGCGGGCGCGGGCAGCGCGCGGGCAGGCGGCCGGTCCACGCGGCCGGCGTGCACCAGGATGGGGGACACGTGGCAAGGTCCTATTGGATCGGTGTTGTGGTCTGGGAGCACGGAGCAGACCGGGGGTGTACGGTGGACCGAGTAGGACACGTGGCGTCTTCCCATTGGACGGTTGTGAGGTCCCGGAATCCCCGGCGTAGGAGTAGCTGGTTGTTGGGCAGCTTTTAGTGGCCGTTGGGAGTGTTTGTGCGCGTGTCGGGCCCAAGAAATGAATTTGTGATGCAATTTGGGATTTGCTTGCATCACTGGAGGCCTGCGTGGGTTGCGCGCAATTTGGACACAAGTGGTGGACTTCGGGCTTAAATTGAGACCCCGTGGGAAGTTGGAGGACCCGTCGGGTGTTTAGAAGTGATTTCGCGCGATTCAGATGTCAAAATTAGACTCCGGGTGAAGTCCGGATAAAAGTTTACCTCTCCGGTCGCCTTCGGGAATTTTTAGAGTTGGAATTTAGCAAATCGGACTTTAAAAATGGACCCGGCGCGGAAATCGGATCGAGTTGGCATTCGGCAAATTTTCGGGTAAGAATTTGGAGAAACAGACATCGTTTTTGGATTCAGCGCGCGAAATCGCTAAGATTGGACTATTTATTTGTTGGTTTTGGAGTCCGGTAGGCGTGCGCGCTTTTCGAGACGACGCGGCACGCAAACCGAGACGACGCGCGGCACGGATCCCGAGATGGCAGCGGCGCACTGCAATGCGCGCCAGCTGGCGCGCGTTGGGAACGCGCGCCTGCGCGGGTCAGCGCAGGGGCCGCCACGTGGCGGCCCCCCGTTGGCGCCCGCGTGGGCGGGGGACACGCGCGCCCGTGTAACGGGCGCGTGTCCCGCGCCTGCGCGGGGTGCGGTGCAACGCGCCCGTGTGGCGGGCGCGTTGCATCGCGCCACGTGGCGCGCTGGGCGCGTGCGTGGACCCGGCGCACGCGCCCAGCCCGTGGACCGGTCGGTTGGGGCTTCCCCATTGGTCCACGCGGTGGACCGGCTCCGTGGACCGGCCTGGTGGACCGCCCCTTCTCCTCTTCTTTCTTCTTCTTCTTCCTCCCCGCACCGCCATTCCCTTTCTTTCTTTCTTTCTTCTGCAACCGAGAGCGAGAGGGAGTGAGGAGGGAGGTGGCGTGAGGTGCGGCGGCGCGTCGTGGACTCCGTTTTGCGTGCGAGGACGCCCGGCGGAGTGGTTCGACGACGGCGGCGCAAACGTGTAAGTCCCGCGTGTTGATTTTGCTGTATTTTTGTACAATTTTTGGAGCGTCCTTTTAGACTGTAATTACCCCCGCTGTGCACCGTTTTGCGTGCGGACCCCGTTTTGCGAGTGGATCCTGGCACCGTGCACCGTTTTGCGTGCGGACTCCGGCACTGTGCACCGTTTTGCGTGCGGACCCCGTTTTGCGGGCGGATCCTGGCACCGTGCACCGTTTTGCGTGCGGACTTCGGCACTGTGCACCGTTTTGCGTGCGGACCCCGTTTTGCGTGCGGATCCTGGCACCGTGCACCGTTTTGCGTGCGGACCCCGGCACTGTGCACCGTTTTGCGTGCGGACCCCGTTTTGCGGGCGAATCCTGGCACCGTGCACCGTTTTGCGTGCGGACTCCGGCACTGTGCACCGTTTTGCGTGCGGACCCCGTTTTGTGGGCGGATCCTGGCACCGTGCACCGTTTTGCATGTGGACTCCGTTTTGCGTGCGGATCCTGACACCGTGCACCGTGTTATGTGCAGACTCCGTTTCTGGTGCGGACTCCGGCGGCGTGCTCCGTTTTGCGAGCGGACTCCAGCGGCGTGCTCCGTTTTGCGTGCGGACTCCGGCGGCGTGCCCCGTTTGCGCAGCGGATCGCGTGGAGGCCAATTGCAAGTGTCTACGAGCAATTGGTGGCAAATCGAGGTGGGTGGCCTTATCTCCAAGTTTTAGGGACTGTACAGTATTTCTACTGTTGTAGGACTATGCATGATAGCTTATTTCATTGTGTAGCATGCTATATTGTAGGAATTATTATTCCTTTTATTATCTGTTAATATAGTTATCTTGGAACTTGACCTAGCACCCCCGTCATATGCTGCATGTGTAACCAGACCAGTAGAAAACCCTCACTTGGGCTAGGGTTATTTATGCTTAGACATCCACACTGTTCTTACATCCCTGGACATAGTGTTTTCTCGCCCGGATAGTGGGCCGAGAGGTCGGGACTTGCTTTTAGTGTGGAATGCTTTTGCACTCTTGCTTGGGAGCAGAGTGGAGTCTGGTAGCTGTAGCGGGTTGCTTATCTGTGCGGGGAGCCGTTTGAGTAAACGGTAGTCCCGAGAGGTCTCGTTTTCCTGTTGTGCTGTCATGGGAGGGAGCCGTTGAGTAGACGGCAGTCCCGGGCCGTCGAGTGTCTTCCGGTCCGTCTTGTTGGGAACCGTTGGGGTTGACGGTGGTCCCAGGTCGTTGAGTGTTGTCCGACCTGTTTTGTTACCCTGAGTTGTGGGTCGTTCCTGGCTGTGGAGTATCTCCAGCCAGTAAGCTTTGTGCTGTGAGCTGTAGGAGAGGCTAGTGTCTCGTGTTTCGAGTTAGCCGATCAGCTGAGTCGTCGAGAGTGCTCCGACTGTTACGCGAGATTTTTGGGGATCTTGAGTCCTACCGTTCTGTGAGTGAGCGTGGATTTGGACTAGCCTGCATATGCCACTGCGTGATTACTCTATGCCGCGCCGTTTTCCTCAGTTGGGGCCGCGCCCCTTGAGATGCCGCTGTGGATGCGATGGTTGGCCTGTTGAGGCAGTTTTGCGCGAGGGATGAGTTAGTCGGACAGGACGCCCCACGTAAATCCCGTCCTCATGTGGACGTGTGGTAGTGGGCAGGAGCGTTCCTAGTCGACAGGCGCGGGCTTGGCTGGACCTTTGAGGTGGTCGGTTCGATTGGGACGATTGAGCACCTTGGGTGCGAGTGGTCTCATTTACTTTCTTCTGTTCCACTTTTGAGTGTCTAGATAGAGGCATGATAGCTGTAGAGTAGATCCAGCTTTTCTTATTCTGTTTCTTTGCCTGTTATCTTTTACCTCTGGTAGACTTGGTGGGCAGACCGTTGGACTTGTTGACGGCACCCACTGAGAACTACTGTGGGAAGTAGTTCTCACACCCGTCGTGGTGTCTTTTCCCCAGGGACTTCTTCTTCTGTTCCTGTGTTCCTGTTGCTGATCTTTCTGACCGAGGCGAGGGAGTCGCGAGCTAGTTCCCTACCCGTCATTGGAGTGTAGCGGTACCCCCTTCAGAGGAGAGCTTCGGTTCATGGTCACTTCTTCTTACTCTGTTGAGAGACCTTTGTAGAGAGGTATAGAGTTGTATTTTACCTTTACAGTTTGAGAGACTGTTGTAGTGAGGATATTCTTGTATCGAGAGTTTGTACACTGATGTATTTATTGGAGATACCTCCCTTTTGAGTCTTGTATCAGAGGACTTTGTTTACGATCGTATTTGGGAGATGGATATTGTATTATTTTCAGTTGTACAGTGTTCGGATTACAGTTTTTAGTAGTCTACTTTCTGCTCTCTGATATCTGTTTACTGTAGAGGTTTCTTCCTGCAGGTTAGACGCTTCGTCTGTACGGCAGTTTTCGTACAGATGGCGGATCTGTTGGCGAGCCCGGGTCGCAGTTTCGACCCCGGGGCGTGACAACGGTCCACTGAACGCGGTCTACGGAGCGACTCCGGTGTATGGTGCACCGGGCTTGGACACGTGGCAGGATACCATTGGTGCGGTCCACAGGATTTAGTGCACCGGGTGCACCAAACAGTAACAGTGACACGAGGCACTCTCCTACTGGACGGTCAACTGTGCGGGCAGGGGGGCAGGGATGGTCGGGCCACGTGTCACAATGCCATTGGATCATATTGGTGTTTTGTGTTCGGTGGACACGTGGCAGCATTTTATTGGCGGATTTTGGTGTTTCCTGTTCTGTGGGACACAGAGGGAATTAGTGGAAAAGATTTTCTGGTTTTCTCCATTGCTTTCCATCCGAGGCTCATTCAAAGGCATTTTTCACCACCTTAGAGACTTCATCTTCTCGAGGAGTGAGAAGATGAAATGTTCATCAAGAAGAGAGGAAGCATCCTGTGAAGTTTGAGGATTTTAGGAGGCTCGGATCCCGAGGTTTGAGATTTTTCCGGCGCGGCGCGACGATCATTCTCCGGCAACCCGATTCGTCGCATTTCAGTGTTCGGGCTCCCCCGACTCACCCCGACCTCCTATTTTCACGATTTTTGCGCTGTTGGATTCTTAGCAGGTAGGGCTACGTTTCTTGTTTCTACTGGTTTTTCCCCATTCCGAGGTTTTCATGGGTTTTTCGGATCATCTTGTGACCCTATTTTGCTGTGATGGAGTTTTGGACAGCGGTTCGGTATTTCGGCGATATCTCCGCAACCGAGCATCGTATTGGGGTGATTCAAAAGGCAATTTGCATCTACACATCGTAAGGAGTCTCTCTGAATTTTCTTGGATTTTTTTGAATTTTCCCTGAAGGTGAGAAACCCCGTTTTACAGAACTTTGTAGCACAGTTTTGGGTGGAAGTATTGTTCGGGGTGGTTCCCTTGTCGATTTTGGTTCTCAGCGTAGGAAAATCATGTGGGAACGTGCAGGTACTCGTTTCGACCGGTTCGTCGCGAGGATCGTGACGGTGTTTTTCCTGGAATTTCTTCAGCAGATCTCGCAGGTGAAAAAGGCAAAACTGTGGACTGATTGTATTTGGGACAGATTTCGGTGTGAGCATTGTATGTTAATTGTGCTTGTTCTTTTGGGGTATTTTGTGCAGTACCGTGGTGATCGTTGAGACCGGGCGCGGACTTCGCTGTTGGGATTAGGATTTAGCGCTCGAGGTGGGTGGTTGTTTCTTGCCTCTATTTTGACATGCTCACTAGGAATATTAGAGTGATCCCCTTTATTGGACATCTTGATTAATCATGATCGGGGTTGGGTTTATGCATGCCGGTGTGGGAATAGGGTTGCTTTGATAGCGGTTAACCTTGCATGTGGAATGGAATATTTATGTTGGACTATTTTGTTTATCCTGTTGATGGTACTACTTGAGGGTAGACGACATGCGTAGGTGGATACTTGTCACGCCCCGGGGGTTTCAGTCGGCGGAAACGATTAGTAAAGAGGGTTTGTTTTGCAAATTTATTTTCTTTTTTTTCTTTTGTTGAAATTCCTTCCTCCCCGGTGCGTGCCCAGACCCGCCGCATACACAGGATCTCTCTGCAACCGGGCAGAGTCTCCCCTGTATATGCACGGCGTAGCACTCAGTGCATATTCCAAATCATACATAACCATTCGATCACAACAATTATAAACATACAACCAGCATTCTAATCATTCAAGAGCATGGCCAGATCAATTTGGAAAGGATAAATCCACAGATTTAAAAGAGCGCCCACTCGGCACTTATGTTTTGGAAAACGAGTTTTCGAAATCAGCATAAATCCACAGGGTTTTGAAAGCGGTGCCCACCCGACACCCAAGTTTTGAAATCCATTTCGCAATCCATAAATCCACAGGGTTTTGAAACCAGTGCCCACACGACACTTAGATTTTAAAAATAATTTTCGAAATCTTTTCTTTGGTTTTGCCTTTTTCTTTTTCAAATGGCCCATAGAAATGAAAAGGAAAGTAATGCATAATAGGATAACCAAATACCGACATCCCAGTCGACCCCACGAGTGTATCGAGAACCTCACATGTAACTACAAAGTAAATGAAATGCGAGAAATAAAGAAAAGCTACAGTCCAGGGTTCCCAGCAACCCAGAAGCTCCTGCCCCGTCCTCGCCGTCGCCTACCTCTCCCCCCGTCTGGATCCTGTCACAAAGTGGGAAGTCAGCGACGTATAATAGTAGAGCAGGAGAATATAGTAAACAAACCGTGCTGATAACCGAAGCAACCACCCTCTCCAGAGGGAACCAATAACCTGTACACCTGTATCCTGCTATACCCGGCCGCGTCGGACAACTAAACCGACGGCCATACCGTACCTGTAGAAACCCGACCACGTCGGACAACTAAACCGACGGGTCGCACCGCTCGCACCTCGGCGCCTCAACCCCACAACTAATAAGGGGCCCCACTACGTCACCTCGTGGGTATACACGGGTCATAGACCTCTTTTCCGGAAAAGTGCACCCCTCACGGTGGCCAAACCGCGGGTGCACGTGTTGCAGCCTCGAGCACAGGAACCACAATGCATGAGCAATAGTAAGGCAGTAATCACAATGTAAATGAAACAATAAGATAGTAACCATGATGCACGAATCAGAGTAAGATAGTAGCATGTATACTCAAGGTACCCTACTAATAGCATAATCGAAGGAAAGACGGTAACTGGTAACACCAGGAATACGAAATCACATAATCATCAGTATGAAGCAATAATCCGTAGCGTCTAAGGT
Organism: Tillandsia fasciculata; assembly: GCA_029168755.2. Classification (NCBI taxonomy): domain Eukaryota; kingdom Viridiplantae; phylum Streptophyta; class Magnoliopsida; order Poales; family Bromeliaceae; genus Tillandsia; species Tillandsia fasciculata. The sequence continues at coordinate 19,238 of JAQOTM010000095.1, read as the reverse complement.
AATGACATCAGGTAGCATTCAAGTGGACGATAACATGTAGTATTTAAGTTGAAACAGTCAACGGAGATCGATACTAAATACCACGCTCAGCCCAAGTACGCACTAGGTTGACCCCTCCCAACTTAATAAAAATTAAATGCAGGGACTTAGAAAAACAACCCACCTCAAGCACAAAGAAAGGGACGTGTGGAAAATCCGACCGCAAAGCCCTCACCGCGGGTCCGAACAGCTGTAACACAAATTCATTCGTCAAAAACGTCGTCACGGTTCAAAACACTCAAAAACGGGGCGAACCGGGCTAAAAACGGAGCTCCTGGGCCCTTTTTCTGAAGATTGGTGTACGGGCTCATGCGTGGACCGGGTCCACGACGGCGGGCAGCACGGGTGAGGGCCGGGAGCATGCGGCGCGGTGGACCAGCGCCGTAATGGGCCGGGCCGCGCACGGGTGCGGGCGCGCACCGGGTGCATGGCCCCGCTGCCGCTGCGCGCACACCGGGTGCACGCCCGGGCGTGCACCGTGCGGCCTGGCGCACCGGCCCGTGCGCCGGGTCCGCGTCCCCGGGCTGCGTGGGCGTGCGCCGGGTGCACGCCGGCCCGGTGGACCGCGCGGCCTGGCGCACAGCTCTGTGCGCCGGGTCTGCGGCCCCGGGCCGGAGCGACGTGCACCGGGTGCACCCGGGCAGGTGGACCGCGGCCAGAAAAACCCCAACGGTGGTTCGTTTTCGACTCCGATCGCGACCCCGCGCTCACGGCGGCTCCGGCGATGACCCCGTGTACACGGTAACGGCAGCGGCGGCCTCCCGTTTAACCACGGCGGCGGCGGCCTCCCGTTTAGTCCCCGAATTCGCCTCTCACGCGGCCCGAGACGGAGGAAAACCCACCCCGAAACCTCGAGGGATTTCCCCCGGCTTTTCTCGAAACAAGAAATTGAAAGAAAAAAACCAATTCACCGTTTACCCTGGTCGCGGCGTGAGAGTTTGCAAGAAGAGGGATCGTCCCGGAGGTGCGCAAACGTTCCTCCTCCCCTCGCTTGTTCCGCCGTGAGTCTCCGAGCCGCTCGATCGCAGGAAGAGGAAGAGGAAGAGGAAGCAGTTCCTATCCGCGATCGGGTGCGATACGTACGAGGTAAGGAAAAAGTAATGGGGGTAAGAGGGGGGCCTAAACCTAAAAAATTCCCAAATGTCAGATTAATTAGTTGGTTTGGTGCCATAGGGGAATTAACCCAAAAATCCCCAAATTACCCAAATAAAGAATCGGTTGACAGGGTTTGGGAGACAATTAAACCCAAACCCTGGGTCAACCGGGGTGAGGATTTGGGTTCGAACCTGGGTCCGTCGTGCCTCGAAAGTCGTGCCGGTTGCCTGCGTTACAACGAACTTCCGGAATTTATTCTGGGAGAATCCGGAGTCGGAAAAATAATCCGATCGCACCGCCGCGCTCCGTTTTGCGAGCTCTATCGCCTAAAAATACCGGCGAGCCCCGACGGTCTGCCCAGAAAAAAAAACGATTTATTACTCCAACCGCCGGACCGCTAAGGGGGAAACGTCATAATTAAGAAAAAAGAAAAATAATTAAAATCCAAAGATACAATTTAAGGGCGGTTACTACATCACTCACCTCTTAAAAACGAGTTTCGTCCTCGAAACTCAAGCCCGGGTGGGAGTGAAAAGGTCGGGGTAGCACTCCCTCATCTTGGACTCCAGTTCCCAAGTTGCTTCCCGCTCCTCATGGTTGTTCCATAGTACTTTCACGTAGGGGATAGTTCGGTTTCGCAGTGATTTGTTTTCCCTTGCCAGGATTCTCACCGGGGTTTCCTCAAAGCTTAGGTCCTCCTTAAGTTCGAGTGCTGAGGCGTCCAGCACGTGTGACGGGTCGGGGAGATACTTCCGAAGCATCGAGACGTGGAACACGTCGTGAACTCGGTCGAGGTTTGGTGGTAGGGCGAGGCGGTAAGCTACTGGGCCGATACGCTCTAGAATCTCAAATGGCCCCACAAACCGTGGGCTCAGCTTGCCCTTTAGTCCGAAACGCTTGATTCCTCTGGATGGCGAGACCCGCAAGAACACGTGTTCCCCCACTTGAAATTCCAAGTCTCGGCGCCTCTGGTCTGCGTAACTCTTCTGTCGACTCTGGGCGGTCAGCAGGCGCTGTCTGATCAGGCGTACCTTTTCTTCAGTTTCCTCCACTAAATCGGGTCCCAAGAGTTTCCGTTCTCCCAAGTCGTCCCAACAAATCGGGGACCGGCTGCGCCTTCCGTATAAGGCTTCGTAGGGCGCCATCTGGATGCTGGCCTGGTAGCTGTTGTTATAGGCGAATTCCACGAGGGGTAGGTAGCGTGACCAACCGATTCCCCAATCAAGCACACATGCGCGAAGCAGGTCTTCGAGGGTTTGTATCACCCGCTCCGACTGTCCGTCCGTCTGAGGGTGGAAGGCTGTGCTGAACTGTAGTCTGGTGCCCATAGCCCGCTGAAGGCTCTGCCAAAACTTCGAGACAAAGCGCGTGTCTCTGTCCGAGGTGATCGATGCCGGCACTCCATGTAGTCTCACGATCTCGCTGATGTAGACTTGAGCTAGCCGTTCGCGGGTCCAAGTGGTATGAATTGGTAGGAAGTGTGCTGACTTGGTTAACCGGTCGACTATGACCCAGATCGCGTCGTGGCCCTGTTGTGATCGTGGGAATCCAGTGACAAAATCCATAGTAATCTGGTCCCATTTCCACTCTGGTACCGGTAGGGGTTGCAGCTTCCCGGCAGGTCGCTGATGCTCGACCTTTATCTGTTGGCATACTAAGCAGTGAGCCACGTGTCGAGTCACGTCTCCTTTCAGTTTAGGCCACCAGAAAGTCTGTTTAAGATCCCTGTACATCTTCGTGCCCCCCGGATGTGCCGCATAAGGGGCTCGGTGTGCCTCCGCTAAGATTTCATCTTTCAACTCTGGTGAATCCGGCACGCAGATCCGTCCACGGAACCATAGGGTGCCGTCGTCTTTCACCGCAAAGTCAATCTCTTGGCCCTGGGGAATCTTGTCTCGTATGCGCTGTAGGTGTGGATCGGTCTGCTGTCCCTCCTGGATCTTCTCGAATAACGTCGGCTTGACCACCAAGGTTAGAAGTTGTCACGCCCCGGGGGTTTCATTCAGCGGAAGTATTTAGTAAAAAGGGTTTGATTAGCGTGTCCAAAAATTTTGTTTGAAATTCCTTTCTCCCCGGAGCGTGCCTAGACCCGCCGCATATACAGGATCGCTCTGTAAACGGACAGAGTCTCCCCTGTATATGCACGGCGTAGCGTTTAGTACATGTTCCGAGTCACACACACAACCATTCAATCACAACAATCAGTAACATATATCATTATTCTAACCATTCAAACATTTGGCCGATCAATTTGGAAAGGATAAATCCTCAGATTTGAAAGAGCGCCCACCCGGCACTTATGGTTTGAAAACTAGTTTTGAAATCAACATAAATCCACAGGGTTTTGAAAACGGTGCCCACACGACACCCAAGGTTTGGAAACTCATTTCGCAATCCATAAATCCCCAAGGTTTTGAAATCAGTGCCCACACGACACTTAGATTTTAAAAACGGTTTTCGCAACTTTTCTTTGGTTTTGCTTTTCTTTTTCAAATGGCCCACATAGATGAAAAGGAATGTAATGCATAAAAGAGTAACCAAATACCGACATCCACGTCGACCCCACGAGGGTATCGAGAACCTCACACGTATCAACAAAGTAAAGGAAATGCGAGGTAAATAAAGAAATACAGTCCAGGGTTCCCGGCAACCCGGAAGCTCCCGCCCCGTCCTCTCCGTCGTCTACCTCTCCCTCCGCCCAGTCCCTGTCACAAAGTGGGGCGTCAGCAACGAGTAATAATAGAGCAGGATAAAAAAAGGAACAGTAAAGCAAACCGTGACCGCAACCGGGCAACCACCCCCTCCAGAGGGAAACCACAACCTGTGCACCTATATCCTGCTATACCGGGCCCCGTCGGACAACTAAACCGACGGCCCATACCGTACCTGCAAAAACCCGACCGCGTCGGACAACTAAACCGACGGGTCGCACCGCTCGCACCTCGGCGCCTCAACCCCACAACTAATAAGGGGCCCCACTACGTCACCTCGTGGGTATACACGGGTCATAGACCTCTTTTCCGGAAAAGTGCACCCCTCACGGTGGCCAAACCGTGGGTGCACGTGTTGCAGCCTCGAGCACAGTAACCACAATATATGAACGATAGTAAGATGATAATCACAAGGTATATGCAATAATAGAGAGCAACCACAATACATGAACGATAGTAAGATGATAATCACAATGTCTATGCAATAATAAGGAGTAACCGCGATACATGAACAATAATAGAGAGCAACCACAATACATGAACGATAGTAAGACGATAATCACAATGTCTATGCACTAATATGGAGTAACCGCGATACATGAACAATTATAAGATGATAATCACGAAGCATGAGCGATACATGAATTATTTAAATTAAAAGCCAACGGAGATCGACTCTAAATACCACGCTTAACCCACCTGTCGTTAGTAGGTGATCACGTTCGGCTCCCTCGCGTCCCGGTACGCTCGCTCGAACCCGCACACTCACCTGTCGCAGAGGAAAGTCGGCGCTTAAACTCGGATAAGGACGAAAGACCGGCGATCCGTCCGTCGCGGTTCGCGGATCCCCGCCCGCGCACGGGTCCGTGCGCGCGTCCAGCCCCGTGCGGGTCACCCCGCACGCGGGCTGGGCCGCGCCCGGCCCCGTGCGGGTCGCCCCGCACGTGGCTGGGCGCGCCCAGCCCCATGCGGGTCGCCCCGCGCACGGGAGCTGGGGCGCGCCCGGCCCCGTGCGGGTGACCCCGCACACGGGGCTGGGACGCGCGCCCAGCCCAGTGCGGGTGACCCCGCACGCGGGAGCTGGGGGCGCGCCCGGCCCCGTGCGGGTGACCCCGCACGCGGGGCTGGGACGCGCGCCCAGCCCCGTGCGGGTGACCCCGCACGCGGGCCTGGGACGCGCGCCCGGCCCCGTGCGGGCAACCCCGCACGCCGGGTTGGGGCAACCCCGCACGCCGGGTTGGGGCGCGTGCCCGGCCCGTGCGGTTGCACGGGGGTGCCGAAGGAGGGGAGGGCTTCCGCACGTGCGGCGGATTCCGGAGATTCCGCCGCCTGTGTCCCTCTCCCTTCCGATCAAGATGATCAAGAACCCAAAAGAAACGGAGAGAAAAGGGGGCCTCGTCTCACCTTGATTGTGACGACGGTGGTTTGGGGAGGGAGGGTCGTCCGTTCTTGAGAGTCCAAACCTAACGGAGGACGTGCGGTGCTCTTCCTTCTTCTCGAACGCTTGCCGCGGTGCTTCACGCTGATGAGGGGGAAGGCTTGGGGGAACGCGTCCTCGATCCCGCTCGGGGTACGCACGCTACGGTAAAGAAAGAGGGAGGGGACTGGGGTTCCCGACCTAAGTCCCCAACCCTTAGTTAATAAACCGATGTGGCGTAATTGGGTCTGAACCCAACCCGAAGTAGGACTAAGTTTAGATTAAATTAAATTACCAATCAGCTTAAATTAAATTAAATTAAATTTTGTCTCCCCCAATTAAAAAATAAAATACGTTAGGTTGGTTTACCCGGGTCTGGTTTACCTTTAAAAAGACGTGCTGAACACCCGAGCTACCGCCAACTTCAGAAAATTGTTCCGGGAGATTCCGGGGTCGGAAATCAGATCCGATCGCGCCGCCGGTCTTCATTTCGCGTGCTTTATCCTCTAAAAATACCCGCGAGCCCCGACGGCCTGCCCAAAACAACGCACGACAAAAGTATCCCGGGCCCCTTAGCTGAAGAACGGTTCGAAAGAAAGAAGGAAAAGGTCACCGGTAGTACCAAAAGAAAGGTAAACTCGCAGTTATTACACCACTCACCTCTAAAAACGAGTTTCGTCCTCGAAACTCAAACCTGGGTGGGAGTGAAGAGGTCGGGATAACACTCCCGCATTTTTGATTCCAGTTCCCAAGTTGCTTCCCGCTCCTCATGGTTGCTCCAGAGTACCTTCACGTAGGGGATGGCTCGGTTTCGCAGTGATTTGGTTTCCCTCGCCAGGATTCTCACTGGGGTTTCTTCGAAGCTCAGGTCCTCCTTAAGTTCGAGTGCAGAGGTGTCCAGGACATGTGATGGGTCGGGAAGATATTTCCGAAGCATTGATACGTGGAACACATCGTGGACTCGGTCGAGGTTTGGTGGTAGGGCGAGGCGGTAAGCTACTGGGCCAATGCGCTCTAAGATCTCGAAGGGCCCCACAAACCGTGGGCTCAGTTTGCCCTTTAACCCGAAACGCTTGATTCCTCTGGATGGTGAGACCCGCAAAAACACGTGCTCCCCTGCTTGAAATTCCAAGTCACGGCGCCTCTGATCTGCGTAACTCTTCTGTCGACTTTGGGCGGTTAGCAGGCGCTGTCTGATAAGGCGCACTTTCTCTTCAGTTTCCTCCACTAAGTCGGGTCCCAGGAGCTTCCGTTCTCCCAAGTCGTCCCAACAAATCGGGGATCGGCAGCGCCTTCCGTATAAGGCTTCGTAGGGCGCCATCTGAATGCTGGCCTGGTAGCTATTGTTGTAGGCAAATTCCACGAGGGGTAGGTAGCGTGACCAACCGGCCCCCCAGTCAAGTGCACAGGCGCGAAGCAGGTCTTCTAGGGTTTGTATCGTGCGCTCTGACTGTCCGTCCGTCTGAGGGTGGAAGGCGGTGCTGAAATGTAATCTGGTCCCCATGGCCCGCTGGAGACTTTGCCAAAACTTCGAGACAAAGCGCGTGTCTCTATCCGAGGTGATCGACGCCGGGACCCCATGTAGTCTCACGATCTCGCTGATGTAGACTTGAGCTAACCGTTCGCGGGTCCAAGTTGTATGAACCGGCAGGAAGTGTGCTGACTTGGTTAATCTGTCGACTACGACCCAGACTGCGTCGTGGCCCTGTTGTGATCGAGGGAATCCAGTGACAAAATCCATGGTGATCTGGTCCCATTTCCACTCTGGTACCGGTAAGGGCTGTAACTTCCCCGCTGGTCGCTGGTGCTCGGCCTTTATCTGTTGGCATACTAGGCAGTGGGCTACGTGTCGCGTCACGTCTTCCTTTAGCTTAGGCCACCAGAACGTCTGTTTGAGGTCCCTGTACATCTTCGTGCCCCCCGGATGTGCCGCATAAGGGGCTCGGTGTGCCTCAGCTAGGATCTCTTCCTTCAACTCTGCTGAATTCGGCACGCAGATCCGTCCGCGGAACCGTAAGGTGCCGTCGCTTTCCACCGCAAAGTCAATCTCTTGGCCCAGTAGGATCTTGTCTCGTATGCGCTGTAGGTGTGGGTCGGTCTGCTGTCCCTCCTGGATCCTCTCGAATAACGTCGGCTTGACCACCAAGGTTAGAAGTTGCATAACCGTGCCTGCCGGCACCACCTCCAATTGCATTCGCGCGAACTCCGCGATCAGGTGGTCCTGCTTCGTTAGCGCGCTCTCCGATGCCCCTTCTTGATGCCCTTTCCTGCTCAGTGCGTCAGCTACCACGTTTGCCTTTCCGGGATGATATTGAATCGTCAAGTCGTAGTCCTTCAACAATTCGAGCCATCGCCTCTGCCGCAGGTTTAACTCTTTCTGGGTAAAGATGTATTTCAGACTTTGATGATCTGAGAAAACGTTGCAGTGGACTCCGAAAAGATAGTGCCTCCACAGTTTCAAAACGAAGACCACAGCGGCCAATTCCAAGTCGTGTATCGGGTAGTTCTTTTCGTAGTCCTTTAACTGCCTGGACGCGTAAGCGATTACCTTCCCCTGTTGCATCAGAACACCTCCCAGACCGATCCGTGACGCGTCGCAGTACACTTCATAATCCTCTCCGGGCGTCGGCAGCACAAGTATTGGTGCCCTAGTTAACCTCCTCTTGAGTTCCTCAAAGCTCTGCTGGCATTTGGCCGTCCATATGAACTTCTCTCCTTTTCTGGTCAATCGGTTTAAAGGGGTAGCGATCTTTGCGAAACCCTCAACGAAACGCCGATAATATCCTGCCAGCCCTAGAAAACTTCGTACTTCTGTCACCGACGTCGGCGGCTGCCAGTCCACCACTGCTTCCACCTTCTTGGGATCCACGGCGATTCCCTGTGCCGAGATCACATGCCCCAAAAAGCCGACTTCGCGCAGCCAGAACTCACACTTCTTGAGCTTGGCGAACAGCTTCTGCTCTCTGAGGGTTTGCAGGATTGTTCGTAGATGGTCCTCGTGCTCCTCGTCGGTGGTGGAGTAGATCAAAATGTCGTCGATGAAGACTACCACAAACCGATCCAAGAAGGGTCTGAAGATCCTATTCATCATGTCCATGAAGACTGCGGGGGCGTTCGTAAGCCCGAAAGGCATCACCGTGAACTCGTAGTGGCCGTACCGAGTCCGGAAGGCGGTCTTGGGGATGTCTTCATGTCGAACTCGGAGTTGATGATAGCCCGACTGTAGGTCAATTTTGGAGAAGACCGTCGCTCCCCGTAACTGATCGAAGAGGTCGTCGATTCTGGGTAGGGGATACTTATTCTTCACCGTAACTTTGTTTATCCCTCTGTAGTCGATGCAGAGACGCAGGCTCCCGTCTTTCTTCCGCACGAAGAGTACCGGTGCGCCCCAGGGTGACACACTCGGTCTGATGAACCCTTTATCCAAGAGGTCTTCCAGTTGTGCTTTAAGCTCCTTTAGCTCCGCGAAGGCCATTCGGTAGGGCGCCTTCGTAATTGGCTGCGTGCCTGGTACTAGCTCGATAGGGAACTCCACCTCTCGCTCCGGAGGCATCCCGGGCAGTTCTGCGGGGAAAACATCGGGGAAGTCCCTCACCACCGGGATGTCTGCAGGTGTCGACGAGGGTCGGGTGGCCAGATCCACCGACGCTAAATAGGCCACGCATCCACCCTCTACCAATCTTCTGGCTCGTGCCGCTGAGATGACCGCTGGGAAGGTGATGCTTTTGCCCGCCATATACACATGTTCAGGAAAACCCGGTTCTTGCAATCGCACTTGTCGCTTGTCGCAGTCAATGAGCGCCTGGTACCTCGTGAGCCAGTCCATGCCCAACACCGCGTCGTACTCCTTCAAGGGGATTACCACCATGTCCCATGGGCAAGCCAGTCGCCCAAGCTTAATCGAGCAGGCGGCCACTGAGCTGACCGCCTCCAAAGTCCCCCCCGCCGTTTGCACCGTCAAGGAGTTTTGAAGGGGGGTTTCCTCGAGGTCATGCATAAAAACGAAGTCACGAGAGATGAACGAGTGTGTTGCTCCGGTATCGAAAAGAGTTCTAGCACGGGAATTCGAAACGGAAGTAGTACCTGCAAGAGCGTCCTCCGGTGGATTGGTCCCTTGGCTGGTCATTGAGAAAACCCTCCCGCCTGGTTGTGGCTGCCGATCCTCCTCACGCCGTGGTGCGGGGGGCCTGGGAGTTGACGCCATAGGAGCTTTCCCCCGCCCTGAGAGCTGTGGCGCGGGCGTGTAAGCTCCCGAGGGTGCAGGTCCCCCGCCCAAGGGACAGTTGCGGCGGAAGTGCCCCCGTTTGCCGCATCTGAAACAGTGGTCGCCTCTTTGGGGGCACTCTCCCGCAGTATGCCCTCCCCCGCAAATCACGCAATGCCTATTTCCCGGCCTCGGCCCTCCTGGCGGCGCTCCTCGGGGTCCCGCCTGCGGTTTCCACCGTTTGGGGGCTCCGCCCCCACTCCAAGAGCCTCCTCCCTGGTTCTGCTGCTGCCGCTTCCTGTCCTCCAGTCGCGCCGAGTTCTCCCTTCTTGCGCGGGTGATGGCAAAGCCCCGCTCCACCGTGGTGGCCCTGTCGACCACTTTCTGGAATGTATGCAGGTCAGCTGCTTGCACCACTTCAAAGATATTGCTCCGCAGGCCGTCCACAAAAAGTTGCGCCTTATGAGCCTCGTCCCTTATGACGAACGGGACGCAGTTCGCTAGGCGGACGAACTCTCGTTGGTACTCCATGACCGTCCGGTTTCCCTGCTGGATATGGTTCAGATCATCTTCCAACTTCTTCTTGACGCTGCTGGTGAAGAAGGCCTCGAATAGCTCTTTCTTGAAAGTTTCCCAGGACGGGAAAGCGGTGCCCTTAGCAGGATCTGGGCGCACCGTCTTCCACCATAAACGGGCATTCCCCTCCAGGCAATGGACTGCCAGGGGAACCCGCTCATCATCCTCCATGAGTAGATCTTCAAAAAGCTTCTCCATCGACCCCACCCAGTTCTCAACGACCCACGGATCAGTCGTATCTCCTTCGAACGTGGGCGGGTCGTGTTTCTTAAAGTCCTTCAAGTTGGCCCGCACTCGATCCCGCTCGGTCATCACCACACCCCCTCCACTCGTGGCGGCGGCAGCCGCGATAGGGGTAGGCGTGACCACTGTTTCCTCCAGAACAACCCGGCTAGTTGTCCCTGGTGCCGGCCCCGTAGTCGCCGCTGGTGGTGGTGCTGTCGGTGGTGCCGCGGCGGGTGCTGTCGGCCCCGGCGGAGGGACCGGGGCGGCCGTCACTGGCGCGGCCTGCTGCTGCTGCGTCATCTGACGCACATGATCGGTGAGGGTGGCCAATTGCCCCGCCATTTCCCGCAATTGCTGCCGCAGGAGCTGGTTCTCCGCGGCCGTCGATGTTGTCGCTTCTGCCTCGGCGTCACCCGCTGACGATCTGGTACGAACCATAGCTGTCACACGCAACAGGGTCAACATCAGACTTTAACTACGACCGCGAATCACTTAGCTCGAGAAAAGACTCCAATTTCCCCCCCCGATCACTCACGTTCTACAGCCCTATGCCCTACCCATTTCATTCACTTGTAGATATGTGAGGCATTCCCACGGATGTCGGCATCAACTGTTGTGATTGAATGAATTGTCTCTGATACCATCTTAATCTGTCACGCCCCGGGGGTTTCATTCAGCGGAAGTATTTAGTAAAAAGGGTTTGATTAGCGTGTCCAAAAATTTTGTTTGAAATTCCTTTCTCCCCGGAGCGTGCCCAGACCCGCCGCATATACAGGATCGCTCTGTAAACGGACAGAGTCTCCCCTGTATATGCACGGCGTAGCGTTTAGTACATGTTCCGAGTCACACACACAACCATTCAATCACAACAATCAGTAACATATATCATTATTCTAACCATTCAAACATTTGGCCGATCAATTTGGAAAGGATAAATCCTCAGATTTGAAAGAGCGCCCACCCGGCACTTATGGTTTGAAAACTAGTTTTGAAATCAACATAAATCCACAGGGTTTTGAAAACGGTGCCCACACGACACCCAAGGTTTGGAAACTCATTTCGCAATCCATAAATCCCCAAGGTTTTGAAATCAGTGCCCACACGACACTTAGATTTTAAAAACGGTTTTCGCAACTTTTCTTTGGTTTTGCTTTTCTTTTTCAAATGGCCCACATAGATGAAAAGGAATGTAATGCATAAAAGAGTAACCAAATACCGACATCCACGTCGACCCCACGAGGGTATCGAGAACCTCACACGTATCAACAAAGTAAAGGAAATGCGAGGTAAATAAAGAAATACAGTCCAGGGTTCCCGGCAACCCGGAAGCTCCCGCCCCGTCCTCTCCGTCGTCTACCTCTCCCTCCGCCCAGTCCCTGTCACAAAGTGGGGCGTCAGCAACGAGTAATAATAGAGCAGGATAAAAAAAGGAACAGTAAAGCAAACCGTGACCGCAACCGGGCAACCACCCTCTCCAGAGGGAAACCACAACCTGTGCACCTATATCCTGCTATACCGGGCCCCGTCGGACAACTAAACCGACGGCCCATACCGTACCTGCAAAAACCCGACCGCGTCGGACAACTAAACCGACGGGTCGCACCGCTCGCACCTCGGCGCCTCAACCCCACAACTAATAAGGGGCCCCACTACGTCACCTCGTGGGTATACACGGGTCATAGACCTCTTTTCCGGAAAAGTGCACCCCTCACGGTGGCCAAACCGTGGGTGCACGTGTTGCAGCCTCGAGCACAGTAACCACAATATATGAACGATAGTAAGATGATAATCACAAGGTATATGCAATAATAGAGAGCAACCACAATACATGAACGATAGTAAGATGATAATCACAATGTCTATGCAATAATAAGGAGTAACCGCGATACATGAACAATAATAGAGAGCAACCACAATACATGAACGATAGTAAGACGATAATCACAATGTCTATGCACTAATATGGAGTAACCGCGATACATGAACAATTATAAGATGATAATCACGAAGCATGAGCGATACATGAATTATTTAAATTAAAAGCCAACGGAGATCGACTCTAAATACCACGCTTAACCCACCTGTCGTTAGTAGGTGATCACGTTCGGCTCCCTCGCGTCCCGGTACGCTCGCTCGAACCCGCACACTCACCTGTCGCAGAGGAAAGTCGGCGCTTAAACTCGGATAAGGACGAAAGACCGGCGATCCGTCCGTCGCGGTTCGCGGATCCCCGCCCGCGCACGGGTCCGTGCGCGCGTCCAGCCCCGTGCGGGTCACCCCGCACGCGGGCTGGGCCGCGCCCGGCCCCGTGCGGGTCGCCCCGCACGTGGCTGGGCGCGCCCAGCCCCATGCGGGTCGCCCCGCACGCGGGAGCTGGGGCGCGCCCGGCCCCGTGCGGGTGACCCCGCACACGGGGCTGGGACGCGCGCCCAGCCCAGTGCGGGTGACCCCGCACGCGGGAGCTGGGGGCGCGCCCGGCCCCGTGCGGGTGACCCCGCACGCGGGGCTGGGACGCGCGCCCAGCCCCGTGCGGGTGACCCCGCACGCGGGCCTGGGACGCGCGCCCGGCCCCGTGCGGGCAACCCCGCACGCCGGGTTGGGGCGCGTGCCCGGCCCGTGCGGTTGCACGGGGGCGCCGAAGGAGGGGAGGGCTTCCGCACGTGCGGCGGATTCCGGAGATTCCGCCGCCTGTGTCCCTCTCCCTTCCGATCAAGATGATCAAGAACCCAAAAGAAACGGAGAGAAAAGGGGGCCTCGTCTCACCTTGGTTGTGACGACGGTGGTTTGGGGAGGGAGGGTCGTCCGTTCTTGAGAGTCCAAACCTAACGGAGGACGTGCGGTGCTCTTCCTTCTTCTCGAACGCTTGCTGCGGTGCTTCACGCCGATGAGGGGGAAGGCTTGGGGGAACGCGTCCTCGATCCCGCTCGGGGTACGCACGCTACGGTAAAGAAAGAGGGAGGGGACTGGGGTTCCCGACCTAAGTCCCCAACCCTTAGTTAATAAACCGATGTGGCGTAATTGGGTCTGAACCCAACCCGAAGTAGGACTAAGTTTAGATTAAATTAAATTACCAATCAGCTTAAATTAAATTAAATTAAATTTTGTCTCCCCCAATTAAAAAATAAAATACGTTAGGTTGGTTTACCCGGGTCTGGTTTACCTTTAAAAAGACGTGCTGAACACCCGAGCTACCGCCAACTTCAGAAAATTGTTCCGGGAGATTCCGGGGTCGGAAATCAGATCCGATCGCGCCGCCGGTCTTCATTTCGCGGGCTTTATCCTCTAAAAATACCCGCGAGCCCCGACGGCCTGCCCAAAACAACGCACGACAAAAGTATCCCGGGCCCCTTAGCTGAAGAACGGTTCGAAAGAAAGAAGGAAAAGGTCACCGGTAGTACCAAAAGAAAGGTAAACTCGCAGTTATTACAGAAGTTGCAGAACTGTGCCCGCAGGCACCACCTCCAACTGCATTCGCGCGAACTCCGCGATCAGGTGGTCCTGCTTCGTCAGCGCGCTCTCCGGCGCTCCTTCCTGATGCCCTTTCCTGCTCAGTGCGTCTGCTACCACATTTGCCTTCCCGGGGTGATATTGAATCGTCAAGTCGTAATCCTTCAACAACTCGAGCCACCGCCTCTGCCGCAAGTTTAACTCTTTTTGGGTAAAGATGTACTTAAGACTTTGATGATCTGAGAAAACGTTGCAGTGGACACCGAAGAGGTAATGCCTCCACAGTTTTAAAACGAAGACTACGGCAGCCAACTCCAAGTCGTGTATCGGGTAGTTCTTTTCATAGTCCTTCAGCTGCCTGGATGCGTAGGCAATCACTTTCCCCTGTTGCATCAGAACACCTCCAAGATCGATCCTTGATGCATCGCAGTACACCTCATAATCCTCTCCGGGTGCTGGCAGTACAAGTATGGGTGCCCTGGTTAGCCTCCTCTTGAGTTCCTCAAAACTCTCCTGGCATTTGGCCGTCCATATGAACTTCTCCCCTTTTCTGGTCAACCGATTTAAAGGAGTAGCAATCTTTGCGAAACCCTCAACGAAGCGCCGGTAATATCCTGCCAGCCCTAGGAAACTTCGTACTTCTGTCACCGACGTCGGCGGCTGCCAGTCAACCACTGCTTCTACCTTCTTGGGATCCACGGCGATTCCCTGTGCCGAGATCACGTGCCCTAGGAAACCGACTTCGCGCAGCCAGAACTCACACTTCTTGAGTTTGGCGAACAGCTTCTGCTCTCTGAGGGTCTGGAGGATCGTTCGTAGATGGTCCTCGTGCTCCTCGTCGGTAGTGGAGTAAATCAGGATGTCGTCGATGAAGACTACCACGAACCGATCCAAGAAGGGTCTGAAGATCCGGTTCATCATGTCCATGAAAACAGCGGGGGCGTTCGTAAGCCCGAAAGGCATCACCGTGAACTCGTAGTGGCCGTACCGAGTCCGGAAGGCGGTCTTGGGAATATCTTCATTTCGAACTCGGAGTTGATGATAGCCCGACTGTAGGTCAATTTTGGAGAAGACTGTCGCTCCCCGTAACTGATCGAAGAGGTCGTCGATTCTGGGCAGGGGGTATTTATTCTTCACCGTAACCTTGTTTATCCCTCTGTAGTCGATGCAGAGACGCAGGCTTCCGTCTTTCTTCCGCACGAAGAGTACCGGTGCGCCCCAGGGTGACACACTCGGTCTGATGAACCCTTTATCCAAGAGGTCTTCCAGCTGTGCTTTAAGCTCCTTTAGCTCCGCGAAGGCCATTCGGTAAGGCGCCTTCGTAATTGGCTGCGTGCCTGGTACTAGCTCGATAGGGAACTCCACCTCCCGCTCCGGAGGCATCCCGGGCAGTTCTGCGGGGAAAACGTCGGGGAAGTCCCTCACCACCGGGATGTCTGAAGGTGTCGACGAGGGTCGGGTGGCCAGATCCACCGATGCTAAATAGGCCACGCATCCACCCTTTACCAACTTTCTGGCTCGCGCCGCTGAAATGACCCCCGGGAAGGTGATGCTCTTGCCCGCCATATACACATGTTCAGGAAAACCCGGTTCTTGCAATCGAACTTGTCGCTTGTCACAGTCAATGAGCGCCTGGTACCTCGTGAGCCAATCCATGCCCAACACCGCGTCGTACTCCTTCAAGGGATTACCACCAAATCCCATGGGCAAGCCAGTCGCCCAAGCTTAATCGAGCAGGCGGCCACGAAGCTGACCGCCTCCAAAGTCCCCCCCGCCGTTTGCACCGTCAAGAGACTTTGAAGGGGGGTCTCCTCGAGATCATGCATAAAAACGAAATCACGAGAAATGAACGAGTGTGTTGCTCCGGTATCGAAAAGAGTTCTAGCACGGGAATTCGAAACGGAGGTAGTACCTGCAAGAGCGTCCTCCGGTGGATTAGTCCCTTGGCTGGTCATTGAGAAAACCCTCCCGCCTGGTTGTGGCTGCCGATCCTCCTCACGCCGTGGTGCGGGGGGTCTGGAAGTTGACGCCATAGGAGCTTTCCCCTGCCCTGAGGGCTGTGACGCGGGCGTATAAGCTCCCGAGGGTGCAGGTCCCCCGCCCAAGGGGCAGTTGCGGCGGAAGTGCCCCCGCTTGCCGCACCTGAAACAGTGGTCGCTCCGTTGGGGGCACTCTCCCGCAATGTGCCCTCCCCCGCAAATAACGCAAGGCCTATTTCCCGGCCTCGGCCCTCCTGCTGGCGCGCCCCGGGGTCCCGCCTGCGGTCTCCACCGTTTGGAGGCTCCGCCCCCACTCCAAGAGCCTCCTCCCGAGTTCTGCTGTTGCCGCTTTCTGTCCTCCAGTCGCGCCGAGTTCTCCCTTCTGGCGCGGGTGATCGCAAAGCCCCGCTCTACCGTAGTGGCCCTGTCGACCACTTTCTGGAATGTATGCAGGTCAGCTGCTTGCACCACCTCAAAGATATTGCTCCGCAAGCCGTCCACAAAAAGTTGCGCCCTGTGAGCCTCGTCCCTTATGACGAACGGGACGCAGTTCGCTAGGCGGACGAACTCTCGTTGGTACTCCATAACCGTCCGGTTTCCCTGCTGGATATGGTTCAGATCATCTTCCAACTTCTTCTTGACGCTGCTGGTGAAGAAGGCCTCGAACAGCTCTTTCTTGAAAGTTTCCCAGGACGGGAAAGCGGTACCCTTAGCAGGATCTGGGCGTACCGTCTTCCACCATAAACGGGCATTCCCCTCCAGGCAATGGACTGCCAGGGGAACCCGCTCATCATCCTCCATGAGTAGGTCTTCAAAAAGTTTCTCCATCGACCCCACCCAGTTCTCAACGACCCACGGATCTGTCGTGTCCCTTCGAACGTGGGCGGGTCGTGCTTCTTAAAGTCCTTCAAGTTGGCCCGCACTCGATCCCGCTCGGTCATCACACCCCCCCCCCACTTGCGGCGGCGGCAGCCGCGATAGGGGTAGGCGTGACCACTGTTTCCTCCAGAATAACCCGGCTAGTTGTCCCTGGCGCCGGCCCCGTGGTCGCCGCCGGCGGTGGTGCTGTCGGTGGTGCCGCGGCCGGTGCTGTCGGCCCCGGCGGAGGGACAGGGGCGGCCGTCACTGGCGCGGCCTGCTGCTGATGCGTCAACTGACGCACATGATCGGTGAGGGTGGCCAATTGCCCCGCCATTTCCCGCAATTGCTGCCGCAGGAGCTGGTTCTCCGCGGCCGTCGATGTTGTCGCGTCTGCCTCGGCGTCTCCTGCCGACGACCTGGTACGAACCATGGCTGTCACACACAACATGGGTCTACGTCAGACTTTACCTACAACCACAAACCACTTAGCTCAAGAAAAGACTCCAATGTTTCCCCCCCCCCGATCACTCACATTCTAAAGTCCTATATCCTACCCATTTCATTCACTTATAGATATGTGAGGCATTCCACGGATGTCAGTATTAATTGTTGTGATTGAATGAATCTCTCTGATACCATCTTAATCTGTCACGCCCCGTGGGTTTCAGTCGGCGGAAACGATTAGTAAAGAGGGTTTGTTTTGCAAATTTATTTTCTTTTTTTTCTTTTGTTTTGCCTTTTTCTTTTTCAAATGGCCCATAGAAATGAAAAGGAAAGTAATGCATAATAGGATAACCAAATACCGACATCCCAGTCGACCCCACGAGGGTATCGAGAACTCACATGTAACTACAAAGTAAATGAAATGCGAGAAATAAAGAAAAGCTACAGTCCAGGGTTCCCAGCAACCCAGAAGCTCCTGCCCGTCCTCGCCGTCGCCTACCTCTCCCCCCGTCTGGATCCTGTCACAAAGTGGGAAGTCAGCGACGTATAATAGTAGAGCAGGAGAATATAGTAAACAAAACCGTGCTGATAACGAAGCAACCACCCTCTCCAGAGGGAACCAATAACCTGTACACCTGTATCCTGCTATACCCGGCCGCGTCGGACAACTTAAACCGACGGCCATACCGTACCTGTAGAACCCGACCACGTCGGACAACTAAACGACGGGTCGCACCGCTCGCACCTCGGCGCCTCAACCCCACAACTAATAAGGGGCCCCACTACGTCACCTCGTGGGTATACACGGGTCATAGACCTCTTTTCCGGAAAAGTGCACCCCTCACGGTGGCCAAACCGCGGGTGCACGTGTTGCAGCCTCGAGCACAGGAACCACAATGCATGAGCAATAGTTAAGGCAGTAATCACAATGTATATGAAACAATAAGATAGTAACCATGATGCACGAATCAGAGTAAGATAGTAGCATGTATACTCAAGGTACCCTACTAATAGCATAATCGAAGGAAAGATGGTAACTGGTAACACCAGGAATATGAAATCACATAATCATCAGTATGAAGCAATAATCCGTAGCGTCTAAGGTAATGACATCAGGTAGCATTCAAGTGGACGATAACATGTAGTATTTAAGTTGAAACAGTCAACGGAGATCGATACTAAATACCACGCTCAGCCCCAAGTACGCACTAGGTTGACCCCCCCAACTTAATAAAAATTAAATGAGGGACTTAGAAAAACAACCCACCTCAAGCACGAAGAAAGGGACGTGTGGAAAATCCGACCGCAAAGCCCTCACCGCGGGTCCGAACAGCTGTAACACAAATTCATTCGTCAAAAACGTCGTCACGGTTCAAAACACTCAAGAACGGGGCGAAACCGGGCTAAAAACGGAGCTCCTGGGCCCTTTTTCTGAAGATTGGTGTACGGGCTCATGCGTGGACCGGGTCCACGACGGCGGGCAGCACGGGTGAGGGCCGGGGAGCATGCGGCGCGGTGGACCAGCGCCATAATGGGCCGGGCCGCGCACGGGTGCGGGCGCGCGCACCGGGTGCATGGCCCCGCTGCCGCTCGCGCACACCGGGTGCACGCCCTGGCGTGCACCGTGCGGCCTGGCGCACCGGCCCGTGCGCCGGGTCCGCGTCCCCGGGCCGCATGGGCGTGCGCCGGGTGCACGCCGGCCCGGTGGACCGCGGCGGCCTGGCGCACAGCTCTGTGCGCCGGGTCTGCGGCCCCGGGCCGGAGCGACGTGCACCGGGTGCACCCGGGCAGGTGGACCGCGGCCAGAAAAACCCCAACGGTGGTTCGTTTTCGACTCCGATCGCGACCCCCGCGCTCACGGCGGCTCCGGCGATGACCCCGTGTACACGGTAACGGCAGCGGCGGCCTCCCGTTTAACCACGGCGGCGGCGGCCTCCCTTTAGTCCCCGAATTCGCCTCTCACGCGGCCCGAGACGGAGGAAAACCCACCCCGAAACCTCGAGGGATTTCCCCCGGCTTTTCTCGAAACAAGAAATTGAAAGAAAAAAACCATTCACCGTTTACCCTGGTCGCGGCGTGAGAGTTTGCAAGAAGAGGGATCGTCCCGGAGGTGCGCAAACGTTCCTCCTCCCCTCCCCTCGCTTGTTCCGCCGTGAGTCTCCGAGCCGCTCGATCGCAGGAAGAGGAAGAGGAAGAGGAAGCAGTTCCTATCCGCGATCGGGTGCGATACGTACGAGGTA
>JAQOTM010000974.1:0-64727 GCA_029168755.2 Tillandsia fasciculata | reverse complement strand
TTGTCTAAGAGAATTGCAAGATTTAATATTCATGTTATATTATGAGGGCTTGCATGATTCGGATATCCATGTTGGTGATTAAGGAAAGCTTACCGAAGGGATTGTTACCCTCTGTGACTTATAGCATGCATGATTAAGGACAAACTATTAGAGTTGAGATGTAAGCGTGGAAAGTGGCCTAGATCTTGTGGATTAATGCTTACTTGATTATTGTACATGTTTTAGAGGATTTGGATCTAGCATTCTTGATGGCTATGTTCATGTTATACTAGATGAGATAGAGTTTTGTGATCGATTACCCTTTGGCATATTTATGTGGAATTGATATATTATAGTAGCGATTTATTAGCATGCCATGTTAGAACATAGCCTTTCGTGAGGACTGATCATTCAAGGGGACAGGATGACGTAGCTATATGCGGATATTACTCTGAGGAGTTATTATGGATTATGGGATCATGGATTTATGGACATGTGTGTAGTTCATTAGTGATTCTGGCATGTGCTTATACTTATGTGGAGCTGCTATATTTTTTTATCTTGTATTTCCTTAGGACAAATGCATGCTTGTATGGACATCTAGATAGGCCATCTTTTTATCGCTACACTATCATGTTGGAACTTGATTAGGAGGAGAAACCGTGTTTGCTTCTTTTCTCCTTATTCTTTAGTCAGGCGATTCTTGTTGCTCAAGTTGAGCAGGGTTTGGGATAGTGTAGTCGAGACTTCGAGTCTGGGGCAGGTTTGGACTTGATTGTGGGTTGTGGGTGTTGCGGCGACCGCGGGATATTGGGCGGTTGACCGGATATGTACTTGTGCATCAGATTTCCTTTAGTGGATGGAGTTTCCCACTTATTGTTTACTGTTGTATCAGATTCGGGATCGGGTTTTTATTCAGTGGATGATTTTTCCACTTTGATCAGAGTCGTGATCCAGTCCGCTATAGTGAGATATTGAGACATGATACTGTACTTGTGAGACATGGGTACTGTAAATTGTGAAACAGGGTTATTTTACTCATGCGGGTTCGCTCCCCTCGAGTGCCACTCCGGAGTAGGCGATTTACACAGCGGGGCCAGCGAGTAACGGACAGTGAGTGCCAGTCAGTGAGTGCCGATCTGTTAGCAGATACTTGAGAGACAGTTTGAGGCAAGGCAGTGCCAGTTTTTACTAGTCCATTGATTCGGTTTATTAGGGCAGATACTTTATTGTTGCACTCGTGCCTAGGGGCCAAGCGGAGTCTAGTTGTGAGGTCCCGGAATCCCCGGCGTAGGAGTTGCTGGTTGTTGGGCAGCTTTTAGTGGCCGTTGGGAGTGTTTGTGCGCGTGTCGGGCCCAGAAATGGATTTGTGATGCAATTTGGGATTTAGTTGCATCACTGGAGGCCTGCGGGATGTGTCGTTGGTGTTTGCGCGCAATTTGGACACACGTGGTGGACTTCGGGCTTAAGTGGAGACCCCGTGGGAAATTGGAGGACCCGTCGGGTGTTTAGAAGTGATTTCGCGCGATTCTGATGTCAAAATTGGACTCCGGGTGAAGTCCGGATAAAAGTTTACCTCTCCGGTCGCCTTCGGGAATTTTTAGAGTTGGAATTTGGCAAATCGGACTTTAAAAATGGACCCGGCGCGGAAATCGGATCGAGTGGACATTCGGCAAATTTTCGGGTGAGAATTTGGAGAAACGGACATCGTTTTTGGATTCAGCGCGCGAAATCGCTAAGAATGGACTATTTATTTGTTGGTTTTGGAGCCCGGTAGGCGTGCGCGTTTTTCGAGGCGACGCGGCACGCAAATCGAGACTGCGCGGCACGGATCCCGAGGGCCGTACGGACGCGCGTGGCGCGTCAGGCGCGACAGGCGCGCTTGGGAAGCGCGCCTGCGGCGGGGGGCACGCGGGGGCCGCCACGTGGCGGGCCCCACTGGCGCCCGCTCGGGCGCGGGGGCGCGCGCCCGTGTGGCGGCGCGTGTCCCGCGCCAGCACGGGCGCGGTGTAACGCGCCCGTGTGGCGCGCGGCTGCGCGCCCGCGTGGCGCGCATGGTGCGCGCACGTGGCGCCCGGGCGCGTGCGTGAGCCGGCGCACGCGCCCGGCTGTGGACCGGCCGGTTGGGCCTTCCCAATTGGTCCGAGCCGTGGACCGTTTCCGTGGACCGGCCTGGTGGACGCCCCTTTTCCTCTCCTTTTCTTCTTCTTCTTCTTCCTCCCCGCACCGCCATTCCCTTCCTTCTTTCTTTCTTCTGCAACCGAGAGCGAGAGGGAGTGAGGAGGGAGATGGCGTGAGGTGCGGCGGCGCGTCGTGGACTCGTTTTGCGTGCGAGGACGCCCGGCGGAGCGGTTCGGCGACGGCGGCGCAAACGTGTAGGTCCCGTTTGTTGATTTTACTGTATTTTTGTGCAGTTTTGGGGCGTTCTTTTAGACAGTAATTAACCCCTGTTTTTATCTGTGTTTGGGACTGTGTCTTTGTGCACCGTTTTGCGTGCGGACCCGTTTTGCGTGGCGGATCCTGGCACCGTGCACGTTTTGCGTGCGGACTCCGGCACTGTGCACCGTTTTGCGTGCGGACCCCGTTTTGCGGGCGGATCCTGGCACCGTGCACCGTTTTGCGTGCGGACTCCGGCACTGGGCACCGTTTTGCGTGCGACCCCGTTTTGGGGGCTTGATCCTTGCACCGTGCACCGTTTTTGCGTGCGGACTCCGGCACTGTGCACCGTTTTGCGTGCGGACCCCGTTTTGCGGCGGATCCTGGCACCGTGCACCGTTTTGCGTGCGGACTCCGGCACTGTGCACCGTTTTGCGTGCGGACCCCGTTTTGCGTGCGGATCCTGGCACCGTGCACCGTTTTGCGTGCGGACTCCGGCACTGTGCACCGTTTTGCGTGCGGACCCCGTTTTGCGGCGGATCCTGGCACCGTGCACCGTTTTGCGTGCGGACTCCGGCACTGTGCACCGTTTTGCGTGCGGACCCCGTTTTGCGGGCGGATCCTGACACCGTGCACCGTTTTATGTGCAGACTCCGTTTCTGGTGCGGACTCCGGCGGCGTGCTCCGTTTTGCGTGCGGACTCCGGCGGCGTGCTCCGTTTTGCGTGCGGACTCCGGCGGCGTGCCCCGTTTGCGTGCGGATCGCGTGGAGGCCAATTGCAAGTGTCTACGAGCAATTGGTGGCAAATCGAGGTGGGTGGCCTTATCTCCAAGTTTTATGGACTGTACAGTATTTCTACTGATGTAGGACTATGCATGATAGCTTATTTCATTGTGTAGCATGCTAGATTGTAGGAATTGTTATTCCTTTTATCATCTGTTAATATAGTTATCTTGGAACTTGACCTAGCACCCCCGTCATATGTTGCATGTGTAACCAGACCAGTAGAAAACCCTCACTTGGGCTAGGGTTATTTATGCTTAGACATCCACACTGTTCTTTCATTCCTGGACATAGTGTTATTCTCGCCCGGGTAGTGGGCCGAGAGGTCGGGACTTGCTTTTAGTGTGGGATGCTTTTGCACTCTTGCTTGGGAGCAGAGTGGAGTCTGGTAGTTGTAGCGGGTTGCTTATCTGTGCGGGGAGCCGTTTGGTAAACGGTAGTCCCGAGAGGTCTTGTTTCCTTTTACGCTGTCGTGGGAGGGAGCCGTTGAGTAGACGGTAGTCCCGGGCCGTCGAGTATCTTCCGGTCCGTCTTGTTGGGAACCGTTGGGGTTGACGGTGGTCCCAGGTCGTTGAGTGTTGTCCGACCTGTTTTGTTACCCTGAGTTGTGGGTCGTTCCTGGCTGTGGAGTATCTCCAGCCAGTGTGCTTTGTGCTGCGAGCTGTTGGAGAGGCTAGTGTCTCGTGTTTCGAGTTAGCCGATCAGCTGAGTCGTCGAGAGTGCTCCGACTGTTGTGCGAGATATTTGGGGATCTTGAGTCCTACCGTTCTGAGAGTGAGCGTGGATTTTGACTAGCCTGCATATGCCAATGTTGATTACTCTATGCCGCGCCGTTTTCCTCAGTTGGGGCCGCGCCCCCTGAGATGCCGCAGTGGATGCGATGGTTGGCCTGTTGAGGCAGTTTTGCGCGAGGGATGAGTTAGTCGGACAGGACGCCCCACGTAAATCCCGTCCTCATGTGGATGTGTGGTAGTGGGCAGGAGCGTTCCTAGTCGACAGGCGCGGGCTTGACTGGACCTTTGAGGTAGTCAGTTCGATTGGGACGATTGAGCACCTTGGGTGCGAGTGGTCTCATTTACTTTCATCTGTTCCACTTTTGAGTATCTAGATAGAGGCATGGTAGCTGTAGAGTAGTTCCAGCTTTTCTTGTTCAGTTTTCTTTGCCTGTTATCTTTTACCTCTGGTAGACTTGGTGGGCAGACCGTTGGGCTTGTTGACGGCACCCACTGAGAACTACTGTGGGAAGTAGTTCTCACACCCGTCGTGGTGTCTTTTCCCCAGGGACTTCTTCTTCTGTTCCTGTGCTCCTGTTGCTGATCCTTCGGACCGAGGCGAGGGAGTCGCGAGCTAGTTCCCTACCCGTCGTTGGAGTGTAGCGGTACCCCTTCAGAGGAGAGCTTCGGTGGATAGTTTACTTCTTTTCCTCTGTTGAGAGACCTTTGTAGTGAGGTATAGAGTTGTACTTTACATTTACAGTTTGAGAGACTGTTGTAGTGAGGATATTCTTGTATCGAGAGTTGTACACTGATGTATTTATTGGAGATATCTCCCTTTTGAGTTTTGTATCAGAGGATTTTGTATACGATGTATTTGGGAGATGGATATTGTATTATTTCAGTTGTACAGTGTTTGGATTACAGTTTTTAGTAGTTTACTTTCAGCTCTCTGATATCTGTTTACTGTAGATGTTTCTTTCTGCAGGTTAGACGCTTCGTCTGTACGGCAGTTTCCGTACAGATGGCGGATCTGTTGGCGAGCCCGGGTCGCAGTTTCGACCCCGGGGCGTGACAGATTAGAGTGGTATCAGAGCCTAGGTTGTAGGTCGTGGTGGACTTAGAAACCCTAGGCTTGTGGTTCGATATTAGGATGACTACGTGAGAGTCGTGACTTTAGCGAGAGTCCTGATTGAGTTTTTACCTCTCCCATGAGACGGGATGAGAGTTTGGCATGTTTAATTCCCTAAGCGATTATGTTCGCTGCCGAACAAAATGATGCTATGGAATGGATGACATGTCTTAGACTTTCGCTGGATTGGGTCGTATGGTTGTTGTGTCCTGACGTTTGTTATTGTGCAGCGGTTTGCGATACCCCTGAGACGTCAGGTTGTGATTGGACACACCCCGCACCTGATGAGTACCCGAGCAGCGGGAGACGAGCTATCAGAGCAGTGCGGACCCTGGAGTTTGTGTGTCGTGTTAGTTTCCACTTTA
The DNA here is from genome assembly GCA_029168755.2 of Tillandsia fasciculata. Lineage (NCBI taxonomy): Eukaryota > Viridiplantae > Streptophyta > Magnoliopsida > Poales > Bromeliaceae > Tillandsia > Tillandsia fasciculata. The sequence goes on along the minus strand of JAQOTM010000974.1, from coordinate 59,379 downwards.
ACCGAGAAGGGCCGAATCCCTGAACGGTAAAGGATCGAGAACTTCGATACGCCGAGCCTAAAGTCTGTTCTTGTTTGATTGGGGTTCTAGGCACCAGTCTATCGGGATTTTCGGATCTTTGCCGTGTCAGTCGGTTCTTCTCGCCTAAGAGTGGGGCGTTGTTGTGGGAGCCGTTTGAAGTGACGGCGATCCCAGCTGTGTGGATATTTTTCCTGGCTGAGTTGCCAGGAGGATATTTTCCCTGGCTGAGTTACCAGGAGGACATTTTCCCTGGCTGAGTTACCAGGAGGATATTTTCCCTGGCTGAGTTACCAGGAGGATTATTTTCCCTGGCTGAGTTACCAGGAGGACATTTTCCCTGGCTGAGTTACCAGGAGGACATTTTCCCTGGCTGAGTTACCAGGAGGACATTTTTCCTGGCTGAGTTACCAGGAGGATATTTTCCCTGGCTGAGTTACCAGGAGGACATTTTCCCTGGCTGAGTTACCAGGAGGGCATGGCCCTGGCTGAGTACCAGGTGGGCGCATTCCCTGGCCGAGTTACCAGGAGGACACCTTCCACTGGCCGAGCTACCAGATGGATACATTGCCCTGGCTGAGTTACCAGGTGGGCGTATGCCCTGGCCGAGTTACCAGGAGGACACCATCCACTGGCCGAGCTACCAGATGGGTGCATACCCCTGGCCGAGTTACCAGGTAGGTATATGCCCTGGTCGAGTTACCAGGTGATTGCTTCAGTGAGATTGAGATGGTCTGACAGGACGCCGAGATTTGGTGGCGTCGAGTTCATCCGTTGGACTACCTGGAGCGCAGTTGTTGACTTAGAACCAGTTCGTGCCTTGCGGTTTAGGGCCTTCTCTTCCGACAGTGTAAGCAGAAACTGGAAAGGGGATCTTAGACTCTTGCAGCAGGGAAGTCGACCTCTTCTGGATTTTGTTCGCGAGTTTTGCGATTGTCGAGTGGTGTACCTCATGTCGCCTGGATGAGGCCCAGGAGGTTGAGCTAGTTGAGAAAGGACTGCATCGGAATATCTATCACTTGGTTTATTCTCGGCGGGTGCCGACGTTTGTTACAGAGATTGTGCATGCTCGGTGGGTTGACCGAGGAGCTGTGATCATGACTTAGATTGATGGAGCGCCAGGGACCAGCTCCGGCGAGAGGCATCCAGTGCCGCCTGTGTGTGGACAGTAGAATAGATCGAGACCCCCGGGGCTGCCACGATCCTAGTCTGGGGGTCGTGAGTCTCAGAGGAGACCGAGACCAGGAGGTTCTCCACAGCCGGTGTATCAGCAGCAGCGGGATGACTTTGTCTCTTGTGGGGGTCTACGTTCTGCGCCGTAATGTGACCACAGGCAGGGCACCGATCATGGTCTGGACCTAAAGCGGGGTCATCAGTCGCTTTGGCAGCTTCGGCTCCTCCTCCTCCGCTCTTCCAGACAGGCGGAGCTTTGGCAGGTTTTGGCCAGATAGCTAGGGCCACTTCTTAGCGGCAGTCCGACGGGACGACCACCCCGAGTGAGAGCGTCTTTGTCGCACAGGATGAGGATTCGGGGGCAGTTATCAACATAGTGGCAGGCATTAGTCTTATCTCCCCTTCACGACATGAGCGTTAATTGTTACCGAGGCATCGCATTCAGTTCTTCTGTAGGGCATCTGCATTGTTGTAGGGGCTAGAGATAGGACCCTTAGCTTGTGCTCGTGAGGTTCAGATACCTGATCACGTGTTGCACATAGACGAGTGTTGTTGGTCCTGCCCTGTGCAGTTGGGGCCCTGGTTTTTGTCTTGCGATCTTTTGGCCCTTCCTCAGCTCCGGAATTTTTGAGGGTATAGGACTGTGAGGATTAGATGCCACGCCGTTGGTACACGGCAGTGATGCCACGCCGTGGGTGCACGGCAGTGATGCCACACCGTTGATACACGGTGGTGATGCCACACCGTTGATACACGGTGGTGATGCCACACCGTTGATACACGTGGTGATGCCACGCCGTGGGTGCACGGCGGTGATGCCACGCCGTTGGTGAAAGGCAGTGAGGCCACGCCGTTGGTAAACGGCAGTGATGCCACGCCGTGGGTGCACGGCAGTGATGCCACACCGTTGATACACGGTGGTGATGCCACACCGTTGATACACGGTGGTGATGCCACGCCGTTGGTGCACGGCGGTGATGCCACGCCGTTGGTGAACGGCAGTGAGGCCACGCCGTTGGTAAACGGCAGTGATGCCACGCCGTGGGTGCACGGCAGTGATGCCACACCGTTGATACACGGTGGTGATGCCACACCGTTGATACACGGTGGTGATGCCACGCCGTGGGTGCACGGCGGTGATGCCACGCCGTTGGTGAACGGCAGTGATGCCACGCCGTTGGTACACGGCAGTGATGCCACGCCGTGGGTGCACGGCAGTGATGCCACACCATTGGTACACGGTGGTGATGCCACACTGTTGATACACGGTGGTGATGCCACGCCGTGGGTGCACGGCAGTAATGCCACGCCGTGGGTGCACGGCAGTGATGCCACGTTGTAGGTACACAACGGTGAGAGTCTTTTGGATGCTTCGGACTTTGACCGCGAGTTTGGGCCTCGGCTTTATGTTCGCCTTGCGAGTCAGTTTCAGTCCTGTTCACCAACGGTTTGGTTTCCGTCAGGGTGTTCTCTTTTAGTTGAGGGATCGACTTCGACCCGCGGGTCTGTTGGGGTTATGATAGCTTGTTGAGTGACCAACTGTGGCATGGGATTGTGTCTTTTGAGGATCCCTTTGAGGTTAGCCTGCAGTTGAGTAGTCCACTCGGGTGGTTATGGATCGGAAGTAACCGAGTGAAGACCCCAACTTATTGGTTTCCCTTCCTTATTGGATGGATGTGCGGGTATGCTTCGGGTCGCCTGGTTGAGGTTGGCACCATGTTGTAGTTTGGTGCGTGTTGAATTAGTGGGTTTTTCCCGTTTTCCCCCTGCCTTTTTGAGGAGCCCTTTGGTTTTTCACGTCTCAGCTCAGTAGTGATATGTTTTTCCTCGCCCGTGTTTTACTCGCCCTTTTTGATCCGTGATTAGTGGAGTACGAGGGACGCCCGTTGCAAATTCTGGCTCGGGAGATGAGAGAATTGCACAACGGGTCATACCGTACTTGTTGTTGTTGCGGAGTAATCACGTGGAGCGAGTGGGGTAAATGGAGCTGGAGACGTATTGTTAGATACCTAGCCGTGGTATTCTTGATTCCTGATGGGCTTGATCTAGTTTCGAGGACGAAACTTTCTTTTAGTGGGGGAGGATGTGAGGTCCCGGAATCCCCGGCGTAGGAGTTGCTGGTTGTTGGGCAGCTTTTAGTGGCCGTTGGGAGTGTTTGTGCGCGTGTCGGGCCCAGGTTTGGATTGGTGATGCAATTGGGATTTAGTTGCATCGCTGGAGGCCTGCGGGATGTGTCGTTGGTGTTTGCGCGCAATTTGGACACACGTGGTGGACTTCGGGCTTAAGTGGAGACCCCGTGGGGTTTGGATGACCCGTCGGGTGTTTAGAAGTGATTTCGCGCGATTCTGATGTCAAATTTAGACTCCGGGTTAAGTCCGGATAAAAGTTTACCTCTCCGGTCGCCTTCGGGAATTTTTAGAGTTGGAATTTGGCAAATCGGACTTTAAAAATGGACCCGGCGCGGAAATCGGATCGAGTGGACATTCGGCAAATTTTCGGGTGAGAATTTGGAGAAACGGACATCGTTTTTGGATTCAGCGCGCGAAATCGCTAAGAATGGACTATTTATTTGTTGGTTTTGGAGTCCGGTAGGCGTGCGCGTTTTTCGAGGCGACGCGGCACGCAAACCGAGACTGCGCGCGGCACGGATCCCGAGGGCCGTACGGACGCGCGTGGCAGGTCAGGCGCGACAGGCGCGCTTGGGAAGCGCGCCTGCGGATCGCGGGCGCACGCGGGGGCCGCCACGTGGCGGGCCCCCACTGGCGCCCGCTCGGGCGCGCGGGGCGCGCGCCCGTGTGGCGGCCCCGTGTCCCGCGCCAGCACGGGCGCGGTGTCACGCGCCCGTGTGGCGCGCGGACTGCGCGCCCGCGTGGCGCGCATGGTTGCGCGCCACGTGGCGCCCGGGCGCGTGCGTGAGCCCGGCGCACGCGCCCGGCTGTGGACCGGCCGGTTGGGCCTTTCCCATTGGTCCGAGCCGTGCACCGTTTCCGTGGACCGGCCTGGTGGACCGCCCCTTTTCCTCTCCTTTTCTTCTTCTTCTTCTTCCTCCCCGCACCGCCATTCCCTTTCCTTCTTTCTTTCTTCTGCACCGAGAGCGAGAGGGAGTGAGGAGGGAGATGGCGTGAGGTGCGGCGGCGCGTCGTGGACTCCGTTTTGCGTGCGAGGACGCCCGGCGGAGCGGTTCGGCGACGGCGGCGCAAACGTGTAGGTCCCGTTTGTTGATTTTACTGTATTTTTGTGCTGTTTTTGGGGCGTTCTATTAGACAGTAATTAACCCCTGTTTTTATCTGTGTTTGGGACTGTGTCTTTGTGCACCGTTTTGCGTGCGGACTCCGACACTGTGCATCGTTTTGCGTGCGGACCCCGTTTTGCGGGCGGATCCTGGCACCGTGCACCGTTTTGCGTGCGGACTCCGGCACTGTGCACCGTTTTGCGTGCGGACCCCGTTTTGCGGGCGGACCCTGGCACTGTGCACCGTTTTGCGTGCGGACTCCGGCACTGTGCACCGTTTTGCGTGCGGACCCCGTTTTGCGGGCGGATCCTGGCACCGTGCACCGTTTTGCGTGCGGACTCCGGCACTGTGCACCGTTTTGCGTGCGGACCCCGTTTTGCGGGCGGATCCTGGCACCGTGCACCGTTTTGCGTGCGGACTCCGGCACTGTGCACCGTTTTGCGTGCGGACCCCGTTTTGCGGGCGGATCCTGGCACCGTGCACCGTTTTGCGTGCGGACTCCGGCACTGTGCACCGTTTTGCGTGCGGACCCCGTTTTGCGGGCGGATCCTGACACCGTGCACCGTTTTATGTGCAGACTCCGTTTCTGGTGCGGACTCCGGCGGCGTGCTCCGTTTTGCGTGCGGACTCCGGCGGCGTGCTCCGTTTTGCGTGCGGACTCCGGCGGCGTGCCCCGTTTGCGTGCGGATCGCGTGGAGGCCAATTGCAAGTGTCTACGAGCAATTGGTGGCAAATCGAGGTGGGTGGCCTTATCTCCAAGTTTTATGGACTGTACAGTATTTCTACTGTTGTAGGACTATGCATGATAGCTTATTTCATTGTGTAGCATGCTAGATTGTAGGAATTGTTATTCCTTTTATCATCTGTTAATATAGTTATCTTGGAACTTGACCTAGCACCCCCGTCATATGTTGCATGTGTAACCAGACCAGTAGAAAACCCTCACTTGGGCTAGGGTTATTTATGCTTAGACATCCACACTATTCTTTCATTCCTGGACATAGTGTTATTTCTCGCCCGGGTAGTCGGCCGAGAGGTCGGGACTTGCTTTTAGTGTGGGATGCTTTTGCACTCTTGCTTGGGAGCAGAGTGGAGTCTGGTAGTTGTAGCGGGTTGCTTATCTGTGCGGGGAGCCGTTTGGGTAAACGGTAGTCCCGAGAGGTCTTGTTTCCCTTTTACGCTGTCGTGGGAGGGAGCCGTAGAGTAGACGGTAGTCCCGGGCCGTCGAGTATCTTCCGGTCCGTCTTGTTGGGAACCGTTGGGGTTGACGGCGGTCCCAGGTCGTTGAGTGTTGTCCGACCTGTTTTGTTACCCTGAGTTGTGGGTCGTTCCTGGCTGTGGAGTATCTCCAGCCAGTGTGCTTTGTGCTGCGAGCTGTTGGAGAGGCTAGTGTCTCGTGTTTCGAGTTAGCCGATCAGCTGAGTCGTCGAGAGTGCTCCGACTGTTGTGCGAGATATTTGGGGATCTTGAGTCCTACCGTTCTGAGAGTGAGCGTGGATTTTGACTAGCCTGCATATGCCAATGTTGATTACTCTATGCCGCGCCGTTTTCCTCAGTTGGGGCCGCGCCCCCTGAGATGCCGCAGTGGATGCGATGGTTGGCCTGTTGAGGCAGTTTTGCGCGAGGGATGAGTTAGTCGGACAGGACGCCCCACGTAAATCCCGTCCTCATGTGGATGTGTGGTAGTGGGCAGGAGCGTTCCTAGTCGACAGGCGCGGGCTTGACTGGACCTTTGAGGTAGTCAGTTCGATTGGGACGATTGAGCACCTTGGGTGCGAGTGGTCTCATTTACTTTCATCTGTTCCACTTTTGAGTATCTAGATAGAGGCATGGTAGCTGTAGAGTAGTTCCAGCTTTTCTTGTTAGTTTTCTTTGCCTGTTATCTTTTACCTCTGGTAGACTTGGTGGGCAGACCGTTGGACTTGTTGACGGCACCCACTGAGAACTACTGTGGGAAGTAGTTCTCACACCCGTCGTGGTGTCTTTTCCCCAGGGACTTCTTCTTCTGTTCCTGTGCTCCTGTTGCTGATCCTTCGGACCGAGGCGAGGGAGTCGCGAGCTAGTTCCCTACCCGTCGTTGGAGTGTAGCGGTACCCCTTCAGAGGAGAGCTTCGGTGGATAGTTTACTTCTTCTTCCTCTGTTGAGAGACCTTTGTAGAGAGGTATAGAGTTGTACTTTACATTTACAGTTTGAGAGACTGTTGTAGTGAGGATATTCTTGTATCGAGAGTTCGTACACTGATGTATTTATTGGAGATATCTCCCTTTTGAGTTTTGTATCAGAGGATTTTGTATACGATGTATTTGGGAGATGGATATTGTATTGTTTCAGTTGTACAGTGTTTGGATTACAGTTTTTAGTAGTTTACTTTCAGCTCTCTGATATCTGTTTACTGTAGATGTTTCTTTCTGCAGGTTAGACGCTTCGTCTGTACGGCAGTTTTCGTACAGATGGCGGATCTGTTGGCGAGCCCGGGTCGCAGTTTCGACCCCGGGGCGTGACAGCCTAGCCGTGCATGTATAGAGAAGGCTCAATTCCATGGAGGGAATTGAGAATTTTCTATATATGTGGCGGTCTGTCGCGCCCTGGCTGTTTTCAAACTCTGATTTAGAAAAAAAAAAAAAAAAAAAAAAAAAAAAAAAAAAAAAATTAAGAGGCTGTTTTTCGAACTCGGGGCGTAACAGATTAAATGGTATCAGAGAAATAGGAAGACGATGCCTAGGTTTGGTTAGGAACGAACCCTAGGATGACTTGTGTTCACGAGAGAGCGCAGGGTATTCGCATAGTGGTTTGGAGCTCAGGTGTGTTTCACACAGTTGAGTCTCGTTGTTTTGGTTTTTAGTCGTACGCGCTCTAGTTTTTGGGATCGTTGTTAGTGCAGGGTTAGCCGCGGTCATGGTTTCGGCTGTGGGCTTGATGTTTCAGTGGAGCCAGAGTGCTCGGATCAGTTACAGTGGTGAAAGGTTAAATCACTGTTCTTGTCATAATCGTCCAGCTGATGGCACAGCAGTAGATGACTGCTAGTATTGCACTAGCCTCACAGTTTGCTTAGAGGTTGAACAAGTTGTTGATCCTTCAGTGTCCCCGTGTCATAATTCAGTAGCCTATGGGCCCGATGGTAACCCTGTTTTGGGATGGATTCAAATTGGCCCCACCTTTTGCACAGATTGTGTGGACCGACGTGGACTCTCTTATGAGTTAGTCATGGTGATATTTATAACCACGAGGTGGTAGTGATCCTTGATAAAGGTTATGTTTTTAGCACTGAGATTGTGTTGGGAGGTATGTGATATACCTTCTGATAGGAGTTGCGTCCCCAACTAGTTGTTGGCGACAGATCTATGGTATTTCGCTGTTCTTTTGGTAAGCACGTTGGCTGCAGACAACGGACTGTCGAAAGAACTGAGGAAATACTCTGCCCTGTAATGGGGAGTATCAGATTGGGTCTAAATTAGTAGCCTTAGAGTTGTCGACACCTTGCGACTGATTTCGTAGCCCTCGAATAAACTATATGAGCATTCCCTAGGGTATGACTCTAGTTGTAAGCTCCGGGAATAAACTTTTTTTTTTAAGTTGTAAGTTTCAGGGACGAAACTTCTTTTAAGTTGTAAGTGATGTAGAAACTCGAAATATCTTATTTTTAATAAATAGGTTAAAAAGTGAATTCTGATCTAGTTTTGAATTCAAAAGACCCTTGTTGACCTATTTGGTCAAGCGCCAGTGTGCAAGTTGCACTATTTACTAGGCAAAATGGCTATTTGTCAATCCGGACCTGATCTTGGAAATCCGAATTGACCGTTGCGATCGTCTCGTCAAACTGAGCGAGATTCATATTCAGCACTTTTTGATCTGATAGTCGGATCTTCCAGAATTTAACGAAGAAACGATCAAATAGCCGCGACCAATGCAACAGTGTCTACGCACAGGTCACTTAAGTGAAGTTACTGTAGATGAACAGTAACCCCAATTTTCGGGACCCCGACGAATGCGATGCTAACCAATTCACTGTCTGGAAGCCGAACATAGGGATCCAGGTAGTCGATTTGATCAGTTTCGTCGTTCTGAACGAAATGGCGCTGACGAAATTTGCATCTGACGAGCCTAAAGCATCGTAAAGCGTGCCGAACTGTATAAATTACAGTATAAGATGGAATTTAAAAATTATGGAGCTAAATTTTAGCGAACCAAAATCGCAATCTGATAGGTTTCGTCGAGCCGGACGTCGTGGCGAAGTCCATTTTTCGTTTCGACGACCAGAACACCTCGAAAAGCATGAAATATGGCAGAAAATGCGATAAATTGCGCGAAAACCCTATAGTTCGTGCCTCGAAGACCGTGCAACTCATTGGAGAGGGACTTTTGTGTGAAATGAACATGCTGTAAAGGACCCAGCTCGTAATATCAGGAGTTGAGGGTGTAAGTCGCAATTGTACACTTACTATATATATAGATGCATTTAGGGTTAGATCTCCTCTAAACCCTATACCCCGAAGCCTATGCCCTAGCCGCACCACCCAGCAACCTCCCCTCCTTCTTCTCTGCGATCCCCAAACCGAACGCCGCCGGCGGCCGCACCATCTCGCCGGAAAAAGCAAGAAAACCCACCTTGCTTTCGAGTGGGTTGGGGGAGGGGTCACCATTGGCCTTGGGATCTCTCCAATCCACAACTGAGAGCATCTTCAGCCACCAGGGAGCCAGATCCCAGAGTCCCGGCGCCCAGGACCGCCGCGCGCCACCGGGCCACCTTTCTTGTTCTTCCCCGGGTCCGGCAAGCTGAGCCCGTTGCTTATGGATTTTTTTTAGCAACTTGAAGCCTTACAGTCAGCAACTGACATCCCAAGGGTGTTCCTGGTGTAGCGCCGCGGCCTCTGAACCTGTGGTTGCCGTCGGGGGAAACTAGGATCGCCGGAACCCTAATCTTGGCCGGGATTCATGCGCATGGCCTCCGGAGCTCCGGCTTTGGATCCAACTTAACAGAATTCACTGCTGGTCCTCGGGAAGTCCTCCAAGAAATTTGGGAGGCTCTGGTACAGTGTGGAGTGCGGGGGGAGCAAACCCTAACATGAGGGTTCATGGTGTTGGCCGCCCACCGCACCCGTCGCTCCCTCCGGCGCCGGCAAGCTCTGGTAAGTGTTCTTGCACCTCAAGCTAGCCTCTAGACCAGTTGCATGCAACCCATGCTGGCCCTTTTCAATGTTGCCATTAATGGACTCCTTAAGCTCTATTTTCCTTCTCCTCGGGTTGGGGGTGCACAGGAGCTTCCAAGCTTGCGTGGTTGAGGACCCTTGCACATCTGGAGATGAATGGAAGGCTGTGCTCACATTTATTTGAAGGGTGACCGACTGGGAGTGATTCTCGGCCAACTTGAGCTCCATCAATTGAAGGTCGGGATCATCTTGCTCCAACGATTAAACCTGCTGTGCTGCGACCTCCCACAGGTGAGCCCCCAAGCCTTTGTGATGTCCTTTGAGTGATGCTCAACTTGATTTCTGTCCAGAGTCCCTGGATTAGCAAATAACTAAAACCAGTCCTATATAAAGCCTTAGGTGGTCACTTGACTACAACAGGTTATTGGGTAACTTGGCTGAGGCCCAGAGGTGAGCCCTCGACTTTCTTGACCCTATTTAGCATGGTGCTCACTCTAATCCCGATAAAGAACAAGTTGTTAGTTTAATCTTGCAATGTAGCTTAATGTGAACATAGCTTTTATGGGCCAACTTTGCCCTCGGACTTCGTGTCAGCCCCAGCTTGTGAGCACGGCCTTGGTCTTGTCGTAACGGACGCGCTGAAACTTACGGCGCAGCTTTTGGATTCCCGGATTGGGAGATCGTGTCGAAACAGCGGTTAAATTGGTGTATTTATGCAATTTTAGGATATGTTAGGTACTAAAATGCAATTGTAACGCTCCGGCTGTCTTTAGACAGTATTTACATACCCACTGAGCATTTTTCTTAAGTTCCGTAGACTCCGGTTGAGCGGGAATCGGATATCGTTCCGTAAATTGGCAAAATTGCCGGTTTTACGGTTTACGGCGCGAGTTTCGCGTTCTAGTTTGGATTCTGGTCGTCAGTTTTCGTCTCTGGTTACCCCCGACATTGTCCTGGCTGGTCCAGTGACTTTAGTTTTCTGTTGGGAGACTCCGAAACCAAAATCGGCTTTTCGGGAGTCGTGCAAGTAATTATGGCAACATTTCGACACAGATATTTACGATTGAGTCCCTGTCTGTCCGAACAACTAAAATGTGTTGTTTAGGGACAGCAGAGGGAGTTTTGTAGCATTCGGATATTTGTAGACCGTCGGCGGGTCATATCTAGTGATTCAGTGGTTTTCGGGAACTTTGGTTTAAGCCTAGTGTCGGCTAAGTTTCCCGTATTAGCGACATGTTATGGTTCTGTTGTCGGGATGGGTATGAGTGAGTCTATCACTGATTACAGGTTCTATTCAGGACCCAGTTGTTCAGCACCAGCCTCCCAGTAGCTTTGCGGGAGTTCGAGGATCTGCCTACATCCAGGTGGGTTATCTTCGGTCCGGGCTTTATCTTTTCGGCCCTCTGGTTGCTTTAGTCCAGTCGGACACCTGTTCTTCTATTTAGCCCAGATTATGTTTATGAGCTTTATTCTGTTGATTTAGTATCCTTTGCATATACCTGGACATATACCTGCTTGATTGGTCATTAGTTAGATGACAGTTCATTAGCTCATATTTGGACATTTATATCATGCTTGCTCGATCACTACATAGACTTGCTTTTATTCAGAGATACACATTCTTGTATTCCAGACTGCATGATATACGATTGATATATAGACATCTGCATCCCTGTGGGGATTTCCGGCATGTTGCCGATTACCCGGTCTGTGGACCGTGGGATTTAGCATTCGCATTATGATCGTTGTGCACCTGCTGTGCGTTCGCGTACGCTGTGGGATTGATCCCCCACATTGCGTTCTTTACCGGTAAAGGGTCTGATTGACCCGTGAGCTCGCCCCTCTTGCTGTATCACTGGGTACGGGGAGCCCCTCGGCTGTACCGATATGAGGAAACTCTCGGCTGTACCTTTAGGTACGAGGATCCTCTCGGCTATATCAATGGTACGGGGTTGCCGTTCAGCTCTGCTAGGTGGAATCCAGTATGATTGTGGTTGGCTTGGCATGGATATCTTCGCCTGAGGTCCCCGTGACCAATAGTGGCATCGGTTAGTACTTGCTATTCTTTTGTTGATGCATAGCTGATATTTCGATATTCTAGCACGTTCTGCTGTTTAGTCATATATCCATATCTGCACAGTTATATCCTGATTTCTAGCATTTATTATCTATAGCTCCCTTATGCTTGATTGCCTGCCTTTTTCAGCTTTACCTATGGATTTATCTACTATCCGCAGATTTTAGTACCCAGTAGGTACGATTAGCTATTTCTCGGCTCGTCGTGCCCACTGGGATACACTCCGGTGTGTCTCACACCCTCGGGTGACTGTTTTTCAGGTCGAGCGGGTGTTGGGATGTCGGGACGTGTTGGTGAGGTTCCGTGTTAGCAGTCGACCCATGACAGCCGCTACCTTTAATTATTCCGCAAAATATGTAAAAGAGTTGTAATTTAATTGTTTAGTTTTACGTAATTTAGTTACTCTGATGTTGTTGCAAAGGCCTAGCCGTGCATGTATAGAGAAGGCTCAATTCCATGGAGGGAATTGAGAATTTTCTATATATGTGGCGGTCTGTCGCGCCCTGGCTGTTTTCAAACTCTGATTTAGAAAAAAAAAAAAAAAAAAAAAAAAAAAAAAAAAAAATTAAGAGGCTGTTTTTCGAACTCGGGGCGTAACAGATTAAATGGTATCAGAGAAATAGGAAGACGATGCCTAGGTTTGGTTAGGAACGAACCCTAGGATGACTTGTGTTCACGAGAGAGCGCAGGGTATTCGCATAGTGGTTTGGAGCTCAGGTGTGTTTCACACAGTTGAGTCTCGTTGTTTTGGTTTTTAGTCGTACGCGCTCTGGTTTTTGGGATCGTTGTTAGTGCAGGGTTAGCCGCGGTCATGGTTTCGGCTGTGGGCTTGATGTTTCAGTGGAGCCAGAGTGCTCGGATCAGTTACAGTGGTTAAAGGTTAAATCACTGTTCTTGTCGTAATCGTCCAGCTGATGGCACAGCAGTAGATGACTGCTAGTATTGCACTAGCCTCACAGTTTGCTTAGAGGTTGAACAAGTTGTTGATCCTTCAGTGTCCCCGTGTCATAATTCAGTAGCCTATGGGCCCGATGGTAACCCTGTTTTGGGATGGATTCAAATTGGCCCCACCTTTTGCACAGATTGTGTGGACCGACGTGGACTCTCTTATGAGTTAGTCATGGTGATATTTATAACCACGAGGTGGTAGTGATCCTTGATAAAGGTTATGTTTTTAGCACTGAGATTGTGTTGGGAGGTATGTGATATACCTTCTGATAGGAGTTGCGTCCCCAACTAGTTGTTGGCGACAGATCTATGGTATTTCGCTGTTCTTTTGGTAAGCACGTTGGCTGCAGACAACGGACTGTCGAAAGAACTGAGGAAATACTCTGCCCTGTAATGGGGAGTATCAGATTGGGTCTAAATTAGTAGCCTTAGAGTTGTCGACACCTTGCGACTGATTTCGTAGCCCTCGAATAAACTATATGAGCATTCCCTAGGGTATGACTCTAGTTGTAAGCTCCGGGAATAAACTTTTTTTTTTAAGTTGTAAGTTTCAGGGACGAAACTTCTTTTAAGTTGTAAGTGATGTAGAAACTCGAAATATCTTATTTTTAATAAATAGGTTAAAAAGTGAATTCTGATCTAGTTTTGAATTCAAAAGACCCTTGTTGACCTATTTGGTCAAGCGCCAGTGTGCAAGTTGCACTATTTACTAGGCAAAATGGCTATTTGTCAATCCGGACCTGATCTTGGAAATCCGAATTGACCGTTGCGATCGTCTCGTCAAACTGAGCGAGATTCATATTCAGCACTTTTTGATATGATAGTCGGATCTTCCAGAATTTAACGAAGAAACGATCAAATAGCCGCGACCAATGCAACAGTGTCTACGCACAGGTCACTTAAGTGAAGTTACTGTAGATGAACAGTAACCCCAATTTTCGGGACCCCGACGAATGCGATGCTAACCAATTCACTGTCTGGAAGCCGAACATAGGGATCCAGGTAGTCGATTTGATCAGTTTCGTCGTTCTGAACGAAATGGCGCTGACGAAATTTGCATCTGACGAGCCTAAAGCATCGTAAAGCGTGCCGAACTGTATAAATTACAGTATAAGATGGAATTTAAAAATTATGGAGCTAAATTTTAGCGAACCAAAATCGCAATCTGATAGGTTTCGTCGAGCCGGACGTCGTGGCGAAGTCCATTTTTCGTTTCGACGACCAGAACACCTCGAAAAGCATGAAATATGGCAGAAAATGCGATAAATTGCGCGAAAACCCTATAGTTCGTGCCTCGAAGACCGTGCAACTCATTGGAGAGGGACTTTTGTGTGAAATGAACATGCTGTAAAGGACCCAGCTCTTAATATCAGGAGTTGAGGGTGTAAGTCGCAATTGTACACTTACTATATATATAGATGCATTTAGGGTTAGATCTCCTCTAAACCCTATACCCCGAAGCCTATGCCCTAGCCGCACCACCCAGCAACCTCCCCTCCTTCTTCTCTGCGATCCCCAAACCGAACGCCGCCGGCGGCCGCACCATCTCGCCGGAAAAAGCAAGAAAACCCACCTTGCTTTCGAGTGGGTTGGGGGAGGGGTCACCATTGGCCTTGGGATCTCTCCAATCCACAACTGAGAGCATCTTCAGCCACCAGGGAGCCAGATCCCAGAGTCCCGGCGCCCAGGACCGCCGCGCGCCACCGGGCCACCCTTCTTGTTCTTCCCCGGGTCCGGCAAGCTGAGCCCGTTGCTTATGGATTTTTTTTAGCAACTTGAAGCCTTGCAGTCAGCAACTGACATCCCAAGGGTGTTCCTGGTGTAGCGCCGCGGCCTCTGAACCTGTGGTTGCCGTCGGGGGAAACTAGGATCGCCGGAACCCTAATCTTGGCCGGGATTCATGCGCATGGCCTCCGGAGCTCCGGCTTTGGATCCAACTTAACAGAATTCACTGCTGGTCCTCGGGAAGTCCTCCAAGAAATTTGGGAGGCTCTGGTACAGTGTGGAGTGCGGGGGGAGCAAACCCTAACATGAGGGTTCATGGTGTTGGCCGCCCACCGCACCCGTCGCTCCCTCCGGCGCCGGCAAGCTCTGGTAAGTGTTCTTGCACCTCAAGCTAGCCTCTAGACTAGTTGCATGCAACCCATGCTGGCCCTTTTCAATGTTGCCATTAATGGACTCCTTAAGCTCTATTTTCCTTCTCCTCGGGTTGGGGGTGCACAGGAGCTTCCAAGCTTGCGTGGTTGAGGACCCTTGCACATCTGGAGATGAATGGAAGGCTGTGCTCACATTTATTTGAAGGGTGACCGACTGGGAGTGATTCTCGGCCAACTTGAGCTCCATCAATTGAAGGTCGGGATCATCTTGCTCCAACGATTAAACCTGCTGTGCTGCGACCTCCCACAGGTGAGCCCCCAAGCCTTTGTGATGTCCTTTGAGTGATGCTCAACTTGATTTCTGTCCAGAGTCCCTGGATTAGCAAATAACTAAAACCAGTCCTATATAAAGCCTTAGGTGGTCACTTGACTACAACAGGTTATTGGGTAACTTGGCTGAGGCCCAGAGGTGAGCCCTCGACTTTCTTGACCCTATTTAGCATGGTGCTCACTCTAATCCCGATAAAGAACAAGTTGTTAGTTTAATCTTGCAATGTAGCTTAATGTGAACATAGCTTTTATGGGCCAACTTTGCCCTCGGACTTCGTGTCAGCCCCAGCTTGTGAGCACGGCCTTGGTCTTGTCGTAACGGACGCGCTGAAACTTACGGCGCAGCTTTTGGATTCCCGGATTGGGAGATCGTGTCGAAACAGCGGTTAAATTGGTGTATTTATGCAATTTTAGGATATGTTAGGTACTAAAATGCAATTGTAACGCTCCGGCTGTCTTTAGACAGTATTTACATACCCACTGAGCATTTTTCTTAAGTTCCGTAGACTCCGGTTGAGCGGGAATCGGATATCGTTCCGTAAATTGGCAAAATTGCCGGTTTTACGGTTTACGGCGCGAGTTTCGCGTTCTAGTTTGGATTCTGGTCGTCAGTTTTCGTCTCTGGTTACCCCCGACATTGTCCTGGCTGGTCCAGTGACTTTAGTTTTCTGTTGGGAGACTCCGAAACCAAAATCGGCTTTTCGGGAGTCGTGCAAGTAATTATGGCAACATTTCGACACAGATATTTACGATTGAGTCCCTGTCTGTCCGAACAACTAAAATGTGTTGTTTAGGGACAGCAGAGGGAGTTTTGTAGCATTCGGATATTTGTAGACCGTCGGCGGGTCATATCTAGTGATTCAGTGGTTTTCGGGAACTTTGGTTTAAGCCTAGTGTCGGCTAAGTTTCCCGTATTAGCGACATGTTATGGTTCTGTTGTCGGGATGGGTATGAGTGAGTCTATCACTGATTACAGGTTCTATTCAGGACCCAGTTGTTCAGCACCAGCCTCCCAGTAGCTTTGCGGGAGTTCGAGGATCTGCCTACATCCAGGTGGGTTATCTTCGGTCCGGGCTTTATCTTTTCGGCCCTCTGGCTGCTTTAGTCCAGTCGGACACCTGTTCTTCTATTTAGCCCAGATTATGTTTATGAGCTTTATTATGTTGATTTAGTATCCTTTGCATATACCTGGACATATACCTGCTTGATTGGTCATTAGTTAGATGACAGTTCATTAGCTCATATTTGGACATTTATATCATGCTTGCTCGATCACTACATAGACTTGCTTTTATTCAGAGATACACATTCTTGTATTCCAGACTGCATGATATACGATTGATATATAGACATCTGCATCCCTGTGGGGATTTCCGGCATGTTGCCGATTACCCGGTCTGTGGACCGTGGGATTTAGCATTCGCATTATGATCGTTGTGCACCTGCTGTGCGTTCGCGTACGCTGTGGGATTGATCCCGCACATTGCGTTCTTTACCGGTAAAGGGTCTGATTGACCCGTGAGCTCGCCCCTCTTGCTGTATCACTGGGTACGGGGAGCCCCTCGGCTGTACCGATATGAGGAAACTCTCGGCTGTACCTTTAGGTACGAGGATCCTCTCGGCTATATCAATGGTACGGGGTTGCCGTTCAGCTCTGCTAGGTGGAATCCAGTATGATTGTGGTTGGCTTGGCATGGATATCTTCGCCTGAGGTCCCCGTGACCAATAGTGGCATCGGTTAGTACTTGCTATTCTTTTGTTGATGCATAGCTGATATTTCGATATTCTAGCACGTTCTGCTGTTTAGTCAAATATCCATATCTGCACAGTTATATCCTGATTTCTAGCATTTATTATCTATAGCTCCCTTATGCTTGATTGCCTGCCTTTTTCAGCTTTACCTATGGATTTATCTACTATCCGCAGATTTTAGTACCCAGTAGGTACGATTAGCTATTTCTCGGCTCGTCGTGCCCACTGGGATACACTCCGGTGTGTCTCACACCTTCGGGTGACTGTTTTTCAGGTCGAGCGGGTGTTGGGATGTCGGGAAGTGTTGGTGAGGTTCCGTGTTAGCAGTCGACCCATCACAGCCGCTACCTTTAATTATTCCGCAAAATATGTAAAAGAGTTGTAATTTAATTGTTTAGTTTTACGTAATTTAGTTACTCTGATGTTGTTGCAAAGGCCTAGCCGTGCATGTATAGAGAAGGCTCAATTCCATGGAGGGAATTGAGAATTTTCTATATATGTGGCGGTCTGTCGCGCCCTGGCTGTTTTCAAACTCTGATTTAGAAAAAAAAAAAAAAAAAAAAAAAAAAAAAAAAAAAAAAAAATTAAGAGGCTGTTTTTCGAACTCGGGGCGTAACAGATTAAATGGTATCAGAGAAATAGGAAGACGATGCCTAGGTTTGGTTAGGAACGAACCCTAGGATGACTTGTGTTCACGAGAGAGCGCAGGGTATTGGCATAGTGGTTTGGAGCTCAGGTGTGTTTCACACAGTTGAGTCTCGTTGTTTTGGTTTTTAGTCGTACGCACTCTGGTTTTTGGGATCGTTGTTAGTGCAGGGTTAGCCGCGGTCATGGTTTCGGCTGTGGGCTTGATGTTTCAGTGGAGCTAGAGTGCTCGGATCAGTTACAGTGGTTAAAGGTTAAATCACTGTTCTTGTCGTAATCGTCCAGCTGATGGCACAGCAGTAGATGACTGCTAGTATTGCACTAGCCTCACAGTTTGCTTAGAGGTTGAACAAGTTGTTGATCCTTCAGTGTCCCCGTGTCATAATTCAGTAGCCTATGGGCCCGATGGTAACCCTGTTTTGGGATGGATTCAAATTGGCCCCACCTTTTGCACAGATTGTGTGGACCGACGTGGACTCTCTTATGAGTCAGTCATGGTGATATTTATAACCACGAGGTGGTAGTGATCCTTGATAAAGGTTATGTTTTTAGCACTGAGATTGTGTTGGGAGGTATGTGATATACCTTCTGATAGGAGTTGCGTCCCCAACTAGTTGTTGGCGACAGATCTATGGTATTTCGCTGTTCTTTTGGTAAGCACGTTGGCTGCAGACAACGGACTGTGGAAAGAACTGAGGAAATACTCTGCCCTGTAATGGGGAGTATCAGTCTAAATTAGTAGCCTTAGAGTTGTCGACACCTTGCGACTGATTTCGTAGCCCTCGAATAAACTATATGAGCATTCCCTAGGGTATGACTCTAGTTGTAAGCTCCGGGAATAAAACTTTTTTTTTTAAGTTGTAAGTTTCAGGGACGAAACTTCTTTTAAGTTGTAAGTGATGTAGAAACTCGAAATATCTTATTTTTAATAAATAGGTTAAAAAGTGAATTCTGATCTAGTTTTGAATTCAAAAGACCCTTGTTGACCTATTTGGTCAAGCGCCAGTGTGCAAGTTGCACTATTTACTAGGCAAAATGGCTATTTGTCAGTCCGGACCTGATCTTGGAAATCCGAATTGACCGTTGCGATCGTCTCGTCAAACTGAGCGAGATTCATATTCAGCACTTTTTGATCTGATAGTCGGATCTTCCAGAATTTAACGAAGAAACGATCAAATAGCCGCGACCAATGCAACAGTGTCTACGCACAGGTCACTTAAGTGAAGTTACTGTAGATGAACAGTAACCCCAATTTTCGGGACCCCGACGAATGCGACGCTGACCAATTCACTGTCTGGAAGCCGAACATAGGGATCCAGGTAGTCGATTTGATCAGTTTCGTCGTTCTGAACGGAATGGCACTGACGGAATTTGCATCTGACGAGCCTAAAGCATCGTAAAGCGTGCCGAACTGTATAAATTACAGTATAAGATGGAATTTAAAAATTATGGAGCTAAATTTTAGCGAACCAAAATCGCTATCTGATAGGTTTCGTCGAGCCGGACGTCGTGGCGAAGTCCATTTTTCGTTTCGACGACCAGAACACCTCGAAAAGCATGAAATATGGCAGAAAATGCGATAAATTGCGCGAAAACCCTATAGTTCGTGCCTCGAAGACCGTGCAACTCATTGGAGAGGGACTTTTGTGTGAAATGAACATGCTGTAAAGGACCCAGCTCTTAATATCAGGAGTTGAGGGTGTAAGTCGCAATTGTACACTTACTATATATATAGATGCATTTAGGGTTAGATCTCCTCTAAACCCTATACCCCGAAGCCTATGCCCTAGCCGCACCACCCAGCAACCTCCCCTCCTTCTTCTCTGCGATCCCCAAACCGAACGCCGCCGGCGGCCGCACCATCTCGCCGGAAAAAGCAAGAAAACCCACCTTGCTTTCGAGTGGGTTGGGGAAGGGGTCACCATTGGCCTTGGGATCTCTCCAATCCACAACTGAGAGCATCTTCAGCCACCAGGGAGCCAGATCCCAGAGTCCCGGCGCCCAGGACCGCCGCGCGCCACCGGGCCACCCTTCTTGTTCTTCCCCGGGTCCGGCAAGCTGAGCCCATTGCTTATGGATTTTTTTTAGCAACTTGAAGCCTTGCAGTCAGCAACTGACATCCCAAGGGTGTTCCTGGTGTAGCGCCGCGGCCTCTGAACCTGTGGTTGCCGTCGGGGGAAACTAGGATCGCCGGAACCCTAATCTTGGCCGGGATTCATGCGCATGGCCTCCGGAGCTCCGGCTTTGGATCCAACTTGACCAGAATTCACTGCTGGTCCTCGGGAAGTCCTCCAAGAAATTTGGGAGGCTCTGGTATGTTACGGAATTTGAGTTGGCGTATTTCGTGAATGTATTAAGTCTTGAAGATTGAAGATGAAGAAACTTTGGATCGTATACCTCAATCTCAAGAAAGAAGAATTCAAAAGGATCAGGTACGTTTAACTAAAGAATTTTGATGATCCGAATACTTCTTATAGTGTAGAAACACCTGGAAGAGGTTTTAATTGCTTAAACATCAAAAACTGGACATGGCACATGTTCAGGATCCGGATCGAGCTCGGCAATCCGGATCCCGAAGGGTGTTGGTTCATACACTGGTTCAATCCGGATCGCAGCATCCTCTGATCCGGATCCCGAACATTAGTTTTACCTGTTGCTTCCTCGATCCGGATCAGGAACTGCAATCCGGATCCCGAACATGATGTTTGGTAAAACTGTATGAACGATCCGGATCGGGGACTACGATCCGGATCCCGAACAAGCAATTTTCTGGAAACCGTCTTTTGTGCTTCTGCAATCCGGATCGCCAAATCCAATCCGGATCGCCGTCGGTAAAACTTTCCAGAAAAGGCTGTTTTTGATCCGTATATTCTTCCTAGGGTTTCTAACCTATAAATAGGCCCTGTATTCATTTCTAGGGCAACAAGCTATTACAGAAGAAAATAGCCGAAAAGAAAAAATCCACATATATAGAGAAGAAAGGAAATCAATAGATTTATTCTATGTTTCTTCATCTATATTGATTGATTTGATTCTAGGTTTTCCATACTCACATTTTGAGTAGAATCAAATCAATGAATACTTAGATGGTATTTCCGATCTATCTTTAATCTAAGTATTCGGCGGATCATCACCACCCAAAACAAACAACGATTTACCCCAAAATCGGCGCGTGGACTCGCGTGGCCTTGTGGATTCAAGGTGCAACCGCTCTCGTGGATTCGGAGCGAGGTACGTTCGTGGATTCGAAGCGTGCCACTGGGTGAAGACCGTGGATTCGGTCGGACGTCGTGGACTCGACGTTGGACGCTGTGGATTCAGCGTTGGGCGCGGATCGTGGATTCGAGAAGCGTCGTGGAGCGAGCGGGAAGATCTACTAGGAGCGTATGGTAAAAGGTTGAGTCGTCTGTGAGTACGTTATATCACCTTGTACGTGTGTTAATTCTAGTGGATTTCGCCGTGTTATCGGTCCCGTGGTTTTTTACTCCGGTTTGGAGTTTTTCCACGTAAAAATCTTGCGTGTTCTTTTATTTTTCCGCATTGGGTTTATTGCGCAATGATTTTTTGAGTGTTTATTGTTTACACCTATTCACCCCCCTCTAGGTGTTTTTTCCCCTATTTAGATCCAATTACTTATAACCCAACAAGTGGTATCAGAGCGGGAATAGGGTTGTAAACAATGGTTGAAGGTGGAAACATCAATCGACCCCCTTTCTTTGATGGAACAAATTATGCGTACTGGAAAGTGCGGATGAAAGCCTTTTTAATTTCCATCGACGAAAGGGTGTGGCAATCAATTGAATTAGGATGGTCTAATCCAACTGAAATTTTAGATGATGTTCGCACCTTAAAACCTAGGTCGAAATGGACCAAGGAAGAGATAGACTTATCTTCTTACAATGGCAAAGGAATTAATGCTCTATTTAATGCTTTGTCACAAACTGAGTTCTCTCGCGTCTCGGCATGTGAGACTGCGAAAGAAATCTGGGATGTTCTTCAAGTTACGCATGAGGGAACTAACCTAGTGAAGATTCAGAAACTGCAAATGCTCACGAGCAAGTTTGACTCTATCTCTATGGCAGAGAATGAATCCTTCACTGACTATTACACACGATTGCAAGATATCGTAAACTCATGTGCTAACTTGGGAGAGAAGATTCCAGAATTTAAAGTTGTAAGAAAAATTCTAAGAACTCTTCCTGAACGATTTCGCCCGAAGGTCGCAGCCATTGAAACAATTAAACACCCGGACGAAATGCGTGTAGAAGAATTAGTAGGTGCTTTACAAACTTATGAAATGACATTTCCTACTAACTATTCTTCTGGAAAGGCATCCTCTTCTAAGTCTTCAGGTTACGCATTGAAATCAACTAAAGAAGAAGACGCGGATTCATCCTCCTCGGACGACGACGAGAACCTTTCTATGGAGGACTTTGAGAAGCAGCTCGCTCTCTTGACAAGGAAGTTTCGCCGCAACTTTCGAAGGGGTAATCCAAGCAAAACTCCATCCTTCGGAAAGTCGAAGAAAGGCAAGGGTTCTTCAACTTACAAGTCAAGAAAGCAAGAGAACTTCTCAAAGGATAAGAAAAGTTCAGAGGGACAAGTTCAGTGCTTCAAATGTCGAGGCTACGGCCACATTGCAACGGAATGTCCCAACAAGAATCCGGCTAAGAAGAAAGCGATGCAAGTGTTACTTGGGATGACAACTCCACGTCAAATGAGTCATCCTCAAGTGATGAAGAAGACAACGCGACAGCTTTCCACGCGTCCACTACATCTTCACCCTTCATGTGCTTAATGGCAAGTACATCCGACTCACTGTCCAACTCCACTGTTGAAAAGATTGCAACGGACGATGAATCAGATGATTCGGAAGGTGAAGATTTTGCTCTAGCCTACCACAGACTTTTGAGGGATTCAAAGAAACTGGCTAAGCAAAACAAGGGGTTGAAAGGGAGATTGCAGGATCTCGAAGAAGAAGTAAAAAGGGTAACCTCTCTCTCAACCGATCTTGAAGTGGAAAGGGATAATTTGATTAAAACAAATGTTTCCCTTCAAGAGTCCAATGAGCAACTCGAGAAGAATTATATGGATATGGTGAACAAAGCGAATTACTTCTTGAAGCTCAACGGCGAGGCTCGACAGGAAAAATTGGAAATGACGGAGACCATACGCCAACTGAAGGATGACTTAAAGAGATTTTCTTCTGGAAGGAGTAAGTTGGACAGACTTCTTGGTCTTGGTCAAAGAAATAAGTTCGGCCTCGGATACACTCAAACTGGAGACATTCCAAGTTCGAGTGGTACAGTATTTGTGCCTCAGTCGGTATCTCCTCCTCCGACACCGGAATTCACGACAAGCAACGACAACAAGCCTACTACATCCTCCTCGGAATCGACAAGAATCAAGGTATGTTTTCGTTGTGGCATTTCAGGGCACATAAGGAGAAATTGCAAGACGGAAGCCAAACGCACACCTCAAGCACCTCTTGCAATGACTACCAAAAGGGCTATTCCTCGAAAATCAACTGCAATTCATTGAAGGAAAAGAGCCTTGGTAGTACACCGCTCAAGACGACATCATCAAGGAGCAGCAATTCTTCAAGCAAGACGCTCTCACCTAGGAAATCAACTTCACGATCATTACCGACGCACTCCAAAAAGGTTTGGGTGCGCAAAGGTGAAATTTTCCCTGTCTTGCTACCAATGTTTCCTTGCATGCATATGATAGTTCGTCTTGGTACCTGGATAGCGGGTGTTCCCGTCATATGACCGGTGACAAAAACTGTTTTCAAACATTTGAGAAAAACTCCGGAGGACTTGTTGTTTTCGGAGATGGTCGGTCTTCCAAAATTGTTGGAAAGGGAACGGTAGCTATTCCAGATGGCCCGGTTCTAGATAATGTGTTATTTGTTCATGGCCTTAAGACTAACCTCATAAGCATAAGTCAACTTTGTGATAGTGGTTATTCAGTTAATTTTTCATCTGATAAATGCACTGTAACTGACATGAACCATGCTTTCTTTTTAAAGGGGGTTAGATCAGAAAACAATTGTTATGTAGTTCCTCTAAGATTTCTGAAAAATGTAACCTAGCATCTTTGAAAAATGAAACACTTTGGCATGAAAGGCTAGGTCACATAAACTTTAAGGAACTTGCTAGAATTTCGAACAAAGATGTGGTCAAGGGGGTTCCGAAACTTTCTTTTGAACAAAACCTTGTGTGTGGCGGTTGCCAAAAAGGAAAACAGTCTAGGACTGCACACAAGAACTTGAACCACATAGGTACAAAACGGCCTTTGGAACTTTTGCATATGGACTTAATGGGGCCAACTCGTCAACCATCTCTGGGAGGTAAATGGTATATTTTCTTATTGGTTGATGATTTTTCTAGATATACTTGGGTAGCATTTTTAAAAGAAAAAGCTGATACCTTTGATTCTTTTCTCGAAATCTGCAATCGTATTATGACTGAAAAGAATGATAGGATTACTCGAGTTAGGAGTGATAGAGGTGGGGAATTCATAAATTCCAAATTCATTGATTTTTGCACTTCTAATGGCATTAAACATGAATTCTCTGCACCTTACACACCTCAACAAAATGGTGTAGTCGAGCGCAAAAACAGGGTCGTACAGGAAATGGCACGTGTTATGCTTCACAGCCGGAACTTACCTTTTTATTTTTGGGCTGAAGCGGTGAACACTGCTGTTTATGTTATTAATCGCGTGTATTTGCGCCCGGGGACATTGAATACACCATATGAACTTTGGTTTTGTAGAAAACCTAACATCAAATATTTTCGCATCTTTGGGAGTCGGTGTTTTATTTTACGTGATCGTGAGAATCTTGGAAAATTTGACTCTCGAAGTGACGAAGGGATTTTCTTAGGTTATTCTACAAACAGCAGAGCATATCGAGTTTTTAACTTAGAATCTAAGACGATCGTAGAATCGATAAATGTTAAGGTAGATGAAGCTTTTCACTTTGAATCTGAAAAATCTACCCTCGATATCTCTCTTGATGATGATACACCTGCTAATGCATCTTCTTCTAACAATTCTTTCGATAATAATGATGCATCTAACGGTTCTTCAAGCTTATCTGATGTGCAGGAATCATCTCGTGTACCTCCGTCTACTCCTCTACCTCAAACGTTACGCATCTCCAAGGATCACCCTGAATCGAACATCATTGGAGATCCACAAGAAGGAGTTAGAACACGGAGACAATTGGTTTGCGGATTTGCATGCTATGTATCTCAAATCGAACCAAGGAATGTTGATGAAGCTCTCCAAGATGACTACTGGATTAAAGCAATGCAGGAAGAGCTCCATCAATTCGAGCGAAACAAAGTCTGGGAATTGACGAAGCCTCCGAAGCAACACAATGTGATAGGTACCAAATGGATCTTCAAGAACAAGAAAAATGAAGAAGGTACTATCATCAGGAACAAAGCAAGGTTAGTTGCTCAAGGCTACTCTCAAGTAGAAGGTATAGACTTTGATGAAACTTTCGCCCCTGTAGCTAGACTCGAGTCCATTCGTATATTGTTTGCGATTGCTTGTCATTTTAAAATCAAATTATTTCAAATGGACGTTAAGAGCGCCTTTTTAAATGGGTTTTTAAATGAGGAAGTTTATGTGGCTCAACCGAAAGGTTTTGTGGATCATAAACTACCTAACCATGTTTTTCGTCTGAAAAAGGCTCTTTACGGTCTGAAACAAGCACCGCGAGCATGGTACGAAAGGTTGACAAAGCACCTTTTGGAAAAGGGCTACACTCGAGGGGGAGCTGACAGGACTCTCTTTGTGAAGCATTATCAAAACAATTTCATAGTTGCTCAAATCTATGTCGATGACATTGTTTTTGGCGCAACAAGAGATAATGATGCTTCTAAATTCGCGGAGACCATGGAAAGCGAATTTGAGATGTCCATGATGGGCGAATTGACTTATTTTCTTGGATTACAAGTTAAACAAAACGATGAAGGAATTCACTTGTGTCAATCCAAGTATGCACTGGAGTTGGTCAAAAAGTTTGATCTTGAAAATTCTAAGGATTTTCCGACTCCAATGGGAACTAGCCATAAGGGACTTGGAAGTGAATCACAAAGTGAGAATGTAGACGAGAAACTGTACCGCAGTATGATTGGAAGTCTACTATATCTCACGGCTAGTCGCCCGGATATATCCTTCAGTGTTGGGATTTGTGCGAGATATCAATCAGCACCGAAGGAGGTTCACCTGAAAGCGGTGAAACGGATCATCCGATATATCAAAGGTACAATCAATTTCGGAATTTGGTATCCTATGGGAACGACTTTGGATATTGTTGGATACTCAGATGCCGATTGGGCTGGATCAGTGGATGACCGGAAAAGCACGAGTGGTGCATGCTTCTATCTTGGCCACTGCCTTGTTGCATGGCACAGTAAAAAGCAGAACTGCATAGCACTCTCGACTGCCGAAGCGGAGTACATTTCTGCAGGAAGTTGTTCAACCCAATTGATTTGGATGAAAAGCGTGTTGAGCGATTTCCGGATTTCAACATCTTCGGTAACCATTTTATGTGACAACACTAGTGCTATTAACATTTCTAAAAACCCTGTGTTGCACTCTAGAACAAAACATATTGAACTTAGATATCATTTTCTTAGAGAGCTAGTTGAATCAAACATTCTTCAACTGTCATATATTTCAACTGAGGATCAATTAGCTGATATCTTAACAAAACCTTTGGATCAAAAACGTTTTATTCACTTGCGTAAAGCAATTGGCATGCTTTCCTTGAAATAAACTCTTTTGAAACCTTTGCTTAGGTTAGGTTTTGTTTTTGTTTTTGTTTTGTTCTTTATCTATGTTTTGTACATAGGACATTAATTGAGCATAAATCATAATTGACTTTAATTGCATCCTTTTATGCATTTAGAAATTTATTATGCTTTTGATGTCATAATATTTCAATGTTGCAATGATCATTTACGTTAATTAAACCATCTTTTAAGTGATCAAAGTCAATTTCTCTCTCAATGATCTCTTGGTATAGTCATTATCATATTTGATTGCTTAGTCGAGTATGAATTCGAGATCAATGGTTTGGTTGAATACCTTATATATTAAATAATTGATAGCCAATTGAGGGGGAGTCAATGAAATGTAAAATGCTCAAAAGATGTGGAAAGAGTTACATCCCATGAGGAGTGTGAAAACTACCACCACATGGAGAAAATAAAAAAAAAAGATACTCCATGAATGAAAAGCAAATTTTTGTTTTGAAAATTGTTGATGAAATTCATATTGAAATACTTGACTCAGTCGTATTTCATGGTTGGTATAAGGTGGGATTTTTAGTAAAAGATGCTCAAAGAGCCACTCCTTCAACAGATTGTCTAGATATATTATCTAACTTATCTGGGATTTCAAACATCTATTGATCTTGGTACTTCATTTTCTTTACTAAAATTGATGATTTGATAAAGGCATTACACATAAGATCAGGATAGATGTAATTGAAGTTGTTCAACTTTAAGTGTTTTAACTTTCGTAAATTTTCGTTTCATTTTTGGGTATTTTTGATAGATTTTGCATAATCTATTTCTTGTTGTATGAAACGATGTCTTTTGTTTAAAGTTGACATGGTAAAGTGCTTACATACTTTTTCTGGATTTTATGGAATTTTTCTGAATTTTTCTGGAGAAAAAGTTGAAGCCGATCCGGATCGGGGTAAGTGATCCGGATCCCGAACGCAGGATTCTTCCTGCGGGTAGCCGATCCGGATCACATTCTCGATCCGATCCGGATCACGGCTAGGGTTTTTATAAGAACAAAGAGGATTTGATTTCTTTTACCCTAATCTTTTGTTCTAAAATCTCTAGAGCTTCTCTCTCTAGATTTCTTGCATTTTGGAGCTTCCAAACTCAAAGTTCTTCGGATTCAAGTAAGTTTTATTGATCAAAACTCGGTTTTTACAGTTTTTCATCAAACGTGAGTTGAAATCTTGGAACTTTTTCGTTTGTGAATGGTTTTTGATCAAATTTCTTTTGAAATAAGAACTCTGGGTCAATTAGTTTTGCTTTTATGCTGGGTTTTCTCAAGATAAACGAGTTTTTAGGCTTCGATTTCTAAAAATTCTGGTTTAGGGCATAAAAGAGGAATTTTTGAAAATCATGGAATTGATCTATTTTTAAAATTCTTTTTGGAAAACTAATTTGATTCTTGGCTTCTCTACATGATTATGATTGTCTAGGTACAATTTTTCAAATTTTTCAAAATTGACGATTTTTCATGTGTTCTTGAGTTGGTTTTCACAGGACACTTTCTCAAAACTCAAAGCACTCACACCAATGGCACTCTCCTGGTTAATCCTGCTACTGGTCACGATGGTGCACACGAGCACATCTGTTAAAGAAGAACCGGTGTTTCAACTCAAGACAAAACGAACGAAGCCAAGGAGGACAGCTCGGATTACGATGAGGAAGAATGGGACGAATTCTTCAAAGATGTTCAACGAAAAATTGATGAGGAGGACAGGAAATTTACCAAAGGAAAAAGATTAATGAGATCTGCCTCAACAACCAAACAGTATACGAGAAGGAAAAATGTCCAAAGAAGTGCGAGTCAGCATAGTGGGCCTCTCACCAGAGCACGCTCACTTTCTGGAATTCTGCAAACTGAATCTCCATGAGTTTCGGGACTGGATGCACCATCTGCATCTACACAGCATCCATCACACTCAAAGACACGGACAACTGACACAGAGACTTTGGAATCGATTCGTCAGGAACAACAAAGACTCTCTGCTGCACAAGAGAGAATATCGAAAGAATTTCAGCAGATTTCCTCTGAACACAAGAAGATCAAGAAAAAGTACTCAAATATTAAGAATTGGATTAAAGGTCGTTGAGCAAGAGTTGTAAGATCGACTAGGAGCGCATGAAAAGGTTGAGTTTTCTATGAGTACTCTATATCACCTTGTTCTTGTGTTACTTCTAGTTTTCGCCGTGTTATCGTTCTTTTGGTTTTTTACTCCGGTTTGTAGTTTTTCCACGTAAAGCTCTTGCGTGTTCTTTATTTTTCCGAGAGTTAGAGAGAACTTTGAACAATGATTTGTGAGTGAATCAACTTTGTTATACAGGTAAGTTGACCCAACTCAACTTTGTTTTTTTATGTGATTTGACATGCCTCTATACTAACTAACAAGTGGTATCAGAGCGGGAATATGACTAACAATGGTTGAAGGTGGAAACATCAATCGACCCCCTTTCTTTGATGGAACAAATTATGCGTACTGGAAAGTACGGATGAAAGCCTTTTTAATTTCCATCGACGAAAGGGTGTGGCAATCAATTGAATTAGGATGGTCTAATCCAACTGAAATTTTAGATGATGTTCGCACCTTAAAACCTAGGTCGAAATGGACCAAGGAAGAGATAGACTTATCTTCTTACAATGGCAAAGGAATTAATGCTCTATTTAATGCTTTGTCACAAACTGAGTTCTCTCGCGTCTCGGCATGTGAGACTGCGAAAGAAATCTGGGATGTTCTTCAAGTTACGCATGAGGGAACTAACCTAGTGAAGATTCAGAAACTGCAAATGCTCACGAGCAAGTTTGACTCTATCTCTATGGCAGAGAATGAATCCTTCACTGACTATTACACACGATTGCAAGATATCGTAAACTCATGTGCTAACTTGGGAGAGAAGATTCCAGAATTTAAAGTTGTAAGAAAAATTCTAAGAACTCTTCCTGAACGATTTCGCCCGAAGGTCGCAGCCATTGAAACAATTAAACACCCGGACGAAATGCGTGTAGAAGAATTAGTAGGTGCTTTACAAACTTATGAAATGACATTTCCTACTAACTATTCTTCTGGAAAGGCATCCTCTTCTAAGTCTTCAGGTTACGCATTGAAATCAACTAAAGAAGAAGACGCGGATTCATCCTCCTCGGACGACGACGAGAACCTTTCTATGGAGGACTTTGAGAAGCAGCTCGCTCTCTTGACAAGGAAGTTTCGCCGCAACTTTCGAAGGGGTAATCAAGCAAAACTCCATCCTTCGGAAAGTCGAAGAAAGGCAAGGGTTCTTCAAGCTACAAGTCAAGAAAGCAAGAGAACTTCTCAAAGGATAAGAAAAGTTCAGAGGGACAAGTTCAGTGCTTCAAATGTCGAGGCTACGGCCACATTGCAACGGAATGTCCCAACAAGAATCCGGCAAAGAAGAAAGCGATGCAAGTCGTTACTTGGGATGACAACTCCACGTCAAATGAGTCATCCTCAAGTGATGAAGAAGACAACGCGACAGCTTTCCACGCGTCCACTACATCTTCCCTTCATGTGCTTAATGGCAAGTACATCCGACTCACTGTCCAACTCCACTGTTGAAAAGATTGCAACGGACGATGAATCAGATGATTCGGAAGGTGAAGATTTTGCTCTAGCCTACCACAGCTTTTGAGGGATTCAAAGAAACTGGCTAAGCAAAACAAGGGGTTGAAAGGGAGATTGCAGGATCTCGAAGAAGAAGTAAAAAGGGTAACCTCTCTCTCAACCGATCTTGAAGTGGAAAGGGATATTTGATTAAAACAAATGTTTCCCTTCAAGAGTCCAATGAGCAACTCGAGAAGAATTATATGGATATGGTGAACAAAGCGAATTACTTCTTGAAGCTCAACGGCGAGGCTCGACAGGAAAAATTGGAAATGACGGAGACCATACGCCAACTGAAGGATGACTTAAAGAGATTTTCTTCTGGAAGGAGTAAGTTGGACAGACTTCTTGGTCTTGGTCAAAGAAATAAGTTCGGCCTCGGATACACTCAAACTGGAGACATTCCAAGTTCGAGTGGTACAGTATTTGTGCCTCAGTCGGTATCTCCTCCTCCGACACCGGAATTCACGACAAGCAACGACAACAAACCTACTACATCCTCCTCGGAATCGACAAGAATCAAGGTATGTTTTCGTTGTGGCATTTCAGGGCACATAAGGAGAAATTGCAAGACGGAAGCCAAACGCACACCTCAAGCACCTCTTGCAATGACTACCAAAAGGGCTATTCCTCGAAAATCAACTGCAATTCATTGAAGGAAAAGAGCCTTGGTAGTACACCGCTCAAGACGACATCATCAAGGAGCAGCAATTCTTCAAGCAAGACGCTCTCACCTAGGAAATCAACTTCACGATCATTACCGACGCACTCCAAAAAGGTTTGGGTGCGCAAAGGTGAAATTTTCCCTTGTCTTGCTACCAATGTTTCCTTGCATGCATATGATAGTTCGTCTTGGTACCTGGATAGCGGGTGTTCCCGTCATATGACCGGTGACAAAAACTGTTTTCAAACATTTGAGAAAAACTCCGGAGGACTTGTTGTTTTCGGAGATGGTCGGTCTTCCAAAATTGTTGGAAAGGGAACGGTAGCTATTCCAGATGGCCCGGTTCTAGATAATGTGTTATTTGTTCATGGCCTTAAGACTAACCTCATAAGCATAAGTCAACTTTGTGATAGTGGTTATTCAGTTAATTTTTCATCTGATAAATGCACTGTAACTGACATGAACCATGCTTTCTTTTTAAAGGGGGTTAGATCAGAAAACAATTGTTATGTAGTTCCTCTAAGATTTCTGAAAAATGTAACCTAGCATCTTTGAAAAATGAAACACTTTGGCATGAAAGGCTAGGTCACATAAACTTTAAGGAACTTGCTAGAATTTCGAACAAAGATGTGGTCAAGGGGGTTCCGAAACTTTCTTTTGAACAAAACCTTGTGTGTGGCGGTTGCCAAAAAGGAAAACAGTCTAGGACTGCACACAAGAACTTGAACCACATAGGTACAAAACGGCCTTTGGAACTTTTGCATATGGACTTAATGGGGCCAACTCGTCAACCATCTCTGGGAGGTAAATGGTATATTTTCTTATTGGTTGATGATTTTTCTAGATATACTTGGGTAGCATTTTTAAAAGAAAAAGCTGATACCTTTGATTCTTTTCTCGAAATCTGCAATCGTATTATGACTGAAAAGAATGATAGGATTACTCGAGTTAGGAGTGATAGAGGTGGGGAATTCATAAATTCCAAATTCATTGATTTTTGCACTTCTAATGGCATTAAACATGAATTCTCTGCACCTTACACACCTCAACAAAATGGTGTAGTCGAGCGCAAAAACAGGGTCGTACAGGAAATGGCACGTGTTATGCTTCACAGCCGGAACTTACCTTTTTATTTTTGGGCTGAAGCGGTGAACACTGCTGTTTATGTTATTAATCGCGTGTATTTGCGCCCGGGGACATTGAATACACCATATGAACTTTGGTTTTGTAGAAAACCTAACATCAAATATTTTCGCATCTTTGGGAGTCGGTGTTTTATTTTACGTGATCGTGAGAATCTTGGAAAATTTGACTCTCGAAGTGACGAAGGGATTTTCTTAGGTTATTCTACAAACAGCAGAGCATATCGAGTTTTTAACTTAGAATCTAAGACGATCGTAGAATCGATAAATGTTAAGGTAGATGAAGCTTTTCACTTTGAATCTGAAAAATCTACCCTCGATATCTCTCTTGATGATGATACACCTGCTAATGCATCTTCTTCTAACAATTCTTTCGATAATAATGATGCATCTAACGGTTCTTCAAGCTTATCTGATGTGCAGGAATCATCTCGTGTACCTCCGTCTACTCCTCTACCTCAAACGTTACGCATCTCCAAGGATCACCCTGAATCGAACATCATTGGAGATCCACAAGAAGGAGTTAGAACACGGAGACAATTGGTTTGCGGATTTGCATGCTATGTATCTCAAATCGAACCAAGGAATGTTGATGAAGCTCTCCAAGATGACTACTGGATTAAAGCAATGCAGGAAGAGCTCCATCAATTCGAGCGAAACAAAGTCTGGGAATTGACGAAGCCTCCGAAGCAACACAATGTGATAGGTACCAAATGGATCTTCAAGAACAAGAAAAATGAAGAAGGTACTATCATCAGGAACAAAGCAAGGTTAGTTGCTCAAGGCTACTCTCAAGTAGAAGGTATAGACTTTGATGAAACTTTCGCCCCTGTAGCTAGACTCGAGTCCATTCGTATATTGTTTGCGATTGCTTGTCATTTTAAAATCAAATTATTTCAAATGGACGTTAAGAGCGCCTTTTTAAATGGGTTTTTAAATGAGGAAGTTTATGTGGCTCAACCGAAAGGTTTTGTGGATCATAAACTACCTAACCATGTTTTTCGTCTGAAAAAGGCTCTTTACGGTCTGAAACAAGCACCGCGAGCATGGTACGAAAGGTTGACAAAGCACCTTTTGGAAAAGGGCTACACTCGAGGGGGAGCTGACAGGACTCTCTTTGTGAAGCATTATCAAAACAATTTCATAGTTGCTCAAATCTATGTCGATGACATTGTTTTTGGCGCAACAAGAGATAATGATGCTTCCAAATTCGCGGAGACCATGGAAAGCGAATTTGAGATGTCCATGATGGGCGAATTGACTTATTTTCTTGGATTACAAGTTAAACAAAACGATGAAGGAATTCACTTGTGTCAATCCAAGTATGCACTGGAGTTGGTCAAAAAGTTTGATCTTGAAAATTCTAAGGATTTTCCGACTCCAATGGGAACTAGCCATAAGGGACTTGGAAGTGAATCACAAAGTGAGAATGTAGACGAGAAACTGTACCGCAGTATGATTGGAAGTCTACTATATCTCACGGCTAGTCGCCCGGATATATCCTTCAGTGTTGGGATTTGTGCGAGATATCAATCAGCACCGAAGGAGGTTCACCTGAAAGCGGTGAAACGGATCATCCGATATATCAAAGGTACAATCAATTTCGGAATTTGGTATCCTATGGGAACGACTTTGGATATTGTTGGATACTCAGATGCCGATTGGGCTGGATCAGTGGATGACCGGAAAAGCACGAGTGGTGCATGCTTCTATCTTGGCCACTGCCTTGTTGCATGGCACAGTAAAAAGCAGAACTGCATAGCACTCTCGACTGCCGAAGCGGAGTACATTTCTGCAGGAAGTTGTTCAACCCAATTGATTTGGATGAAAAGCGTGTTGAGCGATTTCCGGATTTCAACATCTTCGGTAACCATTTTATGTGACAACACTAGTGCTATTAACATTTCTAAAAACCCTGTGTTGCACTCTAGAACAAAACATATTGAACTTAGATATCATTTTCTTAGAGAGCTAGTTGAATCAAACATTCTTCAACTGTCATATATTTCAACTGAGGATCAATTAGCTGATATCTTAACAAAACCTTTGGATCAAAAACGTTTTATTCACTTGCGTAAAGCAATTGGCATGCTTTCCTTGAAATAAACTCTTTTGAAACCTTTGCTTAGGTTAGGTTTTGTTTTTGTTTTTGTTTTGTTCTTTATCTATGTTTTGTACATAGGACATTAATTGAGCATAAATCATAATTGACTTTAATTGCATCCTTTTATGCATTTAGAAATTTATTATGCTTTTGATGTCATAATATTTCAATGTTGCAATGATCATTTACGTTAATTAAACCATCTTTTAAGTGATCAAAGTCAATTTCTCTCTCAATGATCTCTTGGTATAGTCATTATCATATTTGATTGCTTAGTCGAGTATGAATTCGAGATCAATGGTTTGGTTGAATACTTTATATATTAAATAATTGATAGCCAATTGAGGGGGAGTCAATGAAATGTAAAATGCTCAAAAGATGTGGAAAGAGTTACATCCCATGAGGAGTGTGAAAACTACCACCACATGGAGAAAATAAAAAAAAAAATACTCCATGAATGAAAAGCAAATTTTTGTTTTGAAAATTGTTGATGAAATTCATATTGAAATACTTGACTCAGTCGTATTTCATGGTTGGTATAAGGTGGGATTTTTAGTAAAAGATGCTCAAAGAGCCACTCCTTCAACAGATTGTCTAGATATATTATCTAACTTATCTGGGATTTCAAACATCTATTGATCTTGGTACTTCATTTTCTTTACTAAAATTGATGATTTGATAAAGGCATTACACATAGGATCAGGATAGATGTAATTGAAGTTGTTCAACTTTAAGTGTTTTAACTTTCGTAAATTTTCGTTTCATTTTTGGGTATTTTTGATAGATTTTGCATAATCTATTTCTTGTTGTATGAAACGATGTCTTTTGTTTAAAGTTGACATGGTAAAGTGCTTACATACTTTTTCTGGATTTTATGGAATTTTTCTGAATTTTTCTGGAGAAAAAGTTGAAGCCGATCCGGATCGGGGTAAGTGATCCGGATCCCGAACGCAGGATTCTTCCTGCGGGTAGCCGATCCGGATCACATTCTCGATCCGATCCGGATCACGGCTAGGGTTTTATAAGAACAAAGAGGATTTGATTTCTTTTACCCTAATCTTTTGTTCTAAAATCTCTAGAGCTTCTCTCTCTAGATTTCTTGCATTTTGGAGCTTCCAAACTCAAAGTTCTTCGGATTCAAGTAAGTTTTATTGATCAAAACTCGGTTTTTACAGTTTTTCATCAAACGTGAGTTGAAATCTTGAAACTTTTTCGTTTGTGAATGGTTTTTGATCAAATTTCTTTTGAAATAAGAACTCTGGGTCAATTAGTTTTGCTTTTATGCTGGGTTTTCTCAAGATAAACGAGTTTTTAGGCTTCGATTTCTAAAAATTCTGGTTTAGGGCATAAAAGAGGAATTTTTGAAAATCATGGAATTGATCTATTTTTAAAATTCTTTTTGGAAAACTAATTTGATTCTTGGCTTCTCTACATGATTATGATTGTCTAGGTACAATTTTTCAAATTTTTCAAAATTGACGATTTTTCATGTGTTCTTGAGTTGGCTCTTCACAGGACACTTTCTCAAAACTCAAAGCACTCACACCAATGGCACTCTCCTGGTTAATCCTGCTACTGGTCACGATGGTGCACACGAGCACATCTGTTAAAGAAGAACCGGGTGTTTCAACTCAAGACAAAACGAACGAAGCCAAGGAGGACAGCTCGGATTACGATGAGGAAGAATGGGACGAATTCTTCAAAGATGTTCAACGAAAAATTGATGAGGAGGACAGGAAATTTACCAAAGGAAAAGGATTAATGAAATCTGCCTCAACAACCAAACAGTATACGAGAAGGAAAAATGTCCAAAGAAGTGCGAGTCAGCATAGTGGGCCTCTCACCAGAGCACGCTCACTTTCTGGAATTCTGCAAACTGAATCTCCATGGGTTTCGGGACTGGATGCACCATCTGCATCTACACAGCATCCATCACACTCAAAGACACGGACAACTGACACAGAGACTTTGGAATCGATTCGTCAGGAACAACAAAGACTCTCTGCTGCACAAGAGAGAATATCGAAAGAACTTCAGCAGATTTCCTCTGAACACAAGAAGATCAAGAAAAAGTACTCAAATATTAAGAATTTGCTTAAAGGGATTTTGAGCAAGCTGAGTTGTACTAGTTCAGATTCTTCAGACTGAGCAGCACCTTCTGTTCACTTTTTCTATGATCTTACTCTCTTGCAGTTCGCAGTTCTTGGTTCTTAGTTTTCAGGACTTAGTTTTTCTTCTTACTTTTAGTTTAGTTCTCAGTTTGTGCATATTAATAGAACTTTTTTTTACTCTCCTTACATATTGTAGCTCTTGCTACGTTTTGGCTTTGTTTTGTGACAAAAATGGGGAGAGAGTTAGAGAGAACTTTGAACAATGAATGGATGATTGTGAATATCAGCTTTGTATTAAGGTAAGTATGACTCCAACTTCAACTTTGGTTTTTCTTATGTGATTTGTGACATGCCTCTATACTAACTATTCGACTAACTATTTGGGCATGTAATATGACTAACAAGTTGATGTTGGACTAACATACTTTGACATTTGGTTTTCGATTGCTTAGAAGATATGTTGGTTTTAACTATGATTCTCTTACATATCTGAATTTTTCAAATGTCATGATGAGAATAAACTCTATCTCTGTAGTTGGTTTTGAATGTTTCAATTCTTGAGGTATCTAACGATTTCGTTTCAAGTAATTTGAGATGCATTGAGGGTTTCCAGCTCCTTTTTCACAACATGAAGTTTACCTCTCATTTCAGTGAACTCAGCCGACATGCGTTCTTGTTCATTGGAAAGTCGCTGTTGTTCTTTAAATATTGAATTAACTGAAGCATCATCTTCAGAGGTTGATGGAGGCACTTGTTGTGCTGGTGGAACAGGAGCTGTAGAAGTAGTTGCTGGTTGTCGAGCTCGTCGGATTGGAGGAGATGGAGGATCATCTTGTTTTGTCGATAGAGACTTTACTATCGTTGTTTCATTGATCGTCCCCAAACTGTACATGTAAGAGCTCGCGCTTGTATCCACATTAAACTTCTTAAGGATGCGCATAATTATCATTGGGTATGGTAGTCTC
This sequence comes from Tillandsia fasciculata, assembly GCA_029168755.2. Lineage (NCBI taxonomy): Eukaryota > Viridiplantae > Streptophyta > Magnoliopsida > Poales > Bromeliaceae > Tillandsia > Tillandsia fasciculata. The sequence goes on along the minus strand of JAQOTM010000974.1, from coordinate 22,544 downwards.
TCTGTGGGGTGAGAGTGTTCAACATACCGCGTCATCCTAGCCCAAATGAGATAAGGAATGTTCAAGTTTGCTCCCATTGCAGCTGTTGGGTTCCCAAGAAGATAAAGAAATAACATCCTATCCCATCGAAGAACCTTTGTATTCATATTGGGAAGAATGTTGTAGCAGACAATGAAGTTGATATACTTATACTCTTTTCGAAGCTCTTTAGAAAATACCAAATTTCCGGTAGACAAAGTATCCGGAATGCAAATTCCATTGACTACAACTCTCCAAGAGTTTTCTGTGAAGACTTGAGTCTTCAGATAATGAAGTCCATCAGATCTAGCTTTCATACTGAGCACCTCTCCAATCAGTTGGGGAGTGACTTTGATTTTGATACCTTTAACCAAAGTATAAAATTCTCGACGTCCGTCAACATCATCAGTTAGACTTGCAGCATTTTGATAAAACATTCGAACTGAATGTGGACAATACCCAGTCGATTCCGGAAAGTTGCAAATGGGACCGAGACCAACTTGATTAAACAAAGTCCCAAAGGCTGCAGAGCGTTCCATCATTGGTTTGACATTGACATGTCTCTCACCAATGCATTCTCTTTTCTCAAAATCCTTGATTCTCGTGGAGCTAATGAATTCCTGAGGAGGAGGCTGGCTAGCAATTGGTTCCTCAATTGAAATTCCCTTTGCACTGCCTCTTTTTCTTGCACCAGTCTTTGTTCTTGTTCTGATTTGACTTGGTTCCATGGGAGCTTTTCCCTTTTCTGCAGCAGTAGGAGGAACCTTTGTCTTTGAGGCTTCAGCAGGTGCTTTCCCTTGGATACAATAGGGACATCTTCCTCAATCTCTAGGTTATCCCAGTCAATCGAGTCCATTTCGGAATCCGTGTCGGAATCATTCTCAGCTCGCTTGGTTCTCTTTGCTTTCTTAGGTTTGGCAGTGTCCTTAACATGGACCATTGCAGCAAGTAGGAAAATGATCCAGGTGATCACCATTGCTGAAAGTGCTTTGAGTTTAACAGGTGTCCTGTGAAAAATCAACTCAAGAACACATGAAAAAATCGTCAATTTTGAAAAATTTGAAACATTGTACCTAGACAATCATAATCATGTAGAGAAGCTAAGAATCAAATTAGGTTTGCAAAAAGAATTTAAAAATAGATCAATCGCATGATTTACAAAAATTCCTCTTTTATGCCCTAAAACTGAATTTTTAGAAATCGAAGCCTAAAAACTCGTTAATCAGGTAAAACCCAGCATAAAAGCAAAACTAATCGACCCAGAGTTCTTATTTCAAAAGAAATTTGATCAAAAACCATTCACAAACGAAAAAGATCCATGATTTCAACTCACGTTTGATGAAAAAATATAAAAACTGTGAAAAACCGAGTTTTGATCAATAAAACTTACTTGAATCCGAAGAACTTTGAGTTTGGAAGCTCCAAGATGCAAGAAATCTAGAGAGAGAAGCTCTAGAGACTTGAGAACAAAAGATTAGGGTAAAAGAAATCAAATCCTCTTTGTTCTTATAAAAACCCTAGCCGTGATCCGGATCGGATCGAGAATGTGATCCGGATCGGCTACCCGCAGGAAGAATCCTGCGTTCGGGATCCGGATCACTTACCCGATCCGGATCGGCTTCAACTTTTTCTCCAGAAAATTTTAGAAAAATTCCATAAAATCCAGAAAAAGTATGTAAGCACTTTACCATGTCAACTTTAAACAAAAATCATCGTTTCATACAACAAGAAATAGATTATGCAAAATCTATCAAAAATACTCAAAAATGAAACGAAAATTTACGAAAATTAAAACACTTAAAGTTGAACAACTTCAATTACATCTATCCTGATCTTATGTGTAATGCCTTTATCAAATCATCAATTTTGGTAAAGAAAATGAAATACCAAGATCAATAGATGTTTGAAATCCCAGATAAGTTAGATAATATATCTAGACAATCTGTTGAAGGAGTGGCTCTTTGAGCATCTTTTATCAAAAATCCCACCTTATACCAACCATGAAATACGACTGAGTCAAGTATTTCAATATGCATTTCATCAATATTTTAAAAAAAAATTTGCTTTGCATTCATGGAGTATCTTTTTCTTTCTTTCATTTTCTCCATGTGGTGGTAGTTTTCACACTCCTCATTGGGATGTAACTCTTTCCACATCTTTTGAGCATTTTACATTTCTTTGACTCCCCCTCAATTGGCTATCAATTATTTAATATATAAGGTATTCAACCAAAAATTGATCTCGCATTCATACTCGACTAAGCAATCAAATATGATAATGACTATACCAAGAGATCATTGAGAGAGAAATTGACTTTGATCACTTAAAAGATGGTTTAATTAACGTAAATGATCATTGCAACATTGAAATATTATGATATCAAAAGCATAATAAATTTCTAAATGCATAAAAGGATGCAATTAAAGTCAATTATGATTTATGCTCAATTAATGTCCTATGTACAAAACATAGATAAAGAACAAAACAAAAACAAAAACAAAACCTAACCTAAGCAAAGGTTTCAAAAAGAGTTTATTTCAAGGAAAGCATGCCAATTGCTTTACGCAAGTGAATAAAACGTTTTTGATCCAAAGGTTTTGTTAAGATATCAGCTAATTGATCCTCAGTTGAAATATATGACAGTTGAAGAATATTTGATTCAACTAGCTCTCTAAGAAAATGATATCTAAGTTCAATATGTTTTGTTCTAGAGTGCAACACAGGGTTTTTTGAAATGTTAATAGCACTAGTGTTGTCACATAAAATGGTTACCGAAGTTGCTGAAATCCGGAAATCGCTCAACACGCTTTTCATCCAAATCAATTGGGTTGAACAACTTCCTGCAGAAATGTACTCCGCTTCGGCAGTCGAGAGTGCTATGCAATTCTGCTTTTTACTGTGCCATGCAACAAGGCAATGGCCAAGATAGAAGCATGCACCACTCGTGCTTTTCCGGTCATCCACTGATCCAGCCCAATCGGCATCTGAGTATCCAACAATATCCAAAGTTGTTCCCATAGGATACCAAATTCCGAAATTGATTGTACCTTTGATATATCGGATGATCCGTTTCACCGCTTTCAGGTGAACCTCCTTCGGTGCTGATTGATATCTCGCACAAATCCCAACACTGAAGGATATATCCGGGCGACTAGCCGTGAGATATAGTAGACTTCCAATCATACTGCGATACAGTTTCTCGTCTACATTCTCACTATGTGATTCACTTCCAAGTCCCTTATGGCTAGTTCCCATTGGAGTCGGAAAATCCTTAGAATTTTCTAGATCAAACTTTTTGACCAACTCCAGTGCATACTTGGATTGACACAAGTGAATTCCTTCATCGTTTTGTTTAACTTGTAATCCAAGAAAATAAGTCAATTCGCCCATCATGGACATCTCAAATTCGCTTTCCATGGTCTCCGCGAATTTAGAAGCATCATTATCTCTTGTTGCGCCAAAAACAATGTCATCGACATAGATTTGAGCAACTATGAAATTGTTTTGATAATGCTTCACAAAGAGAGTCCTGTCAGCTCCCCCTCGAGTGTAGCCCTTTTCCAAAAGGTGCTTTGTCAACCTTTCGTACCATGCTCGCGGTGCTTGTTTCAGACCGTAAAGAGCCTTTTTCAGACGAAAAACATGGTTAGGTAGTTTATGATCCACAAAACCTTTCGGTTGAGCCACATAAACTTCCTCATTTAAAAACCCATTTAAAAAGGCGCTCTTAACGTCCATTTGAAATAATTTGATTTTAAAATGACAAGCAATCGCAAACAAGATACGAATGGACTCGAGTCTAGCTACAGGGGCGAAAGTTTCATCAAAGTCTATACCTTCTACTTGAGAGTAGCCTTGAGCAACTAACCTTGCTTTGTTCCTGATGATAGTACCTTCTTCATTTTTCTTGTTCTTGAAGATCCATTTGGTACCTATCACATTGTGTTGCTTCGGAGGCTTCGTTAATTCCCAGACTTTGTTTCGCTCGAATTGATGGAGCTCTTCCTGCATTGCTTTAATCCAGTAGTCATCTTGGAGAGCTTCATCAACATTCTTTGGTTCGATTTGAGATACATAGCATGCAAATCCGCAAACCAATTGTCTCCGTGTTCTAACTCCTTCTTGTGGATCTCCAATGATGTTCGATTCAGGGTGATCCTTGGAGATGCGTAACGTTTGAGGTAGAGGAGTAGACGGAGGTACACGAGATGATTCCTGCACATCAGATGAACTTGAAGAACCGTTAGATGCATCAACATTATTATCGAAAGAATTGTTAGAAGAAGATGCATTAGCAGGTGTATCATCATCAAGAGAGATATCGAGGGTAGATTTTTCAGATTCAAAGTGAAAAGCTTCATCTACCTTAACATTTATCGATTCTACGATCGTCTTAGATTCTAAGTTAAAAACTCGATATGCTCTGCTGTTTGTAGAATAACCTAAGAAAATCCCTTCGTCACTTCGAGAGTCAAATTTTCCAAGATTTTCGCGATCACGTAAAATAAAACACCGACTCCCAAAGATACGAAAATATTTGATGTTAGGTTTTCTACAAAACCAAAGTTCATATGGTGTATTCAAAGTCCCCGGGCGCAAATACACGCGATTAATAACATAAACAGCAGTGTTCACCGCTTCAGCCCAAAAATAAAAAGGTAAGTTCCGGCTGTGAAGCATAACACGTGCCATTTCCTGTACGACCCTGTTTTTGCGCTCGACTACACCATTTTGTTGAGGTGTGTAAGGTGCAGAGAATTCATGTTTAATGCCGTTAGAAGTGCAAAAATCAATGAATTTGGAATTTATGAATTCCCCACCTCTATCACTCCTAACTCGAGTAATCCTTTCATTCTTTTCAATCATAATACGATTGCAGATTTCGAGAAAAGAATCAAAGGTATCAGCTTTTTCTTTTAAAAATGCTACCCAAGTATATCTAGAAAAATCATCAACCAATAAGAAAATATACCATTTACCTCCCAGAGATGGTTGACGAGTTGGCCCCATTAAGTCCATATGCAAAAGTTCCAAAGGCCGTTTTGTACCTATGTGGTTCAAGTTCTTGTGTGCAGTCCTAGACTGTTTTCCCTTTTGGCAACCGCCACACACAAGGTTTTGTTCAAAAGAAAGTTTTGGAACCCCCTTGACCACATCTTTGTTTGAAATTCTAGCAAGTTCCTTAAAGTTTATGTGACCTAGCCTTTCATGCCAAAGTGTTTCATTTTTCAAAGATGCTAGGTTACATTTTTCAGAAATCTTATGAGGAACTACATAACAATTGTTTTCTGATCTAACCCCTTTTAAAAAGAAAGCATGGTTCTGTCAGTTACAGTGCATTTATCAGATGAAAAATTAACTGAATAACCACTATCACAAAGTTGACTTATGCTTATGAGGTTAGTCTTAAGGCCATGAACAAATAACACATTATTAGAACCGGGCCATCTGGAATAGCTACCGTTCCCTTTCCAACAATTTTGGAAGACCGACCATCTCCGAAAACAACAAGTCCTCCGGAGTTTTTCTCAAATGTTTGAAAACAGTTTTTGTCACCGGTCATATGACGGGAACACCCGCTATCCAGATACCAAGACGAACTATCATATGCATGCAAGGAAACATTGGTAACAAGACAAGGGAAAATTTCACCTTTGCGCACCCAAACCTTTTTGGAGTGCGTCGGTAATGATCGTGAAGTTGATCTCCTAGGTGAGAGCGTCTTGCTTGAAGAATTGCTGCTCCTTGATGATGTCGTCTTGAGCGGTGTACTACCAAGGCTCTTTTCCTTCAATTGAATTGCAGTTGATTTTCGAGGAATAGCCTTTTGGTAGTCATTGCAAGAGGTGCTTGAGGTGTGCGTTTGGCTTCCGTCTTGCAATTTCTCCTTATGTGCCCTGAAATGCCACAACGAAAACATACCTTAGATCTTGACGATCCCGAGGAGGATGAAGTAGGCTTGTTGTCGTTGCTTGTCGTGAATTCCGGTGTCGGAGGAGGAGATACCGACTGAGGCACAAATACTGTCCCACTCGAACTTGGAATGTCTCCAGTTTGAGTGTATCCGAGGCCGAACTTATTTGTTTGACCAAGACCAAGAAGTCTGTCCAACTTACTCCTTCCAGAAGAAAATCTCTTTAAGTCATCCTTCAGTTGGCGTATGGTCTCCGTCATTTCCAATTTTTCCTGTCGAGCCTCGCCGTTGAGCTTCAAGAAGTAATTCGCTTTGTTCACCATATCCATATAATTCTTCTCGAGTTGCTCATTGGACTCTTGAAGGGAAACATTTGTTTTAATCAGATTATCCCTTTCCACTTCAAGATCGGTTGAGAGAGAGGTTACCCTTTTTACTTCTTCTTCGAGATCCTGCAATCTCCCTTTCAACCCCTTGTTTTGCTTAGCCAGTTTCTTTGAATCCCTCAAAAGTTATGGTAGGCTAGAGCAAAATCTTCACCTTCCGAATCATCTGATTCATCGTCCGTTGCAATCTTTTCAACAGTGGAGTTGGACAGTGAGTCGGATGTACTTGCCATTAAGCACATGAAGGGTGAAGAGGTGGACGCGTGGAAAGCTGTCGCGTTGTCTTCTTCATCACTTGAGGATGACTCATTTGACGTGGAGTTGTCATCCCAAGTGACGACTTGCATCGCCTTCTTCTTTGCCGGATTCTTGTTGGGACACTCCGTTGCAATGTGGCCGTAGCCTCGACATTTGAAGCACTGAACTTGTCCCTCTGAACTTTTCTTATCCTTTGAGAAGTTCTCTTGCTTTCTTGACTTGTAAGCTTGAAGAACCCTTGCCTTTCTTCGACTTTCCGAAGGATGGAGTTTTGCTTGAATTTCCCCTTCGAAAGTTGCGGCGAAACTTCCTTGTCAAGAGAGCGAGCTGCTTCTCAAAGTCCTCCATAGATAGGTTCTCGTCGTCGTCCGAGGAGGATGAATCCGCGTCTTCTTCTTTAGTTGATTTCAATGCGTAACCTGAAGACTTAGAAGAGGATGCCTTTCCAGAAGAATAGTTAGTAGGAAATGTCATTTCATAAGTTTGTAAAGCACCTACTAATTCTTCTACACGCATTTCGTCCGGGTGTTTAATTGTTTCAATGGCTGCGACCTTCGGGCGAAATCGTTCAGGAAGAGTTCTTAGAATTTTTCTTACAACTTTAAATTCTGGAATCTTCTCTCCCAAGTTAGCACATGAGTTTACGATGTCTTGCAATCGTGTGTAATAGTCAGTGAAAGATTCATTCTCTGCCATAGAGATAGAGTCAAACTTGCTCGTAAGCATTTGCAGTTTCTGAATCTTCACAAGGTTAGTTCCCTCATGCGTAACTTGAAGAACATCCCAGATTTCTTTCGCAGTCTCACATGCCGAGACGCGAGAGAACTCAGTTTGTGACAAAGCATTAAATAGAGCATTAATTCCTTTGCCATTGTAAGAAGATGAATCTATCTCTTCCTTGGTCCATTTCGACCTAGGTTTTAAGGTGCGAACATCATCTATAATTTCAGTTGGATTAGACCATCCTAATTCAATTGATTGCCACACCCTTTCGTCGATGGAAATTAAAAAGGCTTTCATCCGTACTTTCCAGTACGCATAATTTGTTCCATCAAAGAAAGGGGGTCGATTGATGTTTCCACCTTCAACCATTGTTTACAACCCTATTCCCGCTCTGATACCACTTGTTGGGTTATAAGTAATTGGATCTAAATAGGGGAAAAAACACCTAGAGGGGGGTGAATAGGTGTAAACAATAAACACTCAAAAAATCATTGCGCAATAAAACCCAATGCGGAAAAATAAATGAACACGCAAGATTTTTACGTGGAAAAACTCCAAACCGGAGTAAAAAACCACGGGACCGATAACACGGCGAAATCCACTAGAATTAACACACGTACAAGGTGATATAACGTACTCACAGACGACTCAACCTTTTACCATACGCTCCTAGTAGATCTTCTCCGCTCGCTCCACGACGCTTCTCGAATCCACGATCCGCGCCCAACGCTGAATCCACAGCGTCCAACGTCGAGTCCACGACGTCCGACCGAATCCACGGTCTTCACCCAATACACGCTTCGAATCCACGAACGTAGTTGCACCTTGAATCCACAAGGCCACGCGAGTCCACGCGCCGATTTGGGGTAAATCGTTGTTTGTTTTGGGTGGTGATGATCCGCCGAATACTTAGATTAGAAATAGATCGGAAATACCATCTAAGTATTCATTGATTTGATTCTACTCAAAATGTGAGTATGGAAAACCTAGAATCAAATCAATCAATATAGATGAAGAAACATAGAATAAATCTATTGATTTCCTTTCTTCTCTATATGTGGATCTTTCGGCTTTTTCTATGATATGTATTTTCGGCTATCTATTTGATGGATGCCCTAGAAAATGAATATAGGGCTATTTATAGGTTAGAAACCATTGGAAGAAGATAAGGATCAAAAACTGCCTTTTCTGGAAATTTTACGACGGCGATCCGGATTGGAATTGACGATCCGGATCGCAGAAGCAAGAAAGACGATTTCCAGAAAAATGCAAGTTCGGGATCCGGATCGTAGTCCCCGATCCGGATCGTTCATACAGTTTCACCAAACATCACGTTCGGGATCCGGATTGCAAATCCTGATCCGGATCGTGCAAGCAAAAGGTAAAACCAGTGTTCGGGATCCGGATCATGAAATGCTGCGATCCGGATTGAAACAGTGTATGAACAAACACCCTTCGGGATCCGGATTGCCGAGCACGATCCGGATCCTGAACATGTCCCATGTCCAGTTTTTGATGTTTATGCAATAAAACATTCTTCCAGGTGTTTCTACACTACAAGAAGTATTCGGATCACCAAAAATCTTTAGTTAAACATACCTGATCCTTTTGAATTCTTCTTTCTTGAGATTGAGGTATATGATCCAAAGTTTTTCATCTTCAATCTTCAAGACTTAATACTTTCACGAAATACGCCAACTCAAATTCCGTAACACTAAAATGCAATTGTAACGCTCCGTCTGTCTTTAGACAGTATTTACATACCCACTGAGCATTTTTCTTAAGTTCCGTAGACTCCGGTTGAGCGGGATCGGATACCGTTCCGTAAATTGGCAAAATTGCCGGTTTTACGGTTTACGGCGCGAGTTTTGCGTTCTAGTTTGGATTCTGGTCGTCAGTTTTCGTCTCTGGTTACCCCCGACATTGTCCTGGCTGGTCCAGTGACTTTATTTTTTCTGTTAGGAGACTCCGAAGCCAAAATCGGCTTTTCGGGAGTCGTGCAAGTAATTATGGCAACATTTCGACACAGATATTACGATTGAGTCCCTGTCTGTCCGAACAACTAAAATGTGTTGTTTAGGGACAGCAGAGGGAGTTTGTAGCATTCGGATATTTGTAGACCGTCGGCGGGTCATATCTAGTGATTCAGTGGTTTTCGGGAACTTTGGTTTAAGCCTAGTGTCGGCTAAGTTTCCCGTATTAGCGACATGTTATGGTTCTGTTGTCGGGATGGGTATGAGTGAGTCTATCACTGATTACAGGTTCTATTCAGGACCCAGTTGTTCAGCACCAGCCCCAGTAGCTGTGCGGGAGTTCGAGGATCTGCCTACATCCAGGTGGGTTATCTTTGGTCCGGGCTTTATCTTTTCGGCCCTCTGGTTGCTTTAGTCCAGTCGGACACCTGTTCTTGATTAGCCCTGCTGATTTTATCTATATGTTACATGACCTATCTTGACAGACCTTGATCTCTTAGACAGTTATGTACACCTATTTGTCAGCTTTTACATCTGAGTACATAGATGTCATGATTCTGATTATGCCTGATATTTCCTGTCACCTATGATGATGTTGCCATTCTTGATTTAGTACTGATGATTCTGCCTGCTCTTGATGTAGTCCTGATGATTTTGCCTATATGCCATATACTCCACATGATTGACATTGATCTCCTTGAACATATCCTGTATACATGCTTGTCAGTTTCATATCGGAGTACAGTAGATTTTCATGGTCTGATCATGCTTGTGGATTCCTGCCATTGGTTATATTCTGCATTTATACCAGAGATATTTGCCCTTATATTCAGATATGCATGATAGATCCTGATCGATATATATACAGATGATTGATTCCCTGTGGGATCTCGGCATGTTGCCGATTACCCGGTCAGTGGACCGAGAGCTTGAGCATTTGCATTATGATCGCCCGCACCGTTGTTCTTCACGAACATTAGCGGAGTAATTACCCGCAGCGATGTTCTTTACCGGTAAAGTGGTCTGTTGAAAGGCCCGTGACTCCCAAGGGGAGAATGTCAACCAGGTGGTGCCAGGTGGGCAGTTTGCCTGAGGTCCTCGTGACCAATAGTGGCATTGATTGGGTATTTTATGCTATTGTGATTGATGCATAGCTTTTATTATCTCCATGATTCATTTACATGTAGCTTTTCATATTGTACCCTTCTTGTGCAGTTCCCTTATACTTGATTATTACAGCTAGATCATGATTGTCAGCATTTATTACCTGCAGTTCCTTGTGCTTGATTATCTGCCTATTCAGTCTTATCTGTGGATTTTGATTTTCAGTAGATATTATCTATTATTTCAGCTTTACCCATCGACTTATTACTATCCGCAGATTTTAGTACCCAGTAGGTACGATTAGCTATTTCTCGACTCGTCGTGCCCACTGGGATACACTCCAGTGTGTCTCACACCCTCGGGTGACTGTTTTTCAGGTCGAGCGGGTGTTGGGATGTCGGGACGTGTTGGTGAGGTTCCGTGTTAGCAGTCGACCCATGACAGCCACTACCTTAATTATTCGCAAAATATGTAAAAGAGTTGTAATTTAATTGTTTAGTTTTACGTATTTAGTTACTCTGATGTTGTTGCAAAGGCCTAGCCGTGCATGTATAGAGAAGGCTCAATTCCATGGAGGGAATTGAGAATTTTCTATATATGTGGCGGTCTGTCGTGCCCTGGCTGTTTTCAAACTCTGATTTAGAAAAAAAAAAAAAAAAAAAAAAAAAAAAAAAAAAAAAAAAATTAAGAGGCTGTTTTCGAACTCGGGGCGTGACACTTTGAGTCTCCTCCGGACTCCATAAATTTGCCGCATCTTGTTTTTAAATTAAATATGGATGAAATTTTTGATACATTTATTTTAAAACATATACTTACATTTTCTTTTTTTTCTCAATTAAAAAAACATACCAAACATTCATATATATCAACAATAATAAATTTAAAATATGATATGATTTATTTTTTTTAATAATATTTATCAGATGAATTTATTATTTTAAGAATTTAAATTTATTTAAAAGTATAAATATAATCTTTTATAATTTAAATACGGTGATTAAATTGAATATCTTTAAAAGTAAGAATTTTAAAATTAAGATAGATAAAATTATACGATAGCTACCGTAACTATACATTATTTTAAATCGACTACCAAATTTATTAAAAATTCTATTTAACTATCACATTTTTTGATTTGATTTAGTTAATAATGTATAGTTTTGGGTGTACATAGCCAATCTCTATTTCACAACCTTCCGTCCCCGATCTCTCTCTTCCACTCGCATATCCTCTATGCCTCACTCCTTCCCCCCCCCCCCCCCCCCCCTCCCCTTTTCCGTCAACTCTCTCCGCTACTGCCCTCTATGCTCATCCCGCTCTCCTTCGTCGCCCTCATTTCCTCCTTTATCCTCGGTCGCCGCCAATGTCACCAAGATCTTCTAGCTCTATTGCGTCGAGTGAACAGACAAGATTACGAGTCCTAGCGATATGTCGATCCCAATGTTTGTCCGCGCAACCGAGTTTAGAGTTTGGTGCAGCGGATTCGAGCCGTGCTCATGATTGGCAAGGCGATGCCCTTGACTTCGGTCGCCAAGTGTAAGCTCGGGATCAAGGTATAGATTTAAATATTTTGAACCCAAAAAAAAAAAAAAATAACGATTATTAATTATTAATTATTTTTTACTTTTAATTATGAATATTTATTTGGTTTTGTAGTACATGTGAGATTGTTGAAATATATATCTTTAGTTTTGTAAGAAACTTCACTGTGAATTATTTTTTTAATCAGATTAGTGTAGTCATGATGTTCATCCTTGTTATTTGTTTTTTATTCTAACAGTTTCTTATTTTCAAAATTGTAAATTTTAAATTTTTGCATAAATAATTAAATGTTTTAACATTTTGATTATTTATATCCACAATTGCCTTTTAATAGTTAGAAAAAAATTAGATTTTTTTTTTATATTTCTAAAGATAAATTTCTTTAAAAACTAAAATAGAAAGATTAGGCCAAATTGAAGAAACATTTACATTAAAAAGCATACTTAAACTTTGGATTTATCCAAATTGAAGAAACATAACAAAATATTTAATTTATATTAAAAAATAAAACAATATAATTATTCTCCACAACAATCATGCAAATTTAAATTCGGATATAATATAATTAAATTGGATGAAAATTAAATTTTAATTTTTAAATTAAAATTTTGATACATTTATTTTAAAACATATACTTACATTTTGTTTTTGTCTCAATTCAAAAAATATACCAAAATATTAAATATATATAAACAACAATGTAAATTTAAATTAAGACATGATTTATATTTTTGGAAAAAATAATTCGAGTTCATTATTATAAATTAAGCAAATGAATTTAGTTTTTTTTTATTTTTTTTTGTATTTTTTGTATAAAAATGATTAATATTTTTTTTTTTAAAAAAAAATGATTGATTTTAAAATTCAAATAACAATTAACTAAGCAGGGATTAAAGCAAATGAGGACCGAATTAAGCAAATGAATTTAATTTTTTTAACCATAATAACTTTTTTAATAGTTAATCTTTTGGATTTTTAAATATAAAATTTTTTAAAACCTAAAAAAAAAACACTATGCCAGCATGGGCCCGGCCCGGACCGGTACGGCCCGTTCTAGAATAATGGTCCATATTTTTTGTCACGCCCCGAGTTTCAAAATAGCGGTAGATTTTTTTTTTTTTTTTTTTAAAAAAAAAATCAGAGTTCAAACTTTAAACTCAGGACGTGAGCAGACCGCCACATGCATAGGAAATCCTCTGTCCACACGGACAGAGTCTCCCCTATACATGCTCGGCTAGGCAAATGCAGTGATACATTCAGAGAACAATAATCACTTAACTTCTACACTAAATATATCCACAAGATATAATCCAAATAACTTCAACTCAAAAATACAAAGTCAAAACTAAGATCATGATAGTGTAACTGTAAATACTAGCACTGGGCCACCGTGGGCAATAGCAGGGAACAACTCTAGCGCAGCAGCTCACTGGATCGTCCCAATCTCTCGGTACCCGACTGACCTGAAAAATGGTCACCCAGGGGGTGTGAGATACACTCTACATGTATCACAGTGGGCACGACGGGCCGAGAAATAGCAAGTCGTACCTACCGGATACAATGATAAGCGGATAGCAAAAGCAGTATATAACTGAAAGCTGAATAACAAGATGCTGAACTAGAACTAAGCATGCTAGAGTGAAAACAAAGGTAAAAGCAGGGGTACTCGAATAGATAAGCTAATCATGCTATAACTGGCAAATCCGACACACAGAGCTGATCATGCTACAGAGCAGAGCTAATGTGATAATCAATATCTATCAATGCTATAAATAAAGAATGCTGAAACTCATGTGCCAGTCATGCTAAAATACTGAAACAATCAACATAGATGAATCATGCATCAATACAAGAAGTAGAGTACGCAATCACCTGTCACTGTTGGTCCCAAGGACCTCATGCTAAATGCCACTGTTGGTCTCTCAGAACCTCAGGCTAAATGCCACCTGTACACCAATCTGCTGTCATAACCCTCTGGGCTCACGGGTCGCCACTGCTGACCACTTTACCAGTAAAGTACACCACTGCGGGGGATCAGTCCGCTAGTGTACGTGAAAGAACAGCTAGCTCTGTGGCGATCATAATGCTGATGCTCAAGCTCATGGTCTAAAGACCACACACAAGGCAATAAGCCGAGAAATCCCTATAGAGATGCTGAAGGCTGTAAAAATCACGGATGCTGTATAAACAAATCTGAACAACAGGAGCTGAATATTTGAGCTGTAACTGAAACTGAATAGCATAACTGTAATCCTATTCTATCATGCATCATAGAACAGGAAATGCTGATATAATTAGGTTGATAACCAAACAAACATGGTATATGTCAAGCTATATATATATATATATATATATATATATATATATATATATATATATATATATATATATATATATATATATATATATATATATATATACTAATGCTGAACCTGAAATCATATCAGAGACTGAGCTGAACATCTGAGCTGTAACTGAAACTGAATAGCAAAACTGTACTCCTATTCTATCATGCAACATAGAACAGAAAATGCTGATATAACTAGGCTGATGACCAAACAAGCATGGCAAGAACTGAACTGCAAGATCAATACTACATTGCTATACATAAAGAATGCTGGTGTCAAAACAATTAGAAAGGCTCAAGCATAGGTTCAAGGCTACACCAAAAACAGGGGTCCGACCTACCACGGCTGTCACGCCCCGGGGTCGGTGCTGTACCCCGGCTCGCCACAGATCCGCCGCCCCTACAGGAAGCCCCGTAGAGACGTAGCGTCTAACCTGCAAGTAAGTAACTAAACTAACAGATATCAGAGCTGTAAAAGTAAAACTAACAGTAATAAGAAGTAAATCTGTCCCACAATAATATACATAAAGTCCTCACTCAAATACAGGAGTCTCTCAAAAGAAAACAGAAGAGTACAACTCGATACCTCACTACAAAATCTCTCACACCAAAGGACACAACCAAAAGTACATCGGGTACCTCTACCTCTCGCTGCTGCTGAAAGGGAAAAGATCTACCTCGCGATTCCCTTACCTCGGTCTGAAGGAGCTGGATCAGCAACGGGCACCGCAGGAACTGGAGCTGGAGTCCCTGGGGAAAAGACACCACGACGGGTGTGAGAACTACCTCCCACAGTAGTTCTCAGTGGGTGCCGCCAACAAGCCCGACGGCCTGCCCACTAAGTCTACAAGGGGCATAAAGTAACAAAAGAAAATGCAGTATAGAAAGCAGGAAAGTAAAACATCTACTGCTACTATGCCCCTAACTACATGCTCAAGGAAAAAGGATCGAAGACCAATATGTCTCTACTGATACTCGACACAAGTCACCCAATCCAAACTGACTGCCAAAACGGTCCAGTCAAACCTGCGCCTACCTACTGCTGTAGGTATGTCCGTAGCTGCCAAAACTGGCTCAGCCAGAGGGACGATGTCCATGACTGCCAAAACTGGCTCAGTCAGGGGGACACCAACATCGACAAGCCGCGAAAGAAGTAGCAAGCCCAACTCCGGAGTGGCACTCGTGGGTAGCGACCCCACCGAGCAAAATATCTGCGCATCTCTGTCGATCTCAAGTATGGCTCCTGCAGGCTATGATCCAATCCCTGACTCACTCTCTAAAAGAGGATCCACACTGTCACTATAATCATCACCCAAAGATCCCAGATCCAACATGTCACTATCTCAAATGATGAACAATCTACAGACTGCTACCAACTCTACTCGGTCCCCAGACACGAGTACAATGCATCCACAGCTACTAAACCTCCCAACCCACGACTCAGGGGAAACCTACTATGTCCAGAGTGACAAGGGTAACAAGCAAAGTGGGAGATCTAATGTCCAAATCTAACTGTAGTCGTCTGAGTATGATGTACAATGCATAATAGATGTGCTAAGTCAAGTTTTCTCCAATTTGTGGTTCATATGTTGCAAGAGTTCCAAAAGGATCATCAATTTTAGCAATTATCAACTGTGGTTACTAACATATAAATTGCACAGATTTATTAGCTCACATACTATCATGCATGCACTTATAGTTGCAGAATTAGAGTGCAGTCCATAGAAATTGAAAGCAGAATCACCCACCTGAACACGCTAACTGTCCGAGCCGGTACAGATAAACAGTCCAGAATCGACAATTTCCTAGATCCACAGAGCCAGGAGCACAGAAAAAGTGCTCTTACAGTCCTGGGTACAACAACAACTCACAATTACAACCAATTAACACATAACAATCACATTCCAAAAATCTGCATACACAGTTACTGTTCACACACGATTTTCACCTGAAAATAAATTTTTCAAATTCCAATAAAAATATCACGACGATCCTCGCGAAGAGTAGATGTCGATAGGCTCTTGAATCGTCGAAATCCGATATCCAGATGTGAAGATAAAATTCCGCGAAGTCGCTGCTGTCAAGATTCCAAACTGTAGCAAAGGGGCGTAAAAATGTACCCCAAACCCTCACAAAAGTTCATTTCTGGAGAAATGATCAACACGGAAAACGTAGATATACCTCTTGTGCAACCGCTGGCGAAGAAATCGTCCAAAAATGTGGTCGGGGTAGCTCTGCAGGTCTCCCAGAAGAAAATGCGACGGTAGTGGGCCTCACACTGTAGAACGTCGCTCCGCACTACGAGGTAGGAAACACAGTCGTCACGGTTTCCAGATTTTCTGAAACTTTGTCGGAAGATAGATAAGAGGGAGAGAAAGATTTTTTGTATAGGGCTCAGGGCTGAATCCCACGAGAAAGGGTGAAAAATCCAGCCCAAGGTGGCCTATATATAGGCCTCAAGGAAAAAGCCCCAAAAAATCAAGTCCATTGGGCTCGGGCCCAACTTTCGGGCGCCCGAAAATTTTCGGGCGCACACAGTGCGGCCCGGCCCAAACTTTCGGGCGCGCACAGTGCGGCCCGGCCCAATACACGCCGTCGGACGGGATCCACGATCCGTCCGACCCGCCTCGGAGCCTGCCACGTGTCGCCCGAACAGCGAACACCGAAGCGGGCCACTCACCGCCCGCCACGTGTCCGCCCCCGGGCACAGTAAGGCGGTGGCGCCCGCCAATGAGCGGGCGCCACGTGTCCTCCCTGTTGACCGCCGACCGCGCGACGTGCGCGCCGTCGCGCGACGTGGGTCGCACGTGCGCACGCATCCCGAGGCACCGACCCGCGCGTCCGTGCACCGCGCGCGCTGCACCCGCCAATGAGGAGTGACACGTGTCCCCTGCACCCGGTCCACGCCTTCCACAGGAATTCCGTGGACCGCGCCGCGTGCACCGACCAACCGGTGGCTGCCACGTGTCCCCCGCCTGGTCCATGCACCGCCGCGCTCCACCCGGTAGACCGCGCGCCCTGGGCCCGCCAATCAGGCGGTGCCACGTGTCCATGCGCCGGGTCTGTGCACCCCGCCGCGCTGCTCTGTGGACCGCGCATCCTGAACCGGCCAATCAGGCCGCCACGTGGCATCCCGGCGGTCTACGGCCCCTCCCATGCACCATTTTCCACTAAAAACTTCCGGGTGTCCGTTTTTGGGCATCCGGACTCCAAATTAAGCAAATAAATAGTCGTTTTCAAGCGTTTTTCCGCGCTGAATCCATCTACGACCTCTGTTTGGCCTAAATCTTTCCAGAAATTTCGGCAAACCCAGCCGAAGGCCAAACAGTAAATAAAAGCACACAGGGTCCATCAATAGCACCCAATTGATGCACTGTGGGCCAGGTACACCAATACTAGGTGTTCTAACAGTGGATCCATCGGAAAAACACTGCATGGGAACTAGGGCCACTACATCCTCCCCCACTAAAAGAAAGTTTCGTCCTCGAAACGAAACAGAGCAAAAACAAACGTACCTCAGCCAGAAGTCTCGAACAGAAAAGGGTAGGCATCTCGCATCGCCGTCTCAAGCTCCCAGGTAGCCTCTCGCTCCTCATGGTTGCTCCAAAGGATCTTCACATAAGGTATTGCCCGGTTGCGCAATTCCCTCACCTCACGAGCCAGAATCCGCAATGGGCGCTCCTCGTAAACCAAGTCCTCGCCGATATCCAAGGATGCGAAGTCGATGACATGAGACGGATCGAACACATATCTCCTCAAGGCCGAAACATGGAAGACATCATGAACACCAGCCAAGCGGGGAGGTAGAGCAACTCTATAAGCCACAGGGCCTACCCTCTCAAGCACCTCAAAGGGTCCAATGAAGCGGGGACTGAGCTTCCCCCGCACTCCAAACCTCCGGACCCCTTTCGAGGGCGAGACCTTCAAGAAGACGTGATCACCAACCTGGAACTCAAGGTCTCGCCGCCGAACATCAGCATAACTCTTCTGGCGACTCTGGGCCGTCTCCAAGTGCCGACGAATAACACGGACTTTCTCTTCCGCCTCCAGCAGTAAATCTGGCCCCAGCGTCCTCCTCTCACCCACATCACTCCAGTATAGGGGCGACCGACACTTGCGTCCGTACAACGCCTCAAACGGAGCCATCTGAATGCTCGCTTGAAAGCTGTTGTTGTACGCGAACTCAACCAGGGGTAAGTGTCGGTGCCAACCTCCTCCAAAATCCATGACGCACGCACGCAACATATCCTCAAGCGTCTGAATGGTGCGCTCTGACTGACCGTCTGTCTGTGGGTGGAATGCCGTGCTGAAACTAAGCCGAGTACCCATGGCTGACTGTAAGCTCCCCCAAAACCGTGACACAAATCTCGGGTCTCGATCTGAAACAATGGACGCTGGTACTCCGTGCAGCCTCACGATCTCATCCAAATAAAGCTGTGCCAAGCGCTCCAAGGACCAAGTCATCTGTACAGGCAGGAAATGCGCTGACTTGGTAAGTCTATCAACAATCACCCAAACTGCGTCGGCTCCACTCTGTGATCTCGGTAGCCCAGTCACGAAATCCATGGTGATGTGGTCCCACTTCCATTCGGGAATTGGAAGGCTCTGCAACTTGCCAGCAGGAACACGATGCCCTGCCCTCACTTGCTGGCAAGTCAAGCACTGAGCAACAAACCTTCCAATATCCCGCTTCATCCCTGACCACCAAAAGTGTGCCTTAAGGTCCTTATACATCTTAGTACCTCCAGGATGGATGGTATAAGGTGTATAATGGGCCTCTCTCAAAATCTGATCTCTAATCTCCAAATCTGATGGCACACAAACTCGGTCCCTGTACCGTAGTACTCCCGAGCTGTCCACTGAAAAATCCCCTCTCTCATCTACCTGAATCTGAGCCCTGATCCTCTCCAAGTGGGGGTCCTCACTCTGCGTCTCCCTGATCCTGTCCAGCAGAGTGGGCTGCAAGACCATAGTCATAAGTCTCGCAGAGACCCCAGGGGATACTACCTCAATCTGAAGTCGCCTCATCTGCTCTATCAGCTGTGCCTGCTGGGTAATCATCAAACTCAAGCTATGCACTGACCTCCTGCTCAAAGCATCTGCCACCACATTGGCCTTGCCGGGGTGGTAAAGGATACTCAGATCGTAATCCTTTAACAGCTCCAACCACCGGCGTTGCCTAAGGTTCAGCTCCTTTTGGGTGAACAGATACTTTAAGCTCTTATGATCTGTATAAATCTCACAATGCTCACCATAGAGGTAATGCCGCCACAGCTTCAGTGCAAAAACAACAGCTGCAAGCTCCAAGTCATGTGTAGGGTAATTCTTCTCATAATCCTTTAATTGCCGTGAAGCATAGGCAATTACCCTACCATGCTGCATAAGAACACAACCCAGTCCACTGTGTGAGGCGTCACTGTAGATCACGAAACCCTCTCCCATAACCGGCAGTGCAAGAACTGGTGCGGAGATCAATCTTCTCTTCAGTTCCTCGAAACTCTGCTGACATCGCTCGGTCCAAACAAACTTCGTCCCCTTCCTTGTCAAGCTGGTCAGGGGAGTAGAGAGCTTCGCAAAGCCTTCCACGAACCGACGATAATAACCGGCTAGGCCCAAGAAACTCCGTACCTCAGAAACCGTCGTCGGCCTCGGCCAATCCCGAACTGTGTCAATCTTCGTCGGGTCGACCGCTACTCCAGCAGCTGAAACAATGTGGCCCAAGAAAGCAACCTCCCGAAGCCAAAACTCGCACTTCTTTAGCTTGGCATACAGCTTCTTATCACGTAGAAGCTGCAGCACTATCCTCAAGTGCTCCTCGTGCTCCTCATCGCTCCGGGAGTAAATCAGGATGTCATCAATAAACACAACCACAAATCGATCCAAGTACGGCTGAAAAACCCGGTTCATCAGATCCATGAATGCAGCTGGGGCATTAGTCAACCCGAACGGCATAACCGTAAACTCATAATGTCCATACCGGGATCTGAACGCCTTCTTGGGAATGTCCTCGGCCCTCACCCTCAGCTGGTGGTAACCTGACTGGAGATCAATCTTCGAAAACACGGAGGCTCCCTGTAGCTGATCAAACAAGTCATCAATCCGTGGCAGAGGATACTTATTCCGGATGGTCACTTTGTTCAGTTCCCGGTAGTCCACACATAAGCGAAGTGTCCCATCCTTCTTTTTCACGAACAAAACAGGCGCTCCCCACGGCGAAACACTGGGCCGAATGAAGCCTCTGTCCAAAAGATCCTGTAACTGGGCCTTCAACTCTCTCAGCTCGGCAGGCGCCATCCTGTAAGGTGCCTTCGAGATTGGTGCGGTTCCGGGTACCACATCAATCACGAACTCAATCTCCCTCTCTGGCGGCATGGTCGTCAGCTCTGGGGGAAACACATCGGGAAACTCGCGGACCACTGGAATATCCTCGAGTCCCCGTGCCGCCGAAGGCGCCTCAACAATCGTCGCCAGAAATGCGGTGCATCCCCTACTCATCAACCGCCTGGCCCTCGCTGAAGAAATAGTCAAGGCGAACAAGGAGCTCTGACAGCCCTGGAAGACGAACACCTCCTGCCCCGGCTCACGAAGAGTAACAGTCCTATCGCGGCAATCAATGGTGACATAATATCTCGACAACCAATCCATACCCAGAACAACATCGAAATCCTGGAGCTGTCGTAAGACAAGCAAGTCGGCCGGCAGAATCCAGGATCCCAACTGAATGGGGCAATCTCTACAGCACTCCTCAACATGAAGAACATGACCCGGTATCTCAACCTCTAATGCAGATGATAAAGAAGCTACCGCTATACCATGCAAGGATGCGAATGATCTACTAATGAATGAATGAGAAGCACCGGTATCGAAAAGAGCCCGAGCACGGACTGATGAGATCAGAATAATACCTGCGACGACCTGCTCTGCTGCGAAAGCATCCTCAATCTGAGCGGCATATACACGACCGCTCGGTGCCGGGGGACGTCGCTCTGGCTGTCGAGAAGAAGAAGAGGCAAAATCTGGCCTGCTGTAGGCTGCAGAAGGTCCGGCTGGCTGGTAAGGAACGGTCGGTGCTGATGCAGAAGAAGGAGCTGGATGGCCGGCCCTGGGACAAGCACTCGCAATATGGCCGGCCTCCCCGCATCGAAAACACCGGCCCTGTCTCTGCGGGCACTGAGTCGGCGGATGAGGGCCCCGACAGATAACACACCGATCTGAGCGCTGCTGCCGAGAAGACTGCTGTGGGGGCTGCTGCTGTCGCGGGGGTCGACGCTGCTGCTGCTGCTGCTGTGACTGTCGAGACGCCCCCGATCTCTGGCGTCCCTGGTGCCCCCGGCCCTGAGGATGGAAACGCGGAGGTCTCGGGGGTCCCTGCCTGCTAGACTGCCCCTCCTCCGCAGGAGCCGGGCGCTTCGCCCCAGAAGTCGCTACAGGGGCCGGAGACACCTCATCCATCACGGCCTCTCCACACTCCACATACAAGGCCTGCTCCATCGAGGCCTCCACGGTCTGCAGTCTGCGGGAGCGGACGAACTGGTAGATGTCTCGACGAAGTCCTCTCTCAAACATGTAGACACGATGGCTCTCGTCTCTGGCCACATGAGGCACACATGCCAACAGCTGGTTGAACTCCGCTATGTACATGTGCACCGGCCTATCTCCCTGGCGGAGATTCTTCAACTGCTCCTCCAGCCGCTGTCGACACTCTCCGGAAAGAAGGCTCCCAGCAACATGCTTCGGAACTCGGCCCAGGAAAGAAGCTGCGTCCCAGGTGGACCAGCGGTCGCACACGCCGCCACCACGCCTCGGCGTTGCTCTCCAGAAAATGGGTAGCCAGAATGACCCGATACCTCTCATCCACAAATAAGCTCTCAAAGTGGCGCTCCATGGTGGTAATCCAAGTCTCGGCTGCCCAAGGCTCAGCACCCATGCCCGAAAAGCGGGGCGGATCGAACCGCCGAATCTCATCAGCAAATCAACAACCTCCCGCTGCTCTGTCTCAGTCAACGCTCCCGTCGCCCGGCCGGTGGCCTACTCGAAACCGGCACAGCAGGAACCGCCGGTGCAGACTGCTCCACAGGGGTGCCACAACAGGGGAAGAAGGCACCGGCGAAGCCTCAGGGGGTGCCACTGCCGGCTGTGCTCTCTGCTCCAATAAGAGCGTCAGCCGCGCCACTGCCTCCTCCTGGCGTCTAGCCGCCTCAGCCATCTGTGCCATCTGGGCACGGAGCTCCTGAATCTCAGCCTGAGGTCCTCGCCCCGAGTCCTCCTGCTCGGGTCTA
>JAQOTM010000760.1:0-100464 GCA_029168755.2 Tillandsia fasciculata | reverse complement strand
CCTGGTTAGCACACAGGGGATTTCGACTGAACTGCGACGGGAAATGGGCCGAAAAAGAAAACCATCGCAGTGCGCCGCATCGCACATAACTCACTATACTGTAATCCAGAAATTCTGAAATTTTAGGAGAGAGAGAGGGAGAGAGGAGGAACAATTTTTGAGAGGGCTCAGGCTGAGATTCTCTCTCTAGAGCTCGAAAACCAAGGTGGAGTGAGGAGGGGGGGGGGGACCTATTTATAATGGGCCAAGGGAATATTCTTGGCTCGGACAGAACAGGAAACACCGGATTGGGCCACCGGAAAGCGCCACGTGTCACAACAACAGGAAACAGCCTGTGCAAGGCCACTCAAAATCCGCCACGTGTCACCGTGGTGCACGTGCTGCTCCGCGCTCCGGGTTTTTCCGACAAATGTCGGCCAATTGGGTGCTGCCATGTGTCACCAATCCCGTCGTCTTCTAGAAGCCAGCCAACCAATGAGGAAACGCCACGTGGCAAGGGAGTTTTTCGGTGCTCCCGGTGCACGCAGGCCCATGGACCGCGCACCCGCGCGCTGCCCCGCTGCCCGCGCTGCCCGCGCCGCGCGCCGCCGCTTTCTTCCTTGCTTCGCCGCGCTCCGCCGCCGCGCCGCGCCGGCTTGCCGGAACAGTAATTCCGGCCGGCCGGGTTACTTTCCTGGTGAACAGTACCTAAGCGCCGAAGAAAAAACTAAAGTAAATACACCATTGATCGTTTTTCGCGCGGATGAGCCAAATCCGCCGTCCGTTTCGCCAAATTCTCATCCGAAATTTGCCGAAAGCTAACCGAAAAGTACCATTTGCTCCGATTTTCGCGCGAGTCTAATTTTAATGTCCAATTTCGATTCTACAAGCTCCGATTCACCGTATAAGCTCCCTACAGTCACTGTTTAATGTTGCACAGTTCCTGCGGGAGTCCGGATCATCACACCACCTATCGATGAGAAAGGACTCGGATCCCCCCCCCCGATCACTCACGTCCTACCCTCCAATGCCCTATCCATTCCATTCACTCTGTTAGTCCAGTGAGGTTCCCTATGGATGTCGGCACAAATGTTGTGATTGGAGGACCCCTGCGCTCTGATACCATCTTAATCTGTCACGCCCCGGGGGTTTTCGATCAGCGGAACAGTCACAGAAAAGCATGAATTTAGCACGTAAAAATTTTTTTTGCAAGTCTCTCCCCCGGTGCGTGCCCAGATCTGCCGCATACACATGGCGTTCACTGTGCACGCGGACAGAGTCTCCCCTGTATATGCACGGCATCGCGGGCTAAGTACAGTGTTCAAATACAGTCCACAAACAATCACAACAGTTCAACATTCATACCCACATACATACATGCATTTAAAAACTGAAGCAATACACACGCGTCCGGTCAGTTTGAAAGGATAAATCCACAATTGTTAAAAAATGACACCCACTCGGCGCCTGGATTTTTTAAAAGCCAGTTTCGAAAACGGACATAAACCACAGGGTTTTGAAAACAGTGCCCCACGACACTTAGGTTTTGAAATCCTTTTTCGAAATCCATAAATCCACAGGGTTTTTGAAATAGTCCCACACGACACTTAGTTTTGAAAACGGTTTCGCAATTCCTTTGGGTTTTGTTTTCTCTTTTCTCTTTTCGAAAGCGGCCAACAGAAAGAGAAAAGAAAGTTTAGTAAATAAGCAAAGGGTTGCCGACATCCACAAGAGACCACGCGGTACAGAGAACCACACATAAGACTACAGTAATAAAGGGGAAAGCCGACAATAAAGGAGGAAAACAATACAGGGTTCCCAAAGACCGAAAAACTCCAGTCCGGCTCCCCGTTCGCCTATCACTCCCCGGGCAGGGACCATGTCACAAAGTGCGCGAAGCACGCGACAAATGATAATAAGAAAAGCAGGAAAAAGAAGGCGCCAACCGTATAAATATCCGGAGCAACCACTCCCCAACACGGGGACAAGACCCGCACACCTCACAACCTAATCCGGGCACTTACCCCGGCATACACCGAGACCTACATCGGTAAACCACGTCGGGCACTAAACCGACGGGTCGCACCGCTCGCACCACGGCCACAAACCCCCCACACTGCGGGGCCCCCACTACGTCACCTCGTGGGTTTACACGGGTCATAGACCACTTTTCGTGGAAAAGCGCACCCTTTGCGGTGGCCAACCGCGGGTGCGCGTGCTGCAGCCTCGAGCAAAGTAACCACCAATAATAGTATACCAGATAATAGTGACCATAAGGACTACCAGATTAGCATCATCAAATACTTTGCAGATTTTACTTAATTTAACTTAAATCAAAATAACTTGAATCAATTAAATTTGAAGTACAACTGTCGGGAACCCGACGTTAGTTCCCAAAATAAAACCCACCTCAAACACGAAGGAGAAGACGTGCTGAAGCCCCAACTAAAAAATTACCCTCGCCGTGTGCCGAGCAGCTACAACCAAATTTTATTTGTTAAAGACATCGTCGTGGTTTAAAAACACTCAAAAACGGGGAGAAAACGGCTAAAAAATGGAGCTTCTAGACCCTTTTTCTGCAAAACGGGTGCACGGATCCAGGCGGTGGACCGGGTCCACAACGGCAGTCGGCAGCAGCGCAGACTGGGAGCACGCTACAGGGTGAAAACCCTGGCGTCTTGGGCTGGGCCGTGCCGGATAGGGCGCGGACCGGGTCCACCGTTTCCCCCTGCGATGGCGAGCACCGGGTGCACGCCCAGGGCATGCACCGCGCGGCCTGGCGCCACGACCCTGTGCGCCGGGTCTGCGCCCCCGGGCCGCGATGGAGTGCGCCGGGTGCACGCCGGCCCGGTGGACCGCGCGGCCTGGCGCACGACTCTGTGCGCCGGGTCTGCGCCCCCGGGCTGCGGAGCTTGCACCGGGTGCACCGCCGGCGTTGTGGACCGTGGCCAGAAAACCCCCAAATTGTGAACAGTATGCGCTTGTTTTCGGCTCCGGTTGGGACCTCGCGATCACGGCGGCTCCGGCGGTGACCCCGTGAACATGGTGACGGCGGCGGCGGCCTCCCGTTTAACCACGGTGGACGCGGCCTCCCGTTTGGTCCCCAAACTCGCCTCGCACGTGACACGACACGAAAAGAAAACTCACACGAAAACCGGAAAGACACGAACCACTCACCTCGTTTTCGCCGGTAAGGAAGGAGGAGGAGGATCGTCCAGCCGTCTCGTTCGCCGGATTCCGCAGGGTGTTCCTTCTCCCGTCTCAATCGCCTCGGTTCTTCACGTTCAAACGATGGAGGGGGAAAACTAGGGTTCGGGTTTTCTCGCACGAGACCTAACGCACAAGGTGTCACGCCCCGAGTCCGCCAATTTGTACGGTTCGGGCACGCCAACAGACCCGCCAATCGGGTAAAACCTTTTTCTACCTGAAAGGAACGGTAACACCATTATAACACAACAAGTGTATGCGGAAGTCAATATCAGAGTACTAAAAATCACTATAAATTTAAACTTTCATTTAATAAACTAATGCGGAAATGAAAGCATACAGTGAACCATAAATTAAACTTATTACACTTTACAATTCTGAACTTGCAAATAAAATATTACATTTCCTTTACATAATTCCTCACCATACAAGGTTCACTCAAGAAATATATAGAAAGGGATACCTTGCTAGACCCTCTAGGTCAATATGCTGCTGGGCCCTTGCCCCTGTCGTATGCCTCGCTCGTCGTGCATCGATATGATCTCGACCGCCTGCATCCCTTCCCGAACCTGTGTGGGGGGTCACCGAAGGGGTGTGATGTGAGGTCCCGGAATCCCCGGCGTAGGAGTTGCTGGTGGTTTGGCAGCTTTTAGTGGCCGTTGGGAGTGTTGTGCGCGTGTCGGGCCCAAGAAATGGTTTTGTGATGCAATTTGGGATTTTGATGCATCACTGGAGGCCTGCGGGATGTGTCGTTGGTGTTTGCGCGCAATTTGGACACACGTGGTGGACTTCGGACTTAAAAGGAGACCCCGTGGGATTTTAGGATGACCCGTCGGGTGTTTAGAGGTGGTTTCGCGCGATTCGGATGTCAAAATTGGACTCCGGGCGAGGTTTGGATAAAAGTTTACCTCTCCGATCGCCTTCGGGAATTTTTAGAGTTGGAATTTGGCAAATCGGACTTTAAAAATGAACCCGGCGCGGAAATCGGATCGAGTGGACATTCGGCAATTTTTTCGGACGAGAATTTGGGGAAAACGGACATCGTTTTTGGATTCAGCGCGCGAAATCGCTAAGAATGGACTATTTATTTGTTGGTTTTGGAGTCCGGTAGGCCTGCGCGTTTTTCGAGGCGTTGCGGCACGAATCTCGAGGCGTGGCGCGTGGCACGGATCCCGAGGCAATCGCGGCGCGAGGGTCAAGGCACGCGGTTCGAGGCGCCGTGCGGACGGGACGGGGCGCAGGCGCGGGACGCGCGGGGGCCGCCACGTGGCGGGCCCCCGTTGGCGCCGCGCGGGCGCGGGGGCACGCGCGCCCGTGTAACGGGCGCGTGTCCCGCGCCTGGGGTGTGCGGTGCGTGCAACGCGCCCGTGTGGCGGGCGTGTTGCTGCGCGCCGCGTGGCCCTGAGGGCGCGCGCGCGTGGACCGGGCGCGCGCGCCCGTGTGCTGTGGGCCGGGGAGGGCGGGGGGCTCCCATTGGCCGGTCCACGGTGCACCTTGGTGCACCGTGGACCATCTTCTCTCTCTCTCCCTCTTTTCTTCTTCTTCTTCCTCCCCGCACACTCCATTCCCTCCTCTTCTTTTCCTTCTTCTCAACCGAGAGAGAGGGAGAGTGAGGGAGATGGTGGGAGGTGCGGCGTGGCGTCGTGGGCCTCGTGAAGCGCGCGAGTTTTTCCGGGGGAGCGTTTCGGCGACGGCGGCGCAGTCGGGGTAGGTCCCGTGTGTGGGTTTTATTGTATTTTTGTACAGTTTTTGGAGCGTTCTTTTGGACTGTAATGACCCCCGTGCACCGTTTTGCGTGCGGACTCCGTTTGCGTGCGGATCCTGGCACCGTGCACCGTTTTGCGTGCGGACTCCGGCACCGTGCACCGTTTTGCGTGCGGACTCCGTTTTGCGTGCGGATCAGGGCACCGTGCACCGTTTTGCGTGCGGACTCCGGCACCGTGCACCGTTTTGCGTGCGGACTCCGTTTTGCGTGCGGATCCTGGCACCGTGCACCGTTTTGCGTGCGGACTCCGGCACCGTGCACCGTTTTGCGTGCGGACTCCGTTTTGCGTGCGGATCCTGGCACCGTGCACCGTTTTGCATGCGGCTCCGTTTTGCGTGCGGACCTGGCACCGTGCACGTTTTGCGTGCGGATTCCGGCACCGTGCACCGTTTTGCGTGCGGATCCTGGCACCGTGCACCGTTTTGCGTGCGGACTCCGTTTGCGTGCGGATCCTGGCACGTGCACCGTTTTGCGTGCGGACTCCGGCAACGTGCACCGTTTTGCGTGCGGACTCGTTTTGCGTGCGGATCCTGGCACCGTGCACCGTTTTGCGTGCGGACTCTGGCACCGTGCATCGTTTTGCGTGCGGACTCTGGCACCGTGCACCGTTTTGCGTGCGGACTCCGTTTTGCGTGCGGATCCTGACACCGTGCACCGTTTTATGTGCAGACTCCGTTTCTGGTGCGTACTCCGGCGGCGTGCTCCGTTTTGCGTGCGGACTCCGGCAGCGGGCATCGTTTGCGTGCGGATCGCGTGGAGGCCAATTGCAAGTGTCTACGAGCAATTGGTGGCAAACCGAGGTGGGTGGCCTTATCTCCAAGTTTTATGGACTGTACAGTATTTCTACTGATGTAGGACTATGCATGATAGTTTATTTCATTGTGTAGCATGCTAGATTGTAGGAATTGTTATTCCTTTTATATCTGTTAATATAGTTATCTTGGAACTTGACCTAGCACCCCCGTCATATGTTGCATGTGTAACCAGACCAGTAGAAAACCCTCACTTGGGCTAGGGTTATTTATGCTTAGACATCCACACTGTTCTTTCATTCCTGGACATAGTATTATCCTCGCCCGGGTAGTGGGCCGAGAGGTCGGGACTTGCTTTTAGTGTGGGATGCTTTTGCACTCTTGCTTGGGAGCAGAGTGGAGTCTGGTAGTTGTAGCGGGTTGCTTATCTGTGCCGGGAGCCGTTTGGGTAAACGGTAGTCCCGGGAGGTCTTGTTTCCCTGTTGTGCTGTCGTGGAGGGAGCCGTTGAGCAGACGGCAGTCCCGGGCCGTCGAGTATCTTCCGGTCGGTGTTGTTGGGAACCGTTGGGGTTGACGGTGGTCCCAGGTCGTTGAGTGTTGTCCGACCTGTCTTGTTACCCTGAGTTGTGGGTCGTTCCTGGCTGTGGAGTATCTCCAGCCAGTGTGCTTTGTGCTGCGAGCTGTTGGAGAGGCTAGTGTCTCGTGTTTCGAGTTAGCCGATCAGCTGAGTCGTCGAGAGTGCTCCGACTGTTGTGCGAGATATTGGGGATCTTGAGTCCTACCGTTCTGTGAGTGAGCGTGGATTTTGACTAGCCTGCATATGCCAATGTTTGATTACTCTATGCCGCGCCGTTTTCCTCAGTTGGAGCCGCGCCCCCTGAGATGCCGCTGTGGATGCGATGGTTGGCCTGTTGAGGCAGTTTTGCGCGAGGGATGAGTTAGTCGGACAGGACGCCCCACGTAAATCCCGTCCTCATGTGGATGTGTGGTAGTGGGCAGGAGCGTTCCTAGTCGACAGGCGCAGGCTTGACTGGACCTTTGAGGTAGTCAGTTCGATTGGGACGATTGAGCACCTTGGGTGCGAGTGGTCTCATTTACTTTGATCTGTTCCACTTTTGAGTATCTAGATAGAGGCATGGTAGCTGTAGAGTAGTTCCAGCTTTTCTTGTTCAGATTTCTTTGCCTGTTATCTTTTACCTCTGGTAGACTTGGTGGGCAGACCGTTGGACTTGTTGACGGCACCCACTGAGAACTACTGTGGGAAGTAGTTCTCACACCCGTCGTGGTGTCTTTTCCCCAGGGACTTCTTCTTCTGTTCCTGTGCTCCTGTTGCTGATCCTTCGGACCGAGGCGAGGGAGTCGCGAGCTAGTTCCCTACCCGTCGTTGGAGTGTAGCGGTACCCCCTTCAGAGGAGAGCTTCAGTTGATAGTTTACTTCTTCTTCCTCTGTTGAGAGACCTTTGTAGTGAGGTATAGAGTTGTACTTTATTTTACAGTTTGAGAGACTGTTGTAGTGAGGATATTCTTGTATCGAGAGTCTGTACACTGATGTATTTATTGGAGATACCTCCCTTTTGAGTTTTGTATCAGAGGACTTTTTATACGATCGTATTTGGGAGATGGATATTGTATTATTTTCAGTTGTACAGTGTTCGGATTACAGTTTTTAGTAGTTTACTTTCAGCTCTCTGATATCTGTTACTGTAGATGTTTCTTTCTGCAGGTTAGACGCTTCGTCTGTACGGCAGTTTCCGTACAGATGGCGGATCTGTTGGCGAGCCCGGGTCGCAGTTTCGACCCCGGGGCGTGACAGATTAGAGTGGTATCAGAGCCTAGGTTGTAGGTCGTGGTGGACTTAGAAACCCTAGGCTTGTGGTTGGATATTAGGATGACTACGTGAGAGTCGTGACTTTTAGCGAGAGTCCTGATTGAGTTTTTACCTCTCCCAAGAGACGGGATGAGAGATTGGCATGTTTATTTTCCTAAGCGATTATGTTCGCTGCCGAACAACATGATGCTATGGAATGGATGACATGCCTTAGACTTTCGCTGGATTGGGTCGTATGGTTGTTGTGTCCTGACGTTTGTTATTGTGCAGCGGATTGCGTTACCCCTGAGACGTCATGTTGTGATAGGACACACCCCGCACCTGATGAGTACCCGAGCAGCGGGAGACGGAGCTATCAGAGCAGTGCGAGACCCAGGAGTTTGTGTGTTGTGTTAGTTCCCCACTTTAACCGAGAAGGGCCGAATCCCTGAACGGTAAAGGATCGAGAACTTCGATAGGCTGAGCCTAGAGTCTGTTCTTGTTTGATTGGGGTTCTAGGCACCGGTCTATCGGGATTTTCGGATCTTTGCCGTGTCAGTCGGTTCTTCTCGCCTATTGAGTGGGGCGTTGTTGTGGGAGCCGTTTGAAGTGACGGCGATCCCAGCTGTGAGGACATTTTCCCTGGCTGAGTTACCAGGAGGATATTTTTCCTGGCTGAGTTACCAGGAGGATATTTTCCCTGGCTGAGTTACCAGGAGGATATTTTTCCTGGCTGAGTTACCAGGAGGATATTTTCCCTGGCTGAGTTACCAGGAGGATGTTTTCCCTGGCTGAGTTACCAGGAGGATATTTTCCCTGGCTGAGTTACCAGGAGGGCATTTTTCCTGGCTGAGTTACCAGGAGGGCATTTTCCCTGGCTGAGTTACCAGGAGGACATTTTCCCTGGCTGAGTTACCAGGAGGATATTTTTCCTGGCTGAGTTACCAGGAGGATATTTTTCCTGGCTGAGTTACCAGGAGGATATTTTCCCTGGTCGAGTTACCAGGAGGA
The DNA here is from genome assembly GCA_029168755.2 of Tillandsia fasciculata. Taxonomy (NCBI): domain Eukaryota; kingdom Viridiplantae; phylum Streptophyta; class Magnoliopsida; order Poales; family Bromeliaceae; genus Tillandsia; species Tillandsia fasciculata. Next base: position 91,943 of record JAQOTM010000760.1, on the reverse strand, counting down.
CATTTTCCCTGGCTGAGTTACCAGGAGGATATTTTTCCTGGCTGAGTTACCAGGAGGATATTTTCCCTGGCTGAGTTACCAGGAGGATATTTTCCCTGGCTGAGTTACCAGGAGGACATTTTCCCTGGCTGAGTTTCCAGGAGGATATTTTCCCTGGCTGAGTTACCAGGAGGATATTTTCCCTGGCTGAGTTACCAGGAGGATATTTTCCCTGGCTGAGTTACCAGGAGGGCATTTTTCCTGGCTGAGTTACCAGAGGGCATTGTTCCCTGGCCGAGTTACCAGGTGGGCACATGCCCTGGCCGAGTTACCAGGTGGGCACATGCCCTGGCCGAGTTACCAGGTGGGCACATGCCCTGGCCGAGTTACCAGGCGGTTGCTTTAGTGAGATTGGGTTGGTCTGACAGGACGCCGAGATTTGGTGGCGTCGAGTTCGTCCTGTTGGACTACCAGGAGCGCAGTTGTTGACTTGGAACCAGTTTCGTGCTTTGCTGCTCAGGGCCTTCTCTCCTGACAGTGTAAGCAGAAACTAGAGGGGGATCTTAGACACCTGCAGCAGGGGAGTCGACCTCTTCTGGAGTACGTTCGCGAGTTTTGCGATTTGTTGAGCGCTGTACCCCATGTCGCCTGGTTGAGGCCCAGGAGGTTGAGCTAGTTGAGAAAGGACTGCATCGGAATATCTAACACTTGGTGTACTCTCGGCGGGTACCGACGTTAGATGCAGCGATTGAGCGTGCTTAGCGGGTTTTTAGTTCGTTGTTTTTCTCGTCACCACCATGTTGTGATCGTGGTGTACGCGTGTTAGCAGGACCTTGAACCCAGAACCTTTTTGGACGAACACATGATTTTAGTCAGCCAATGCTTTCTTCCAAGCCCCGCAGGGTTGCCTGAGTCTGTTCTTGTTTGATAGGACGAGGGCAGTAGCTCTTCGAGGTCTGGACATAAAACTTGTTTGCAATTGTTTTCCTAAAAGACTAAAAATCATTAAGAAGATGGATTTCTTTCAGATCAAATGATCTTCTGTAATAAACGTCACTGTTTCTTGTAAACTTATTCACCCGAGATGATTCGAGTGATCTGGGTTCTAAGGGCGGTGTCTTCTTGCGTGGGGACACAGGTTTTGGTCTCCCGGGGTTTTCGGACCCTTCGCGGATCCGGCTGTGGAGCGTCTCCAGCCGTGAGTTGCGTGTTGAGATAGTTTCCCACTTTAAACGAGAGGGACCGAATCCTTGAACGGTAAAGGAGCGAAAACTTCGATGGACTGAGCCTAGAGTCTGTTCTTGTTTGATTGGGGTTCTAGGCACCGGTCTATCGGGATTTTCGGATCTTTGCCGCGTCAGTCGGTTCTTCTCGCCTATGAGTGGGGTGTTGTTGTGAGTTGAGTCGTTGAGGGTTCTCCGACATGGCTGTGAGAGTGCTAGGGCATTTGCATTGTTGTATGGGCTGGAGATAGGACCCTTAGCTTGTGCTCGTGAGGTTCAGATACCTGATCACGTGTTGCACATAGATGAGTGTTGTTGGTCCTGCCCTGTGCAGTTGGGGCCCTGGTTTTTGCCTATTGATCTTTTGGCCCTTCCTCAGCTCCGGAATTTTCGAGGGTATAGGACTGTGAGGATCTGAGGCCTTGATGCTTGAGTGATGCCACACCGTTGATACACGGTGGTGATGCCACACCGTTGATACACGGTGGTGATGCCACGCCGTTGGTGCACGGCGGTGATGCCACGCCGTTGGTGCACGGCAGTGATGCCACACCGTTGATACACGGAGGTGATGCCACACCGTTGATACACGGTGGTGATGCCACGCCGTTGGTGCACGGCAGTGAGGCCACGCCGTTGGTGCACGGCAGTGATGCCACGCCGTGGGTGCACGGCAGTGATGCCACGTTGTAGGTACGCAACGGTGAGAGTTTTTGGGGATGTTTCGGACTTTTGATCGCGAGTTTGGGCATCAGCTTTATGATCGCCTTGCGAGCCAGTTTTCAGTCCCGTTCACCGACGGTTTGGATCCCGTCAGGGTGTTCTCTCGTAGTTGAGGGCTCGACTTCGACCCGCGGGTCTGTTGGGGTTATGATAGCTTGTTGAGCGACCAACTGTGGCACGAGATTGTGCCTTTTGAGGATCCCTTTTGAGGGTAGCCTGCAGTTGTGTAGTCCACTCGGGTGATTTCGGATCGGAAGTAACCGAGTGAAGACCCCAACTTATTGGTTTCCCTTCCTTATTGGATGGATGTGCGGGTATGCTTCGGGTCGCCTTGTTGAGGTTGGCACCATGATGTAGTTTGGTGCGTGTTGAATTAGTGGGTTTTTCCCGTTTCCCCCAGCCTTTTTGAGGAGCCCTTTGGTTTTCCACGTCTCAGCTCAGTAGTGATGTGTTTTTTCTCGCCCGTGATTTACTTGCCCTTTGAGATCCGTGATTATTGGAGTACGAGGGACGCCCGTTGCAATTTCTGGTTCGAGAGCTGAGAGAATTGCACATCGGGTCATACCGTACTTGTTGTTGTTGCGGTGTAATCACGAGGAGGGAGTGGGGTTTAGGGAGCTGGAGGCGTATTGTTAGATACCTAGCCGTGGTATTCTTGACTCCTGATGGGCTTGATCCAGTTTCGAGGACGAAACTTTCTTTTAGTGGGGGAGGATATGAGGTCCCGGAATCCCCGGCGTAGGAGTTGCTGGTTGTTTGGCAGCTTTTAGTGGCCGTTGGGAGTGTTGTGCGCGTGTCGGGCCCAAGAAATGGTTTTGTGATGCAATTTGGGATTTTGTTGCATCACTGGAGGCCTGCGGGATGTGTCGTTGGTGTTTGCGCGCAATTTGGACACACGTGGTGGACTTCGGACTTAAAAGGAGACCCCGTGGGATTTTGGATGACCCGTCGGGTGTTTAGAGGTGGTTTCGCGCGATTCGGATGTCAAAATTGGACTCCGGGCGAAGTTTGGATAAAAGTTTACCTCTCCGGTCGCCTTCGGGAATTTTTAGAGTTGGAATTTGGCAAATCGGACTTTAAAAATGGACCCGGCGCGAAAATCGGATCGAGTGGGCATTCGGCAAATTTTCGGACGAGAATTTGGGAAAACGGACATCGTTTTTGGATTCAGCGCGCGAAATCGCTAAGAATGGACTATTTATTTGTTGGTTTTGGAGTCCGGTAGGCCTGCGCGTTTTTCGAGGCGTTGCGGCACGAATCTCGAGGCGTGGCGCGTGGCACGGATCCCGAGGCAATCGCGGCGCGCGGGTCAAGGCACGCGGTTCGAGGCGCCGTGCGGACGGGACGGGGCGCAGGCGCGGGACGCGCGGGGGCCGCCACGTGGCGGGCCCCCGTTGGCGCCCGCGCGGGCGCGGGGGCACGCGCGCCCGTGTAACGGGCGCGTGTCCCGCGCCTGGGGTGTGCGGTGCGTGCAACGCGCCCGTGTGGCGGGCGTGTTGCTGCGCGCCGCGTGGCCCTGAGGGCGCGCGCGTGGACCGGGCGCGCGCGCCCGTGTGCTGTGGGCCGGGAGGGCGGCTCCCCATTGGCCGGTCCACGGTGCACCTTGGTGCACCGTGGACCATCTTCTCTCTCTCTCCCTCTTTTCTTCTTCTTCTTCCTCCCCGCACACTCCATTTCCCTCCTCTTCTTTTCCTTCTTCTTCAACCGAGCGAGAGGGAGAGTGAGGGAGATGGTGGGAGGTGCGGCGTGGCGTCGTGGGCCTCGTGAAGCACGCGAGTTTTTCCGTGGGGAGCGTTTCGGCGACGGCGGCGCAGTCGGGGTAGGTCCCGTGTGTGGGTTTTATTGTATTTTTGTACAGTTTTTGGAGCGTTCTTTTGGACTGTAATTGACCCCCGTGCACCGTTTTGCGTGCGGACTCCGTTTTGCGTGCGGATCCTGGCACCGTGCACCGTTTTGCGTGCGGACTCCGGCACCGTGCACCGTTTTGTGTGCGGACTCCGTTTTGCGTGCGGATCAGGGCACCATGCACCGTTTTGCGTGCGGACTCCGGCACCGTGCACCGTTTTGCGTGCGGACTCCGTTTTGCGTGCGGATCCTAGCACCGTGCACCGTTTTGCGTGCGGACTCTGGCACGTGCACCGTTTTGCGTGCGGACTCCGTTTTGCGTGGGGATCCTGGCACCGTGCACCGTTTTGCATGCGGCTCCGTTTTGCGTGCGGATCCTGGCACCGTGCACCGTTTTGCTTGCGGATTTCGGCACCGTGCACCGTTTTGCGTGCGGATCCTGGCACCGTGCACCGTTTTGCGTGCGGACTCCGTTTTGCGTGCGGATCCTGGCACCGTGCACCGTTTTGCGTGCGGACTCCGGCACCGTGCACCGTTTTGCGTGCGGACTCTGTTTTGCGTGCGGATCCTGGCACCGTGCATCGTTTTGCGTGCGGACTCTGGCACCGTGCATCGTTTTGCGTGCGGACTCTGGCACCGTGCACCGTTTTGCGTGCGGACTCTGTTTTGCGTGCGGATCCTGACACCGTGCACCGTTTTATGTGCAGACTCCGTTTCTGGTGCGTACTCCGGCGGCGTGCCCCGTTTTGCGTGCGGACTCCGGCAGCGGGCATCGTTTGCGTGCGGATCGCGTGGAGGCCAATTGCAAGTGTCTACGAGCAATTGGTGGCAAATCGAGGTGGGTGGCCTTATCTCCAAGTTTTATGGACTGTACAGTATTTCTACTGATGTAGGACTATGCATGATAGTTTATTTCATTGTGTAGCATGCTATGTTGTAGGAATTGTTATTCCTTTTAGTATCTGTTAATATAGTTATCTTGGAACTTGACCTAGCACCCCCGTCATATGTTGCATGTGTAACCAGACCAGTAGAAAACCCTCACTTGGGCTAGGGTTATTTATGCTTAGACATCCACACTGTTCTTTCATTCCTGGACATAGTGTTTTCCTCGCCCGGGTAGTGGGCCGAGAGGTCGGGACTTGTTTTTAGTGTGGGATGCTTTTGCACTCTTGCTTGGGAGCAGAGTGGAGTCTGGTAGTTGTAGCGGGTTGCTTATCTGTGCCGGGAGCCGTTTGGGTAAACGGTAGTCCCGAGAGGTCTTGTTTCCCTGTTGTGCTGTCGTGGAGGGAGCCGTTGAGCAGACGGCAGTCCCGGGCCGTCGAGTATCTTCCGGTCGGTGTTGTTGGGAACCGTTGGGGTTGACGGTGGTCCCAGGTCGTTGAGTGTTGTCCGACCTGTCTTGTTACCCTGAGTTGTGGGTCGTTCCTGGCTGTGGAGTATCTCCAGCCAGTGTGCTTTGTGCTGCGAGCTGTTGGAGAGGCTAGTGTCTCGTGTTTCGAGTTAGCCGATCAGCTGAGTCGTCGAGAGTGCTCCGACTGTTGTGCGAGATATTGGGGATCTTGAGTCCTACCGTTCTGTGAGTGAGCGTGGATTTTGACTAGCCTGCATATGCCAATGTTTGATTACTCTATGCCGCGCCGTTTTCCTCAGTTGGAGCCGCGCCCCCTGAGATGCCGCTGTGGATGCGATGGTTGGCCTGTTGAGGCAGTTTTGCGCGAGGGATGAGTTAGTCGGACAGGACGCCCCACGTAAATCCCGTCCTCATGTGGATGTGTGGTAGTGGGCAGGAGCGTTCCTAGTCGACAGGCGCAGGCTTGACTGGACCTTTGAGGCAGTCAGTTCGATTGGGTCGATTGAGCACCTTGGGTGCGAGTGGTCTCATTTACTTTCATCTGTTCCACTTTTGAGTATCTAGATAGAGGCATGGTAGCTGTAGAGTAGTTCCAGCTTTTCTTGTTCAGATTTCTTTGCCTGTTATCTTTTACCTCTGGTAGACTTGGTGGGCAGACCGTTGGACTTGTTGACGGCACCCACTGAGAACTACTGTGGGAAGTAGTTCTCACACCCGTCGTGGTGTCTTTTCCCCAGGGACTTCTTCTTCTGTTCCTGTGCTCCTGTTGCTGATCCTTCGGACCGAGGCGAGGGAGTCGCGAGCTAGTTCCCTACCCGTCGTTGGAGTGTAGCGGTACCCCCTTCAGAGGAGAGCTTCGGCTGATAGTTTACTTCTTCTTCCTCTGTTGAGAGACCTTTGTAGAGAGGTATAGAGTTGTACTTTATTTTACAGTTTGAGAGACTGATGTAGTGAGGATATTTTCTTGTAACGAGAGTCTGTGCACTGATGTATTTATTGGAGATACCTCCCTTTTGAGTTTTGTATCAGAGGACTTTTTTTTATACGATCGTATTTGGGAGATGGATATTGTATTATTTCAGTTGTACAGTGTTCGGATTACAGTTTTTAGTAGTTTACTTTCAGCTCTCTGATATCTGTTACTGTAGATGTTTCTTTCTGCAGGTTAGACGCTTCGTCTGTACGGCAGTTTCCGTACAGATGGCGGATCTGTTGGCGAGCCCGGGTCGCAGTTTCGACCCCGGGGCGTGACATGTGAGAACTTACGAGCGAGTTCCCGGTGGGTTCAACCACCGAGAGAGAGTGTCCTACACCACTTGGTCCAATGGAAGCAATAATAATAGTGTGCTAGGAACTAAAATCCTCAACATCAATATGCAGCTATGCAATAATATATCACTACACTATCTGTGTACAACCATCGACCCAGCACTACTCTGTCTAGCCACACTAGGCTGCTAAGCACCAACTCGGCCACTATGCCGCTGTATACAGGGTCAACTAACCCGGCCACCTTGGCCACTCTATTTTTCTTTATTCTTTAGATTCTGGTGCTTTAGTTCAAGTTAAACCTCAGAAATTTCTTATCCAACGGGCCCCAGCCCGGTAGTCCTGCTACCATAAGATAAGATTTCTAAGGTTGCCGATAACACCCGCAAGTGTTACCCCGTCCTACGGAAGAAGCGTCCCGAACGGGTCTCTACCCGGGAGAGGGATACTGCCCGTACCTCCAACATGGGCTGGCTTCACGTAGGTCCGCCCGTTTTATCTTTATATTTTCTTTCTTTTCTTTTTACTTTAGTTCTTAGCCTCTTTGCCTTTGAACACTTGCTTTCCTTTCTTATTCGAGCTTATAGCTCCCTTTTTGCCACTGGCAAATCACTTTCTCTTTTCTTTGAGCATTTAGCTCCTTGCTTTCACTTTTAGCCCTTCGAAAGTATCTCGTCCGACGGGTCACTGCCCAAGGAGTCCTGCTCCACTTGACGAGTCTCAAATTCGAAGGCGTCATTTACATTCTCTTTATACTTTTTAGCCACTTTTAGCTTGCATTTAAACTTTGCCTTTTTACAACAATTTACCTCTTATCCTAGGTCTCGCCATAAGGATAACTAGAGAGTCACTTGGACTCATAAACATTTCACCTTCATTTATTTAACTCAAATTGAAGTTAAAGTTATTGTCCATTTGCCCGGACACCCTATGACTCTCTAAGGTTATATTTGTTTAATTCTTTAACCTTGGGATCTTATCCCACTTTCCTGATTCCTCACTGAATCTTAGAGTTATACTGACTCTAATCTCCTATTTTCCCTTTCATGTCTCCACATTTGATCCATTTGTTCCCTTTTTGTGATTCCTTACTGAATCCTAGAGTTAACTTAACTCTACTTTCCTGTCTGTGAGTTTAAACTCTGCTAGTTCACCTTAGGTTCACTTTACCTAAGTTCCAGATTATACTCATCCTAGAGTTCCTCGACTCTATGTTGATCACTAGATCACCTTAGGTTCTCTTTACCTAAGTTCCATGTCATACTCATCCTGGAGTTCCTTGACTCTATGTTGATCACTCTATCCAATGTCCTTAGGTTATCTCCTAAGACAATGCCACTCGTTAATCCCTAGGATAACTCCTAAGTCTGATGTCACTCGTCAAACCCCTAAATTAGGTTTTCTCCTAATCTTACTACCAACAAGTTCTGTTCCCTTATGTCACATGATTCCTAGGGTTGTACCCTAACATGATCACAGTCGACTAATCATTTTCATGCATGTAATTATTTTCATTTCATTCGTCAATAATAATTACTTCTATGCATACATATTCATCAGGTATCTTGGGCAACCAACAGTTGCTCTTTTCCTCTGTGTTCATTTGCACATACACATATATTCCTCTATCTCTGGCAACCAACAGTTGCACTTTTTCATCTGAATCCATCTACACATGTAATCTTAATCATAATTACCTAACGCCTCTAACAGGCTACTATCATGCTTCGAAATCAAAAAGCAAAGGAGCAAGGGGAGAGGTCACCCAATTTCGGCAGAATTCCCCACCTTGTAGTGTACCCAATTGCTTGTAGACACTTGCAATTGGTCTCCGTGCGATTCCTCTTGTTTCCTCGAGCTTGCACGCAAAATAGTGCACTTTCCTCGGGTCCGCACGCGAAACGGTGCACGGCCACCAAACCTGCACGCAAAACGGTGCGCGACAAAATTATCTGCACGCTCATAAAATAGATGCTCATTTATCCAATTTGCACAAACCACTTACACCCTACAAACTCCCTCAACACACAAGCAGCTCCAAATGCTTACTCAAAACACATAAACTCTTCAAGCTCCTATTAACAACTTAATTAAAATTACATGCTCACCCAAACATTATTTTCTTAAGTCAACCCCCACACACACACAAGCTGCTCCCTTTAGCACAAAAATAAATTAAAGCTCATATAACCACCAAATCCCATAAATCCACCTGCTACATACAAGTTCACACTGATCACAATATCACCTATAACACTCTAATAATCCAAAGCACACTCACAAATATACAAAAGTCTTCAAATACATCTCCAACATTATGCTCACATGCACATAATGAATCCAGATCACATATACACAATCCATTAACCCAAATCCACCTACTCTCTCCCAAGTGCATCTGTACCCACCACAACCAATCACTACTAAATTCATCAAAAGTCCACCACAAATCACAGCTTGCAATTAAATACAAGCTTCATTTACATACTTCCAATTTTACATAAAAAAAAAACTGCTCACTAACAAATAATTGCTCACCTAATAAATCCACCATTACAACCATTAAGTCCATCTGCACCTCAAAATATCCCACTGTACACTTAAAAGCTCCAAAGGCACTCTAATAATTAAAAATTCACTTAATCAAAATATCCCAAAACTCCTCTTGCACCCTACAGGTTCACACAACCCAATTACATAATTTAAGTTCATCACAATTTGGTAATTCACAGCACCACTCCAGCATTCCCAAGACTATCACAACATACACAACACACTCACATAATTCCACTTACCCCCAACATGCTCCCATGCACAAAATAAATCAAGATTACATAAAAGCAAAAAGTCCTCCAGCATACATACAAGTCCAAAAGCACAACAAATAAGTCCCAACACACTCACTTCAACTCACTGCTCAATTGCACATTGCCAGGCTCCAATGCACACCACATACCACCACCAACAGCAGCTACCCAATACTCACAACACCTGGAAAAGCTCGAAGCTCTTGCATTGTCCAAACAGCACGGGTGAAAATCCACAAGGTGCACACACACACAGCCACGGGCTCCGCACCGCACCTCGGCAAGAAGATCGCTGCAACAGACCCGACCTGAGAGAGCAAAGAGGGAAAAACCTCATTAAAAACAGTCCACAAGAGCCAACGCGACAACGGCCCCGGCTTGCAGCAGCCGCGCCCACCACACGCGCCGCTGCCGCTGCGCTGCTGCTGCCGTGCGCACGCTAATGCGGCGGCCGCGCGGTGCCAGCGGCGCGCTGCGCGTCGCGCGCATGCTGCGCGCCGCGCACATGCGGGCCGCGCGTAGGCTATGCACCGCGCGCATGCGGGCCGCGCGCAGGCTGCGCACGCCACGCGCATGCGGGCTGCACGCCCGCGGCCATGCGGCGCCCCAGCTGCGCGCACCCACTGCGCGCGCCCCCGCCGCGCGCGCAGTACCTGCTGCCTCACCTCCTAACCAGGTAACCAACCAAAGCCCCAAACCCCAAACAAAGATCAAAAACAACAATAAAAACAAACTCTCCACCTCAGGCTGAAAAAAAAAAAACAACGCACATACCTTCTAAGAGGCATCGACGCGCGCGCGAGTCCGCCTGCTCCACAGCCACAAGCAGGAAGCTTCCACCAAGCAGCTCAACCATCATTCTCTCCATTTCTTCTCTTCTTCTTCTCCTTCTTCCTTCATTTCTCCCTTTTCTCTCTTCCTCTGTTTCAAATCCAACCCTCTGTTTCAAAGAGGAGGAAGAAGGGGTGAAGTGGCGTAATTAATTAGCTACAAGCTAATTAAAGTGGGGGGTAGGTGGGGGTGGTTGGGTGCATTAATTGCACCAAGAAACAAAATCTCCTATCAACACCTTAAACCTTCTCTTATTAATCCAATCTCCTCTAATAAAATTTTCTTTCACTAATGCCCTCACAGGCAACAAAAATAAATTCAAACATAATTAAATAATTTAATTAACCCAATTTAGGCCAACTCCAAGTCACTTTTTGTACTCGGGGCCTCCGCACCAGCCCGAAACCTCTCTGTATCTAGATTCATTGGCGGATCCCGTTCTCGCAATCCGGGTATCCGATCAACTCGAAATTTTTACTGCAACCTTAAAACATAATAACGAAGCTCCCCAAATTTTCTCAGAATTTTCTGACACTGTTGGCGGAGCCCGTTCTCACTATCCGGCCTCTGATCAACGCGAAACTTTTTCTGTGATCTTAAAACATATTTACGGGGCTCCCGTAATTTTTTCGGAATTTTCCGACACTGTGAATTTTCCACTAAAAATCTGGGCTCCCTTTCCCAAATAAAATTCCAGATCTCTCCATTTTAACCCGATTTGGGTCCACTCGTTTCCAAATATTCTTTACTTCCCCAACTTTCATAAAAATAGTATTTCACACTATTTTTATCTACATTTATTTATGTGCCGAAAATTCGGTACTTTACACAAGGAAGAAAAGAAAGGGAGTGGGAAAAAACCCTAGGTCCCAAACTCAAAATTAATTAGTCGTTTGGGCGCAAACCGGGGTCTGACTTACCTCAAAAAGCGTGATAATCGCCCGACCGCTTATTTGAAGCACCCGAAACTGCTAGTATCCTTCAGAAATTAATTCTGGGAGATTCCGGAGTCGGAATTCAAATCCGATCGCGCCGCCGTTCTCCGTTTCGCGAGCTCTAGTGCCTAAAAATACCCGCGAGCCCCGACGGTCTATCCAAAAAAAGTGAATTATTACTCCAACCGCCGGACCGTTAATAGGAGTACATAACAATTAAATAAAAACCAAAATACAATTTAAGAGCGGTTACTACACCGGGCTTTATCATCTCGGCCCTCTGGGGTATCGTAATTGGTCAGACCCCTGTTCTTGTGATAGCCTAGATTTCCTTGTTGAGCCTGCTCTTTTTATTGATCAGCATCACTTTTATATTGCTATATCTACTTGATTCATTGATCATTATCAGTTATTAGCCTATATGTTGCCATGCTTGATTGATCCTTAGCTTGCTAGCTTATATGTTGCCATGCTCGATTGATCTTTAGCTTGCTATCAGATATTATGATCCTTATCCTGGACATTTGCCATGCCTGATTGGTCATTAGTGTAGTAACCATGATTTTAAAATCTGAACTTTAAGTTTAAATAATTGCCTGGGTTATTTAATAGTAAAATTGAACTATTAGTGGTGCAATAGTGGCCCTAAAATATCGACTTTTGATCGGGGCCTGATCTCGAAAATCCGAGATCATCATTGCGACCGTCTCGTCGAAACATGAAAGATTCATGTTCATATGTCTCCGATCCAATGGTCGGATTGTCCGGAAATCAATAAAGAGAAAGCGGGTCCCACGACTTAAGTCATGAATAGTAACCTTCTGTTTTAAATCCCCCGTCGACCGATGTCGGCCGTTTCGCTGTTTAGACCCTGAGCATAAGAGTGTGAGTAGTCAATCTTAGCTATTTTCGACGTTCTGCGCTGACGAAATTTGCATTTGGTGAGCCTACAGCCTCGTAAAGCGTGCCGAACTGTATAATTTACAGTATAAGATGGAAATTAAAATTTATGGAGTTGAATTTTAGCGAACCAAAATCGCTACCTGATAGGTTTCGTCGAGCCGGACGTCGTGGCTGTGTCCGTTTTTCAGTTTGACAACCCGGTTGTCTCGAAGAGCGTGAAATACGAGAAAAATTACAGTTTTTCGCGAAGAGTCCTTATATTTTATGTGTTGTTTTGTCCCAAACTTGTTCAAGAGGGACTTCCTTGTGATTCTATTCTACAGCAAAAGACCCAAGTGAAAATACATAGAATTGGAGGGTTAGTTGGCATTTTGGGCAATAGGGTATTAGTATTTTTGGGTCTTCATTGTGAGAACCCTAGCCGCAGTCCCTTGTGTAACCGCAGCCTCCCCACGTTTTCCACATTCCCTCTGCTACCATTTCCGAGAGACTGCACCGCCGGCCGCCGCCCTTGGTCGCCGGAAAAGCAAGAAGCTTCAAGAAGCAACCTTGATCCTCGGATTTTAGAAGAAGGAGAAGTGCCCAAGCCCCCGGACTTGTGCCCAGGCCTTCTGCAGTCATCTGCGGCGTCCAGAAGTCAGCCGTGGTGGTCCAGTGCACCGTCGTGGCCGCGCGATGCCGGGAGGACCAAACCTTTTCTTCCTCGGATCCGGCGAAGGTGAGGTTCTTTATTTTCGTTTTCTTTTGCAACCTAGGTCGAGGCAGCAGATTAGTTAGGCCCTGGGGATGTCCCATGCAAAACCCCGAACTCAGGAATGCTCCCGGTTGCCGGCGGAGGCAAGATGCCCGCCGGAACCCTAATGTGCTCCGCCCCTTGTTTGCAATGCATCCGGTGGCCCAGCTTCGAAACCAAAATGATAGGAAAATTCTGTAGAGCCTAAGGAACCTCTCCATGAAGTTTCATGGCATCTCGTTTAGTGTGCGCCTCGAAATCTCGTGCCCTAGCTTTGGGCTATCTCGGGTTCGCCCGAGCATGCGCCGCCGCCGTCGCCGCCGCTTCCTACCACCGGCCACCTGCCCAGTTTGCTTCAGCAGGTCGAGACAGAGCCATGGGTACCCTTGCATGGAACCCATGCTGTCCTGTTGGGATTCCACCATTAATGGTGCAAGTTCCGGCCAAGGTTGCCCCCGCCGCCGCCGCCACCGTGTCGCGCCGCCGGCCGTGAGTCAGCTAACTTCTTAGAGTCGTGTAGCACCTACTGGTGCCTGTGCTTGAGGCCCAGAGCATAGGTATAGGGATCCACCATTGTTGTCTTCAAGGATTATATATTAGTTGTTGCACACCATGTGCTCGAAGAAATGCTCGAGTGAACCAAACTGGTTCTGTGCATCCAGCAAGAGAGTATTCGACTCCTGCAAACCTCCTGAGCATGATGCTCATTTATTTCAACAAATGACTGAATAGATGGAGAAATCTAGCATGTGGAGCTCTTTAAGCTTATGTTTTTGGAGTCGTTTTGCTCCGGCGATGTCTCTGATTTCCCCACAGCACCTAGTTGGTGAGCCTCTAGGTTCTTTCGACCCACTGAGCATGATGCTCACCTTAAATCTGAGTTTGGTTGTGTCTAGGTATTAAAAGTAGCAATGTGAGCCTTTATGGCAAGAATTTGTTGGCCCGAAATTTTATTCGAGTTTCGCGTTGCTTCCAAAAGGTGAGCACGGTGTCCAGCAAGTCGAGAGCCACCTGCTGGTGGTGTCAGTTCGTTAAAATAGCTTTCCAAAATTGAATACAAGCAAAAATAGCATGAAATTGCATGCTTTTATGCAATTTGGTAAAATTTCGAGGGCCTATATGCAATTGTGACCATACTAGTTGCTTCGTACAGTGTACACGTGATCTCTAAACCTTTTATTGAAAGTCCGATGCTTTTCGTTGAGCGGGAATTGGATCCCGAACCGTAAATCGACAAAATTGCCGGTTTAACGGCGAGTTGGTATTAATCATGCAATTCTGGAAATTGCGGTGATTAATTTGAGATGCCAAGTATACGTGACTATTCCCGGTGCTGTTCTAAAGAGCCGGTGATTTTAGTTTCTTGTTTGCAACTTCCGGTGCCAAAATGGGCTTCCCGGAAGTGTTTCAGTGGTTATGGCTTTGCCGGTGCACAGGATTATCTAGAGTCTGGTGTTAAGGCCTAAATGTCTTAAGATAGACATTCTTGGGCAGCACGTGAAGTTTCACGAGTTTTGATTATTGTTCAGCACAGATTGGGTCATAGTGGATCTATCGGCGGTTTCTGGAAATTTCGGAAAATTCCGGGACTTCAGCGAAGTTCCTCGTTTAGCTTGTCTGTACACAGGGTGTCAGTGTGTTGGGTATGTGTGAGAGTCTATTTTCTGACCTGTGCTTATGATTCAGGTCCCAGCAGTCAGCCGCCGCCTTGCGAGCCATCCAGCAGCCACCGTGATCATTGAGGTGGGTTTATCTTCGGTCCGGGCTTTATCAGGTTGGCCCTATGGGGTGCCGTGGTAGGTCGGACCCCTGTTTTTGGTGTAGCCTGAACCTATGCTTGAGCCTTTCTAATTGTTTTGATTTCAGCATTCTTTATATACAGCTATGTAGCATCGATCTTGCAGTTCAGTTCTTGCCATGATTCCATATTCAGCATTTAGTATGTATACAGATACATCATGATTTATTTATCAGGCTTGTTTGCCACCAGCTTTGTTATGCTAGCATTTCCCGTGTTATGTTCATGATAGAATAGGGGTACTTTTCTGCCATACAGTTCAGTTTACAGTTCTGCCATCCAGTTCAGTTATACAGTTCTGCTATTTAGCTTCTGTTGTACAGTTCCTGTTATACTGCATCAGTTGATATTACAGCTTTCAGCATTCTGAGTGGGATTTTCCCGGCTTGTAGCCGATGATCAGCATTATGATTGCCATAGCACTAGCTTATATCATTCACGATCGCAGTGGGTCTGATCCCCCACAATGCGTTCTTTACCGGTAAAGTGGTCGTCATATAGACCCGTGAGCCTGGTGAGGTATTGATACATATTGAGAGACCAACAGTGGCAATTGCCTGAGGTCCTGTTCTATGGCAGCTTAGCCTGAGGTCCTGGTGTCCAACAGTGGCAATAGCCTGAGGACCCAGCGACCAACAGTGGCATGGGTTGGGTACTTATTGTGATACAACACTTCAGGTTTACAGTTTTGTTTACAGCATGATTATTTCCTGCTTTTCAGATTTATCAGTTATAGCATGATCAGTTTCTGCTTGTCAGGTTTATCATCGTACTCTTTGTTTATAGCCTTGATATTAATGATTAATATACTAGCTCTGCTCTATAGCATGATTAGCTCTTGTTTGTCTGATTTCCTCGTTACAGCATGATTAGCTTGATATATGAGTACCCCTACTTTTATCTTTGCATTCACTTCAGCATGCTTAGTTCAGTTCAGCATCTTGTTATTCAGCTTTCAGCTATATTCTGCTTTTACTATCTGCTTATCATTGTATCCGGTAGGTACGACTTGCTATTTCTCGGCCCGTCGTGCCCACTGGGATACATGTAGAGTGTATCTCACACCCCCTGGGTGCCTGTTTTTCAGGTCAGTCAGGTGCTGGGAGATTGGGACGATCCAGTGAGCTGTCGCACTAGAGTTGTCCCCTGCTATTGGCCATAGTGGCCCAGTGATAGTACCTACGGTTCTAGTTCTTTATTCCTGCTTTGGCCCAGTTGAGAGTATTTTCAGTTTTAGTAGTTGATTTGATATTATAGTTGTTTATTGGAATTTTTGTGGATTTTGTTATGTCATGGGGATGTGGATGTATTAGCTGTAGAGTTTTATATTTTGGTTTAGTTGTTGACTATACTGCTCTCTGATTGTATCACTGTATCTGCCTAGTCGAGCATGTATAGGGGAGACTCTGTCCGTGTGGACAGAGGATTTCCTATGTATGTGGCGGTCTGTTGACGTCCTGAGTTTAAAGTTTGAACTCTGATTAAAAAAAAAAAAAAAAAAAAAAAAAAAAAAAAAAAAAAAAAAAAAAAAAAAATTACCGCTGTTTTGAAACTTGGGGCGTGACAGATTAGATGGTATCAGAGAATAGGTATAAGATACCTAGGAACTGGTTAGGATTGAGCCCTAGGATGACTGAGTCTGACGTGAGTGCGCGGGGATGTATGTTGTTTTGGGGTTAGGAGCTCAAGTGTCTTTATCACTATTTGAGTATATCCTAACCTAGTTGTTGTGTTTCAGTTATGGCTCGTCCTCGTGGTGGAGGTTCACGGCGCGGGGAGGGCAGTGGCCGAGGTGTCGGCCGACCGCCCAGAGCGCCAGTTGAGTCAGTGGACTCTGTCAGATTCCAACAGATGCAGGATCAGATCAATGCTCTGACGGCGGTGGTTCAACAGCTTGTGCAGCAGCAGGCTGCAGCTTCTACAGTACCTACCCCACCTGCCCCGCCACCTGTTCCACCACCTGAGCCAGTGGCAGAGGAACCAGTCATTCCTCCTGCTGCCCCTGCGCCACCTGTAGCGACGGCCCCGGCGACTGCCACCACATCTGGGGCTGCTGCTGCTATTGTTAGCGACCCACCGGTTGCTGCTGCCGGGACCTCTTCTCGGCCGACGACGCCTGCCGCTACAGAGGATGCGGTTCAGGCTGAAAGGGCCCGAGCGAAGGCGGTCCTGATGGAGTTTAAGAAGTTTCAGCCACCCACCTTTGATGGCGCCACTGATGATGATTGGGCTGTCGAAAAGTGGGTGCTGCGCATGGAGAAACTCTTCAGAGATGGTTATACTGAGGACCGTGACCGGGTACACCTAGCTGCACACTGCCTCGAAGGTGAGGCGGATCAGTGGTGGTCTGAGGTTTTGAGAGATCAGTTCAGGGGAATTGAACCCCCGTGGCAAGTTGTCACGCCCCCGGGGGTTTTTGAGTCTTTTGAAGCGAAAAAAACGTGTCTATTTTTTTTTTCTTTTAATAAGGTGGCATATACTTCACCCCGGTGCGTGCCAGACCGCCACATACACGAATTCACTCCGCCCACGGACAGAGTCTCCTTCGTATATGCACGGCGTCTCATTACAACATATAAATCATTCATAAACATCATACATCACACACCAACCAACAACCATGCAGTAGACATACACCATATTCAGAGTTTAATCGTTTAATTAATGCATGTCATTTAAGCGGCGTCAAAGTTTGGAAAAGATAAAACCTGAATTGTAAAACCCGTGCCCACACGGCACTTCCTTTTTGAGAAAACATTTTCGCAACCTTTATCCTATCATAAAACATGCCGCAATGTAAACACTACCGAAAGGATCATCACAGAAAACTACACCTCATCCACAGAGCTAACTAAAACATGTCCACATATAAGGTAATCCACAAGCAACTAGAAATAGCATAAAGGGAAATGAGTCATAAATACGATAACCAAGAGTCCGACTACGATCCTCACGACGCAGTCCCACCGCCATCCCGGCTAACGCACCTAGGAATACCTGTCACGGAGTGGGTAAAGTCAGTGACAAACAAAGTAGATGTGTAACAATATCAAAAGGGATAAAACATACGAATGCACCGAATACGCCATAACCTTTCGTTGAACACTTGCACATTAATTTACCCTGGGCACCATTCCCAGACCACTTGTCGGGGAGACTAAAGTCCCTCCCTCGTGCACAAACACCTACTTGATGCTTTTACCTCTCACTCGCGGTGCTGGTGTGACACCTCAGCTGGCGCGAAGAGGTCCCCGCCTGCACCATTACCTTTACGGGGCACACGGGTCATAAAGGACCACTTTTCCGGAAAAGTACACCCATGCGGAGGCCAATCCGCCTGTGTACGTGCAGCATCCGAAACCGGATCGCCAAGATTGGCGTGTACTGGGCACCGCGACCGCAGCCGCACAATTATTAGATAATTAACAACAATTGAAAGGTTAAACTATTCATCTACTTTGTTAGGTAAATTAAGGAGTACTTTTAATGACGATAGATGCACTTACAGCACCGGTTGCACTCATCGCAACCGTACCCACCTTGTTGGAGAGAAATCGGAACACCAATATCCTTCGCGCTCTCCCGCTGTGCTCCCGGACCTAAGAAAAGTCCGCACGGATAATAATAGTCACAAACGTGTACTAACATCCCAAAACAAAAGACCCAATTTACCCCTTTTGACGGAAAGGTCCAACACGGTCCAGTTTGCCGAAAATCGGAACCCCACGCGGCACCCAACATAATAAAATAATGACCAAGTAGGTCCCAAGTGGCCATGACATGAAAGCCACTGAAATAACGATCCCGACGGTGAAAACCGCGCTCAAAACGGTGGAAAAACGGACCCAAACGGAGCCACCGAAGTTTAGGCTGTCGGGTGGTGCACAGGAGCTACCATGGACCAGGCTCACGGCGTCGGCGACCGCGCGGCATGCGCCGGGTGCACGCAGGAAGCGTGCACCGTGCGGGTTGGGCCGGGCCGGTGCACGCTCAAGCGTGCACCGGGTTCACATCCTTCGGCCGCCAGAGCGTACGCCGGGTGCACGCCTCGGGCGTGCACCGCGCACACTGTGCAGCCCGGCGCACGGTTTCGTGCGCCGGGTCCGCGGTTTTGGGACAGCGGGGCGTGCACCGGGTGCACGCCCGGGGTCTGTGGACCGCGGCCGTACGGGTTGCTACAGTAACCCTAATTTCGCCGTTTTCGCGCCGTTTTCGCTCCCGTGCGATCCCGGCGACGACCCCGTGAACATGGTAACGACGGCGGCGGCCTCCCGTTAACCCACTATGTCCCGCCGGAGTCGCCCGAAAAATTCCCGAAAAATTCCCGGAAAATTCCCGAAAAATTCCCGGTAATTCTAACGGCTAAACCGACGATCGACGAACGCCCAAAACGTCGATCGGAAGTTCGATAACGAGAAACCCGTTAAAAACCATCAACTATAATCCGATAAAAATCCTCGATCACACCCGATCAAGAACGAGGATAAAATGTGGATCAAAACCCGACGAAAATCCGTGAGCGATGTTCCGATTAAAATAATCTAGCAAGAACACGGAAAACCCCCGATTTGTTTATCCAACGAAACGATGATAACTCACCTTAAATTTATCGGAATAAAAGACCCGATCTTGTTTTCTCGCGGTGTCGGAAATCCGGATCCGCTCCCCGTAGACGATGGCGTCTCGTTCTCCGATCTCCGGCACGTGAATCGGGGCGATCGGGTTCCTCCGCTTCCTCCTTCTTTTCCTCTTTTCTCCTCCGGTTAGGGGTTCCGCCTCTTTTCTTTTTCTCACCGGTTTGGGGTTTCGGTACGCACGAAAGGGAAGGGTTTGAGGAGGCGGTATTTCTCAATTAGGGTTTCGTTGGTAAACGGGGAATAAATAATCCCTATTATCTATTTATCCAATTTGTAAGTACGCACCGTCAAAATCCCTTTCGGGTATTTTGACTCCGATTAATTAATTTATTAATTAATTAATCCCTACCGATAACCCTATTAGTTAATTGTTTAATTAATATCCTCACCGTCGATCCCTCATATTTGATCGTTTGATTTCTTTATTTACGTACGTAGGAAACCCATAATTTCCCGTTTCTATTTCTCAAGAAAATATCCGACTGACGGGATATTTCTCACCTTTAAATCCTGACCACCGATTATTTAATCACCTTTATCCTGACCACCGATTATTTAACCACCTTTATTAAATAATCAATTCCCAATTGGATTCAAATTACCGGATATTTAAATCCCTTAATTAAATATCCGGATTCTATCGATTATTTAATCCACCTTTATAAAATCCCACTAATTTAAATCCCAATTAAATATCCGGATTTTATCTCTTATCCAATCCACGAGATAAAATCCCACCAATTTAAATCCCTTAATTAAATATCCTGATTTTATCTCTTATCCAATCCACGAGATAAAATCCCACCAATTTAAATCCCTTAATTAATTCGTACGTAGGAGGATTTAAATTCCGTCACCGGATAATTAATTAATTAATTAATTATCCCTACGAGATAACCCACCTTATCTCTAACGGGTGCAAGATATTTTGCACGGTTTCCGATGCGTGACTAACTACCGCGTCGCTAAGGATCCCGTTCCGGGAGATCCCGATATCGGATTTCGAATCCGATCGTACCGTCGGTCATCGTTTTTCGCGCTCTATCGCAGAAAAATACACACACCTCGCCCCGGCCGACTTAAGAAAATTAAATAATTTTATTTCGCTTAAGCCTAAGCGATTACATGTGAGTTCAAAAATACCCCTAAGGGTCGGGTCACTACACCACTCACACTTTATAAAAAGTTTCGTCCCGAAACTTAAACTCAAACCTCACTTAAACAACTCGGGAAAACATTCCTTCATCTTTGATTCCAGTTCCCACGTCGCCTCGCGCTCTTCGTGGTTGCTCCACTGGACTTTCACATAGGGGATCGTTCGGTTGCGTAGCTTCTTGTCTTCCCTTGCCAAAATCCGCACCGGCGTCTCCTCGACGCTCAAGTCCTCTTGTAGCTCAATGGTGGAGGCGTCCAAGGCATGAGAGGGGTCTGCCAGGTACTTCCGGAGCATCGAAACG
This sequence comes from Tillandsia fasciculata, assembly GCA_029168755.2. Classification (NCBI taxonomy): domain Eukaryota; kingdom Viridiplantae; phylum Streptophyta; class Magnoliopsida; order Poales; family Bromeliaceae; genus Tillandsia; species Tillandsia fasciculata. The sequence goes on along the minus strand of JAQOTM010000760.1, from coordinate 71,449 downwards.
TGGAACACGTTGTGGACTCGTTCGAGGTTCGGGGGCAGGGCCAACCGGTACGCCACCGGTCCCACGCGCTCCAGAATCTCGAACGGTCCCACGTATCTGGGGCTCAACTTCCCCTTTATGCCGAAACGTCGGTTCCCTTTGGAGGGTGAAACCCGGAGCAGAACGTGCTCGCCCACCATGAACTCTAAGTCTCGGCGTCTGTTATCTGCATAGCTTTTCTGTCTGCTTTGGGCGGTCAGCAGCCTTTGTTTAATCAAACGCACCTTTGCTTCGGTCTCCTCCACCAGATCTGGGCCCAGAAACTTTCGCTCACCTAAGTCATCCCAGCATATCGGAGACCGACAACGGCGCCCGTACAGGGCCTCGTACGGCGCCATCTGAATACTGGCCTGATAACTGTTATTGTAGGCAAACTCCACCAGGGGCAGACACCGTGCCCACCCTTCGCCCAAGTCCAGAACGCATGCTCGAAGCATGTCTTCCACGATCTGTATCACCCGCTCCGATTGCCCATCGGTTTGCGGATGAAAGGCCGTGCTGAAGTGCAACTTGGTCCCCATCGCTTGTTGCAAACTTCGCCAGAAGTTCGACACAAAACGTGTGTCTCTGTCCGACGTGATGGATGTCGGTACGCCGTGCAACCTCACTATCTCATCGAGGTACGTTTGCGCCAGTCGTTCCCGGGTCCATATCGTGTGTATGGGCAAAAAGTGGGCCGATTTCGTCAAACGGTCCACGACCACCCATATCGCATCGTGTCCCTGTGGCGACCTCGGGAAACCGGTCACAAAATCCATGGTAATCATGTCCCATTTCCACTCGGGCACCGGTAGAGGTTGCAATTTTCCCGCCGGCCGTTGATGTTCGGCCTTTACCCGTTGGCACACTAAGCAGTGAGCCACGAATCGGGTCACGTCCTCCTTCATTTTGGGCCACCAGAAGGTTTGCTTGACGTCCTTGTACATCTTGGTTCCTCCGGGATGCGCCGCATACGGGGCGGTATGCGCCTCCCGTAGGATTTCTCCCTTGAGTTCTGGCAGATCCGGTACGCAGATTCGTCCGCGAAATCGTATTGTACCGTCAGAGCTCACCATAAAATCACCTTCCTTGTCGGCGGTTATTCTGCTCCGCACCAGCCGGAGTTGATCATCAGTCGATTGGCCTTCGAGAATCCTGTCCAGCAGAGTAGGTCTGACCACCAGCGTCAGAAGTTGGGCGACTGTCCCTGCAGGTACCACCTCTAGTCTCAATCGCGAGAACTCCGCAATTAGACTATCCTGCTGCGTAATGGCGCTTACCTCCGCTCCCGCAGCCTGTCCTTTGCGACTTAGGGCGTCGGCCACCACGTTGGCCTTTCCCGGGTGATAGTGGATCGTTAAATCGTAGTCCTTTAATAGCTCGAGCCACCGCCTTTGTCGCAGATTTAGCTCCTTTTGGGTGAAAAGGTACTTGAGGCTCTTATGATCTGAGTACACATTACAGTGTGCCCCATACAGGTAGTGCCTCCAAAGCTTGAGCACAAACACCACCGCTGCGAGTTCCAAATCATGCACGGGGTAATTCCGCTCGTACTCCTTGAGCTGCCTTGACGCATAGGCTATCACCTTTCCCCGTTGCATGAGTACTCCACCCAATCCATTCCGCGACGCGTCGCAATATACTTCATAATCCTCCCCAGGCTCTGGCAGGGCGAGGATCGGAGCTCGCGTCAACCTGTCCTTGAGCTCCTCGAAGCTTCTTTGACACTTGTCCGTCCAGATAAACTTTTCCCCCTTTTTCGTCAATCGGGTTAAGGGGGTGGCTATCTTGGAGAAGCCCTCCACGAAGCGCCGGTAATACCCGGCTAATCCCAGGAAGCTTCGAATTTCCGTCACCGTGGTCGGTTGGGGCCAGTCCGTCACCGAATCTATCTTCTTGGGTCCACCGCGACTCCAGCCGCCGAGATCACGTGCCCCAAGAAACCGACCTCACGGAGCCAAAACTCACACTTTTTGAGTTTGGCGTAGAGTTTCTGTTCCCGTAGGGTCTGGAGGACTGTGCGCAGGTGTTCTTCATGTTCCTCGTCTGTACGGGAGTAGATGAGGATATCGTCGATGAAGACCACCACGAATACATCCAGGAAGGGTTTGAATACCCTGTTCATCATGTCCATAAACACCGCCGGGGCATTAGTGAGCCCGAATGGCATTACCGTAAACTCGTAATGGCCATAGCGAGTACGGAAAGCCGTTTTGGGGATGTCCTCCCCCTTGACTCGGACCTGATGATAACCCGACTGCAGGTCGATCTTTGAGAACACCGTCGCCCCCCCCCGTAACTGGTCAAAGAGGTCGTCGATTCTTGGTAGGGGGTACTTATTCTTGATCGTAACCTTATTTATCTCCCGGTAATCGATACACAACCGGAGACTTCCGTCCTTCTTCCTCACGAACAGGACGGGCGTGCCCCAAGGTGACGCGCTTGGTCTGATGAAACCCTTGTCCAAAAGGTCCTCCAATTGTGCCTTGAGTTCCTTCACCTCCGCGAAGGCCATCCTAGTACTACTCTCGCCCAAGCACACTTAACTGCGGAGTTCTGATGGGATCCGGTGCTTTAGTGCTGGTATGATCGCATCCGATTCACTTATAGTGGTATACTCCGCACCACGGATCTCGACCAGACCCAACCCTCCTGGATGTTGGGTCTATTGTTGGGCCTCTTGCCGTTAGGTCTATTGCGGACCGCAGCCTACTCAACCTTTCAGGCTCACCCAACCTAACTCACTAGTCCCTTGGGCCTATTGTCTCAAGGCAGAAAGTTCGACCTATTTGACCCGTAATAAAGGGCCAACACCAAAGACGACTAAGTCTTCGCATCCTTATTGGGCAGGAAAGTATAGAGTATTTGCTCCTAAGGGTTCTCCTGGGGTCAAGACCAACATTACTCTCCGTAAGGGATCTTTCCTGCTACTACTTCCCTCGGGTAGTGCATCCTTTGTCGTGTCGTCGCATAAGACCCCTCATCCGTGTCGCGACTCCAAGGAATCATTCCCGGGTTCGGGGCAGTAAAAACGGAATTGTCCCAGTTTGTCACGATAGAAGCAAAGGTCGTGCTTCCGGAATGAATCATTTCACCCGAGGTGTTCCTCTGTAGATGATGCATGGCCGGTCTCCGCTAGAAAATCCCCCTCCTGAGAAGGGCTGGGATCGTTTCTCGTCCATGTCGTACTCCGAGTCCTCTTGGTCGGCGCGCGTCACCTCGAATCCGCGCTCCACTATGGTGGCCCTATCTACCACCTTCTGGAAGGTGTGGAGTTCCACCACTCGCACGACTTCGCAAATTTTGCTCCGCAATCCGTCTACAAGGAGGCGGGCTTTGTGTGCTCCATCCCTTATAACAGCGGAAACACAATTGGCTAACCTTACATATTCTTGTCGATACCCATGACGTATCGATCCCCTTGCTTGATGTGTTTCAGGTTCCTTGCGGTTGTTCTCGGATATTGGGGTGGTCTGCCCCGTCGATCGAAAAGTCATTCCCGGGTTATGGCTGTGGTCGTTTCGGCCCCCGGCAGACTCAAGATCCTTCTGCCGGGTGCGTGGAACGGCCAATGCCCGCCTCCACCCTAGTGGCCCTATCGATCACTTCTCGGTAAGCGGGTAGACCCACCGTTGGTATTACCCGATTAGTGTCGCTATGTGGACCACCCGTGAAGGCGAGCCTGGTGGGGTCGTCTTTCCTAACAAAAAGAGAAGAGCGCTATGCCATGTTGCGTAAACCGTTGTTGGAGTAGCCGATTCTCCACTGTTGCCGGAACGTCGTATCCTCTCTGCACCATCGATTGAAAAGCGGCATCGGGCCATTAACCGTGCAAACAAAGAAACCAGGTTAGCCCTAAGGTTATAACCCTAGCACCCTGACTTACGATTACACCTATATTACGTTCCCGTTTTCCCGTACTCTCACGTACTACACCTACACCTTGGTTATCTCATTTCCAATTTGCTTGTGGCACCTTGCACTGTGGATGTAAACTCGTCTACTATGGTTGTGGTTGTATTTTCTCTGATACCATTTAATCTGTCACGCCCCCGGGGGTTTTTGAGTCTTTTGAAGCGAAAAAAACGTGTCTATTTTTTTTTCTTTTAATAAGGTGGCATATACTTCCCCGGTGCGTGCCAGACCGCCACATACACGAATTCACTCCGTCCACGGACAGAGTCTCCTTCGTATATGCACGGCGTCTCATTACAACATATAAATCATTCATAAACATCATACATCACACACCAACCAACAACCATACAGTAGACATACACCATATTCAGAGTTTAATCGTTTAATTAATGCATGTCATTTAAGCGGCGTCAAAGTTTGGAAAAGATAAAACCAGAGTTGTAAAACCCGTGCCCACACGGCACTTCCTTTTTGAAAAACATTTTCGCAACCTTTTATCTTATCATAAAACATGCCGCAATGTAAACACTACCGAAAGGATCATCACAGAAAAACTACACCTCATCCACAGAGCTAACTAAAACATGTCCACATATAAGGTAATCCACAAGCAACTAGAAATAGCATAAAGGGAAATGAGTCATAAATACGATAACCAAGAGTCCGACTACGATCCTCACGACGCAGTCCCACCGCCATCCCGGCTAACGCACCTAGGAATACCTGTCACGGAGTGGGTAAAGTCAGTGACAAACAAAGTAGATGTGTAACAATATCAAAAGGGATAAAACATACGAATGCACCGAATACGCCATAACCTTTCGTTGAACACTTGCACATTAATTTACCCTGGGCACCATTCCCAGACACTTGTCGGGGAGACTAAAGTCCCCCCTCGTGCACAAACACCTACTTGATGCTTTTACCTCTCACTCGCGGTGCTGGTGTGACACCTCAGCTGGCGCGAAGAGGTCCCCGCTTGCACCATTACCTTTACGGGGCACACGGGTCATAAAGGACCACTTTTCCGGAAAAGTACACCCATGCGGAGGCCAATCCGCCTGTGTACGTGCAGCATCCGAAACCGGATCGCCAAGATTGGCGTGTACTGGGCACCGCGACCGCAGCCGCACAATTATTAGATAATTAACAACAATTGAAAGGTTAAACTATTCATCTACTTTGTTAGGTAAATTAAGGAGTACTTTTAATGACGATAGATGCACTTACAGCACCGGTTGCACTCATCGCAACCGTACCCACCTTGTTGGAGAGAAATCGGAACACCAATATCCTTCGCGCTCTCCCGCTGTGCCCGGACCTAAGAAAAGTCCGCACGGATAATAATAGTCACAAACGTGTACTAACATCCCAAAACAAAAGACCCAATTTACCCCTTTTGACGGAAAGGTCCAACACGGTCCGTTTGCCGAAAACGGAACCCACGCGGCACACCCATAATAAAATATGACCAAGTAGGTCCCAAGTGGCCATGACATGAAAGCCACTGAAATAACGATCCCGACGGTGAAAACCGCGCTCAAAACGGTGGAAAAACGGACCCAAACGGAGCCACGAAGTTTAGGCTGTCGGGTGGTGCACAGGAGCTACCATGGACCGGCTCACGGCGTCGGCGAACGCGCGGCATGCGCCGGGTGCACGCAGGAAGCGTGCACCGTGCGGGTTGGGCCGGGCCGGTGCACGCTCAAAGCGTGCACCGGGTTCACATCCTTCGCCGCCAGAGCGTACGCCGGGTGCACGCCTCGGGCGTGCACCGCGCACACTGTGCAGCCCGGCGCACGGTTCGTGCGCCGGGTCCGCGGTTTTGGGCAGCGGGGGTCCACCGGGTGCACGCCCGGGTCTGTGGACCGCCGCCGTACGGTTTGCTACAGTAACCCTAATTTCGCCGTTTTCGCGCCGTTTTCGCTCCCGCGCGATCCCGGCGACGACCCCGTGAACATGGTAACGCGGCGGCGGCCTCCCGTCTAACAACGGCGGCGGCGGCTCCCGTTAACCCACTATGTCCCGCGGAGTCGCCCGAAAAATTCCCGAAAAATTCCCGGAAAATTCCCGAAAAATTCCCGGTAATTCTAACGGCTAAACCGACGATCGACGAACGCCCAAAACGCGATCGGAAGTTCGATAACGAGAAACCCGTTTAAAAACCATCAACTATAATCCGATATAAAAATCCTCGATCACACCCGATCAAGAACGAGGATAAAATGTGGATCAAAACCCGACGAAAAATCCGTGAGCGATGTTCCGATTTAAAATAATCTAGCAAGAACACGGAAAACCCCCGATTTGTTTATCAACGAAACGATGATAACTCACCTTAAATTTATCGGAATAAAAGACCCGATCTTGTTTTCTCGCGGTGTCGGAAATCCGGATCCGCTCCCCGTAGACGATGGCGTCTCGTTCTCCGATCTCCGGCACGTGAATCGGGGCGATCGGGTTCCTCCGCTTCCTCCTTCTTTTCCTCTTTTCTCCTCCGGTTAGGGGTTCCGCCTCTTTTCTTTTTCTCACCGGTTTGGGGTTTCGGTACGCACGAAAGGGAAGGGTTTGAGGAGGCGGTATTTCTCAATTAGGGTTTCGTTGTTAAACGTGGGAATAAATAGACCCCACCCTATTATCTATTTATCCAATTTGTAAGTACGCACCGTCAAAATCCCTTTCGGGTATTTTGGACTCCGATTAATTAATTTACCAATTAATTAATCCCTACCGATAACCCCATTAGCTAATTGTTTAATTAATATCCTCACCGTCGATCCCTCATATTTGATCGTTTGATTTCTTAATTTACGTACGTAGGAAACCCATTTTCTTCCCGTTTCTATCTCTCACCTAAATATCCGACTGACGGAATATTTAATCACCTTTGAATCTGACCACCGGTTATTTAATCACCTTTAAATCCTGACCACCGATTATTTAACCACCTTTATTAAATAATCAATTCCCAATTGGAATCAAATCACCGGATATTTAAATCCCTTAATTAAATATCCGGATTCTATCTCTATCAATCAACGAGATAAAATCCCACTAATTTAAATCCCTTAATTAAATATCCGGATTTTATCTCTTATCCAATCCACGAGATAAAATCCCACCAATTTAAATCCCTTAATTAAATATCCGGATTTTATCTCTTATCCAATCCACGAGATAAAATCCCACCAACTTAAATCCCTTAACTAATTCGTACGTAGGAGGATTTAAATTTCCGCCACCGGATAATTAATTAATTAATTAATTATCCCTCCGAGATAACCCTCCTTATCTCTAACGGGTGCAAGATATTTTGCACGGTTTCCGATGCGTGACTAACTACCGCGTCGCTAAGGATCCCGTTCCGGGAGATCCCGATATCGGATTTCGAATCCGATCGTACCGTCGGTCATCGTTTTTCGCGCTCTATCGCAGAAAAATACACACACCTCGCCCCGGCCGACTTAAGAAAATTAAATAATTTTATTTCGCTTAAGCCTAAGCGATTACATGTGAGTTCAAAAATACCCCTAAGAGTCGGGTCACTACACAAGTATTCAAGGATGCATTATACGACCGTTATCTAAATGACGTGACGAAGCAGGGCCTAGAGCGGCAGCTGGAGACGATGCATCAGGGAGACAGCACTATGCGGGATTATGAGCGGGAATTCTCCCGTGTTGGTGCTTTGGTTCCGCATGCGGTGCGGGATGAGCAACGCAAGGTTCGGCTCTTCTCCCAAGGGCTGCGACCTGAGATCAGGCAATTTCTCTCTCCCTTGGACATCCGGGTGTATCGGGTCTGCGTCAACCGTGCCCTTTCTGTGGAGGCTGACATAGTAGCCACTCGTGCGGAGCGACAGGCTTCTGAGAAAGACAAAGGAAAGAAAAGATCGTTTTCCGGAGATGGGGGTGGAGCCTCGAGCAGCGGAAAGCCACCCAAGTATCCTCGACCCCATGATCAGACGATGAGTGGTTCTGCTAGCAGTCAACAGCGGGCTCCGCGACCGTGTGTATTTTGTGGTGGACCTCATGGGGTATTTTCTTGTGAGCAGTGCCATGGCCGTTGCTTCAGGTGTGGCCAGGCTGGGCATGTCATAGCTGAGTGTCCTCAGGGACCTACACCAGCCCCGTCTGCTGTTTCTGCACCGGCCGTTTCTTCCCGACGGCAGAGTCCTGCACCGAGCGCGTCTTCCCATGGGCGATCTTCGCCTTCTCATCAGTCTGGCGGGACGCGCCAGAGTTCTGGAGGGCGAGTGTATGCCCTGACTGCTCCAGGTGATCCACCAGTCGTAGACCTTACAGGTATGTTGCCAAGTGGTAAGTTTTAAGTTATGCAGTTTTTCTTTGCTTTATAATGCGCCTTTACCATTTTTTAGTTGTGCCTTGTGACTGATTGTCACTAGTGTTGGTTTGGACAGTGCAGAAGTTCTGTGACTGATTGTCGCTGTGGTACCCTGTGTTAGTGGACTGTTTGATGTCCTACTGTAGTTAAGTTTCGGGGACGAAACTTCTCTTAAGGGGGGAGTGATGTAGTAACCATGATTTTAAAATCTGAACTTTAAGTTTAAATAATTGCCTGGGTTATTTAATAGTAAAATTGAAATATTAGTGGTGCAATAGTGGCCCTAAAATATCGACTTTAGATCGGGGCCTGATCTCGAAAATCCGAGATCATCATTGCGACCGTCTCGTCGAAACATGAAAGATTCATGTTCATATGTCTCCGATCCAATGGTCGATTGTCCGGAAATCAATAAAGAGAAAGCGGGTCCCACGACTTAAGTCATGAATAGTAACCTCCTGTTTTAAATCCCCGGCGACCGACGTCGGCAGTTTCGCTGTTTAGACCCTGAAACATAAGAGTGTGAGTAGTCAATCTTAGCTATTTTCAACGTTCTGAGCGCTAGTGTGGCGCTGACGAAATTTGCATTTGGCGAGCCTAAAAGCCTCGTAAAGCGTGCACGAACTGTATAATTTACAGTATAAGATGGAAATTAAAATTTATGGAGTTGAATTTTAGCGAACAAAAATCGCTACCTGATAGGTTTCGTCGAGCCGGACGTCGTGGCAGTGTCCGTTTTTCAGTTTGACAACCCGGTTGTCTTAAAAAGCATGAAATACGAGAAAAATCACAGTTTTTCGTGAAGAGTCCTTATATTTTATGTGTTGTTTTGTCCCAAACTTGTTCAAGAGGGACTTCCTTGTGATTCTATTCTACAGCAAAAGACTCAAGTGAAAATACATAGAATTGGAGGGTTAGTTGGCATTTTGGGCAATAGGGTATTAGTATTTTTGGGTCTTCATTGTGAGAACCCTTGTCACGCCCCGCGGTCGAAACTGCGATCCGGGCTCGCTAACAGATCCGCCATCTGTACGGAAACTACCGTACAGACGAAGCGTCTAACCTGCAGAAAGAAACATCTACAGTAAACAGATATCAGAGAGCTGAAAGTAAACTAGTACAAACTGAAAATAATACAATATCCATCTCCCAAATACGATCGTATAAAAAGTCCTCTGATACAAAAACTCAAAAGGGAGATATCTCCAATAAATACGTCAGTGTACAAGCTCTCGATACAAAATATCCTCACTACAACAGTCCTCAAACTGTAAAATAAAGTACAACTCTATACCTCACAACAAGGTCTCTCAACAGAGTAAAAAGAAGTAAACTAATCAACTGGAAGCTCTCCTCTGAAGGGGTACAGCTACACTCCAACGACGGGTAGGGAACTAGCTCGCGACTCCCTCGCCTCGGTCAGAAGGATCAGCAACAGGAGCACAGGAACAGAAGAAGAAGTCCCTGGGGAAAAGACACCACGACGGGTGTGAGAACTACTTCCCACAGTAGTTCTCAGTGGGTGCCGTCAACAAGCCCAACGGTCTGCCCACTAAGTCTACTAGAGGCAAAAGATAATAATGCGATGAAATCTGAACAAGAAAAGCTGGAACTACTCTACAGCTACCATGCCTCTATCTAGATACTCAAAAAGTGGAATAGAGGAAAGTAAATGAAACCACTCGCACACAAGGTGCCCAAACGACTCAATCGAACTGACTGCCTCATAGGGTCCAGTCAAACTTGCGCCTGACGACTAGGAGCGCACCTGCCCACTACCACACATCCACATGAGGACGGGATTTACGTGGGGCGTCCTGTCCGCCTAACTCACCCCTCGCGCAAAACTGCCTCAACAGGCCAACCACCGCATCCACTGCGGCATCTCAGGGGCGCGGACACCAACTGAGGAAAACGGCGCGGCATAGAGTATCAAACATTGGCATATGCAGGCTAGTAAAAATCCACGCTCACTCTCAGAACGGTAGGACTCAAGATCCCCAAATATCTCGCACAACAGTCGGAGCACTCTCGACGACTCAGCTGATCGGCTAACTCAAAACACGAGACACTAACCTCTCCAACAGCTCGCAGCACAAAGCTCACTGGCTGGAGATACTCCACAGCCAGGAACGACCCACAACTCAGGGTAACCAAAACAGGTCGGACAACACTCAACGACCTGGGACCACCGTCAACCACAACGGTTCCCAACAATACGGACCGGAAGATACTCGACGGCCCGGGACTACCGTCTACTCAACGGCTCCCTCCCACGACAGCGTAAAAGGGAAACAAGACCTCTCGGGACTACCGTTTACCCAAACGGCTCCCCGCACAGATAAGCAACCCGCTACAACTACCAGACTCCACTCTGCTCCCAAGCAAGAGTGCAAAAGCATCCCACACTAAAAGCAAGTCCCGACCTCTCGGCCCACTACCCGGGCGAGGAAAACACTATGTCCAGGAATGAAAGAACAGTGTGGATGTCTAAGCATAAATAACCCTAGCCCAAGTGAGGGTTTTCTACTGGTCTGGTTACACATGCAACATATGACGGGGGTGCTAGGTCAAGTTCCAAAATAACTATATTAACAGATGATAACAGGAATAACAATTCCTACAATCTAGCATGCTACACAATGAAATAAGCTATCATGCATAGTCCTACAACAGTAGAAATACTGTACAGTCCATAAAACTTGGAGATAAGGCCACCCACCGGATTTGCCACCAATTGCTCGTAGACACTTGCAATTGGCCTCCACGCGATCCGCACGCAAACGATGCACGCTGCCGGAGTCCGCACGCAAAACGGGCACGCCGCCGGAGGTCCGCACGCAAAACGGAGCACGCCGCCGGAGTCCGCACCAAAAACGGAGTCTGCACATAAAACGATGCACGGTGTCAGGATCCGCACGCAAAACGGAGTCCGCACGCAAAACGGTGCACGGTGCCGAAGTCCGCACGCAAAACGGTGCACGGTGCCAGGATCCGCACGCAAAACGGGAGTCCGCACGCAAAACGGTGCACGGTGTCGGAGTCCGCACGCAAAACGGTGCACGGTGCTGTCACGCCCCGAGTCAAAAATCAGTGTAAATTTTTTTTTTTTTTTTTTCTAATCCGAGTTGCAAAACGGCCAGGGCAATGGACAGACCGCCACATATATAGAAGAGTCTCAATCCCCGTTGGGATTGAGCCTTTTCTATATATGCACGGCTAGCTTGGCAATAACATCAGAGTACTAACTATGTACTAAACAATAATATATTTTCAAATTAACTTCACACATAACTTTACAAATTACAACTCTTTCTTGTCATCAAAAATTACATAACCTTCATTTTAAACATTAAAACTAAGTACACGGCTGTCCAGGGTCAACATCTAACTTGGAACCTCACCAACTCGTCCCGAACATCCCAACACCGCTCGACCTGAAAAAACAGTCACCCGAGGGTGTGAGACACACCGGAGTGTATCCCAGTGGGCACGACGAGCCGAGAAATAGCAGATCGTACCTATGGTATACAATACTAGAGGATAGTAATAATCACATGTTAGGTAAAGCAGATATATCTCTGGAGCTGTAATTTAAAGCAATCTGATAAAATCTTGAAGCAAGCATAGGCTGATAATACAGCAGGAATAGGAATCAGGAAAGTCATGAGGATATGACAAAAGCAGGCTAAACAGCATCAATGCATCGACAAAATGAATTATCATAATACCCAATCAAAAACCACCATATTGGTCTATCAGACCTCACGGATACCTCGCTGAACCTGGCACCAACCTGGCTGACATACTCCGGCACCTCGGGCACTAACCTGGGAGTCAACACTCCGGCACCCTTGGGCACTAACCTGGGAGTCACGGGTGTATTCCAGACCACTTTACCGGTAAAGAACCTCCACACGGGGGCGACTCGTTGATGTTCGTGAAGTACAGCAGTGCGGGCGATAAATCATGCGACATGCTCAAGCTCACGGTCCACAGACGGGTAATCGACAACAAGCCAGAATCAAATCCCCTCTGGGATGCAACAGTGATATGATACACAACATCTCTACTCAGTGCAAGGATCAACAACAACACTGAATACCAATCATGCAGGACTAACCAGTTATGCAGACTAAACACATGTTTTAAGAAATACATTGAAAAGTCCAAACCTCAAGGAGCGTTGCCCTCGTCTTATCAAACAAGACAGACTCAGGCGACCCTACGAAGCTCGGTAGGTTTTAGGTCCAAAACCTCGAAGAGCGTGCCCTTGTCCTATCAAACAAGAACAGACTCAGGCTACCCTACGAAGCTCGGTAAAAGCATTTATTTAATAAAATCATGTATTTAGTAGCATAACGGTGTGAACAACAAGAGCCGAAACAAAGCCAATCAACGATGCAATATCAGAACCAAATGAATCTCAAATCTCATATGCAGGAAGACATCATCATCTAGTCAATCAAGGATGCATATCAGAATCAACTGGATCTCAAATCTTTGCAGGAATAATCGGAGATACTGCCAATCAGGTATAACAAGTATCCAAGAAATATAGTCCCACATATTTGGAAGCAAACTAAGGATCAAACATTACCCGACTAAAACACACGTTGTTTTAAGAAAAATCATTTTGAAAACAGTTTTATGTCCAAACCCCGCAAGGCAATGCCTTTGTCCTATCAAACAAGAACCGACTCAGGCAACCCTGCGATGCTGGGTAAAAAAACATCTGTTGAACAAAAATCATGTGTTTAGCGGTACAGGCTCAAACATCAAATGACCAAACACGGCATGGCATGTCCAGAATAAGGATATAAATACTGGATCAACAACAAGTCGAACAATCCAATCAAGGATGAAATATCAAATCAAACCATAGGCAGGAATATAGTTAACACCAATTAGAACATGAATCAGGATATAGATACTGATAATCAAGCAATAAAGTGCAAATCAGGTTAATGACAATCAGACAAAAGCAAGCAATTAGGAATATATCAACTCAAAGGCAGACAGGCTCAAATAGAGTTAGGTTAACAAAAACACAGGGGTCCAACCAATACCGTACACAGAGGGCCGAAATGATAAAGCCCGGACGAAGCTAAACCACTGTCAAATCGCAGGCGACTAAACTGAATCGACAGCAATGCTCAGAACCAGATGCAAACTGGACAGACCTGAATTGAACATATTGATCAGGGATCAACTTTAACTTTTAATTTAACCTTTTTCAAATCAACTTAAAACCTTTTCATTATGTCAATATTCGACTTAAACCCTTTTAATCCTTAGCAGTTGTGTTTGTTAACATCTAGGACCAACAAATATCCTTTTAATGTATATTTGGTAAAATTACCAAATTGCCCCTCCGAAAATTCCTTTTTTGAATTTCCGGAAAAAAAACTCAGGCTAAATCTTACCGCTGGCTCAACAAGATTCTACTGGGACTCAACAGTCGGCTGGTGAAACCGCTGTAATTGTCTCAAATTACACGATTGCCACCCGGATACCGTAATAAAATCGACGATTTTTGCCGATTCTCGGAAACTGTATCCGAATTTCCGCTCACGAGAGCCGTGTGGTTGATTCCTAACGAAAGGTTAGGAATCAATTAAACATTTACTAAACAGTATACGCTGTTTATAAATTTTGACGTTTAGACCCAAAATGGTGTTCTTAAATCTACACTTTTAATGCTTATTTTGGAGCACTGTTTCGCTCGTTTTCTCAACTGGAAAAAATCATTTACTCGAACCGTCACTTCCAGGGCCGGCGACATTTATTGCTGAACACCGTGCTTCACCATTTTTGTGATAGCACGGAACCAGATGGCAAACTTCGGGCCAAGAAATAATCTCTAAACATGCTAAATGCAATTTTTGTTCTTCGGAACTTCAAAAACCTAAAATATAACGAACGCATCGCGTCAGTGTACCCCAAATTAGCCAGGAATACACTTGTCGCCGGCTTCGTAAACAGCCTCGAATTCGTTTTGTTCTCAACCTTTCATTTTTAGGATGAATTAACTAAAAACTTTCAATCCAAACTTCCAACATGAACAACTTTATATATCAAGTTGATTCTAACAAACCATGCTAGGACCATAGTGCTACCCTGGTTGGGAACCCAGGTGTGCTTGGTTCAAGCAGAACCAAAGCCATGTTTCACATTAAAGTTCACATTGCTCCAAACTTTATTTCACACAGATCAACTTTGATCTGAAGTGAGCATCAAGCTCAGGGAAACATTTGGAACAACTTTTGTATTTACAGAACTATCAAATTCCATATTTTTCTTCTCTTAGGCATTTTATCAAACCACCTAGTCATGCACCATTTCACACTTACACACAAAGCTTAATCCCGAGTGGGTTCAAGCCCATACACTGCACCAAAAGCCATGCAACTTGAAGGGAAATGCTCCAAATAACCTAAAGATCAATCCCAGCAAGTTGAAGCAACCTTGCTGCATAGGTTAACCGAGATTCCCAAGGTTGAAGATGATGCCATTGCATTGAAATTCGCGATGCTTCAACCAGGAGCTCTGGGACCAGACCAAAGGCACCAACAGAAGCTAAATGTCTCACTGAAGCTTTCCATACCCTTGGCCGGCAACGGGGTGCGGCGGCGGCGGCGGGGAGCCAAGCTCGGATTGGAGCTTCCTCACCAACAATGGCAACTTTTCAATCTTCGGGTTTTTAGGTGCAAATGACAGCACCAATAGCTTCCTACCAGCTTTTAGGAAGGTATAGGCCAGACCCCGCCGGCGGAGGTCGCCGGATGGACGGCCGCCATTAATGGTCTCGAGCTCGGGCCTATCCATGGCATCGTGACTTTCAAGATGCATGGAAGCCATGCAATGGCAATGGATGGACTCCCCTCTGTCCCATGAGCATTTCTGGGCATGTTTCCGGCGGCGGAGGGGCTCGCACGGCGCCGAGCTGTGAGCTCGGCCAATTAGCATAAAACCGATAATTTTAGGGCATCAAATTTCTTTCTAAATACTTAGCATATTCAATGGAAACTTTGCACATTTTTATCTATATGTCCTACAGTCCACGAACACCAAATTTGAACCATTTTGGTCAAAGTGGTTGCGGAGTTCTCCTGAGGCGGAGAGAGCGAGTTAGGTTTCCGGCAACTAATTGGCTCCCGCCGGGCCCATGCCACTTGCATGGGGAGCTCGGTCTGTGCATGGAAGCTTCCTTAGCTCTAATTAAGCCACTGTTAAAGGTCTGTGGTGGTCTAACAATCAAGGTTAAGGAGAACTCACCTCGCCGGACTCGGGGAGAAAAGGATGAAGCGGAAATGGGTTCCTCTTCCAGGCGCAGCCTCGACGAGCTTCCAGCAATGTCCAGAGGCACAAGGAATTCCCCATAAAAACACCAAACAACTCAGGCACAACTTTGGTCCAACCTCCCTCACTCTCTCTCTCTCTCTCGGATTACTCTCAATGGGTGGGTTGTCCTCGGTCCTCAGCAACCCAGGCATCAGTGTGGGAGAATGCAGAGCGAGAGGTTGATTGCCTCGGATGCCCCCTAAGACCCCTCGTGTTGCCACCAAGAGACCAAAGGTCACTTGGAATAAATGCAAATATTCTTTGCAAAATTAACCTCAAAACCCGGTTCACACCAAACACGGACCGGGACCTTAACATGTGGGTGTAATTTGCACCCAACACCCTCACATTTAAATCCCTATGGGTTTGGTCCAACAAATACACAAGTTTTATAGAAAAATATAGCTTTTTTCGGCACTTTTCACGCATTTCGCGACAAACCGTTCGAGTCAATGCGTGACACAGACTTCGCCACGACGGTCGGCTCGTCGAGACCTGTCAAGTAGCGTATTGGTTTTGGTTCATTTGACGCTCGGATAAATCTCGGGAAATAAAATTCAACAAAGTGCAGTGTGTTGCACGCATCCCGATGCCACCCGGGTCGCCAAATGCGAAAACCGTCAGTGCCATCGCGTTCAGAACGTCGAAATTAGCTAGAGTCCATTACTAAATACCCCTATGTTAAAATTTAAAACTGTGGTTCGGCCATTAGTGTTCTAAGGGGATTTATATTATAGTGTTTACTATTCACTTAAGTTTGGGGCCCACCGCTTCTTTTCTGATTTCTGGAAGATCCGACGGTCGAATCGAAAACATATGAATATGAAACTTTCTATGTTTCGAGAGACGATCGCAATGGTGATCTCGGATTTTCCAGATCAAGCCCCGATCAAAAGTCGATATTTAAGGGCCACTATTGCCACCCACTAATTACCCATTTTTGCCATTTAAATAATTCAGAAAATTATTTAACTCAGATTTTTGGATTTAAAAATCATGGTTACTACATCACTCCCACCTTACAAGAAGTTTCGTCCCCGAAAATTAATACAACTAAACCTCTAGTAAGTCTCTAATAGATTCACGATAGTGACAACTAGTCACAAGACATTAATAATCTCCAAGGCTACTAAGTTAGATCCAATCTGAATATTCCCCATTACAGGGCAAAGTATTTCTCAGATCTTTCGAAAGTACGTTGTCGGCCGCCCAACGTGCTCACCAAAAGAAAAACGAAATACCATAGATCTGTCTCCAACAACTGGTGGGGACACCACTTACATCGAAGGTACATCACATACCTTCCTTTTCAGTCTATGCTGATAATATAACCCCTACCAAAGGTTACTAATTTAATCTGAGCCCTCTGGCTCCACTGAAACATTGAGCTCACGGTCGAAACCTTGACCGCGGCTAATCCTGCACTAACAACGATTCCCAATCGCGAATCACGAACACATCTAAACTCCAAACTACTATTCCGAAACCCAGCGCTCTCACGTGAACACAAGTCATCCTAGGGTTCGTTCCTAGCCAAACCTAGACATTTTATTCCTATTGCTCTGATACCATCTAATCTGTCACGCCCCGAGTTCAAAAACCAGTGTAAATTTTTTTTTTTTTTTTTCTAAATCAGAGTTGCAAAAACAGCCAGGGCAATGACAGACCGCCACATATATAGAAGAGTCTCATCCCCCTTTGGGATTGAGCCTTTCCTATATATGCACGGCTAGCTTGGCAATAACATCAGAGTACTAACTATGTACTAACAATAATAATATTTCAAATTAACTTCACACATAACTTTACAAATTACAACTCTTTCTTGTCATCAAAATTACATAACCTTTCATTTTAAACATTTAAAACTAAGTACACGGCTGTCCAGGGTCAACATCTAACTTGGAACCTCACCAACTCGTCCCGAACATCCCAACACCCGCTCGACCTGAAAAACAGTCACCCGAGGGTGTGAGACACACCGGAGTGTATTCCAGTGGGCACGACGAGCCGAGAAATAGCAGATCGTACCTACTGGTATACAATACTAGAGGATAGTAATAATCACATGTTAGGTAAAGCAGATATATCTCTGGAGCTGTAATTTAAAGCAATCTGATAAAATCTTGAAGCAAGCATAGGCTGATAACTACAGCAGGAATAGGAATCAGGAAGTCATGAGATATGACAAAAGCAGGCTAAACAGGCATCATATGCATCGACAAATGAATTATCAAATACCCAATCAAAAACCACCATATTGGTCTATCAGACCTCACGGATACCTCGCCGAACCTGGCACCAACCTGGCTGACATACTCCGGCACCCTCGGGCACTAACCTGGGAGTCAACAGGTGCCAGGATCCGCACGCAAAACGGTGCAGGTGCCGGAGTCCGCACGCAAAACGGTGCACGGTGCCAGGATCCGCACGCAAAACGGAATCCGCACGTAAAACGGTGCACATGCTGGAGTCCGCACGCAAAAACGGTGCACGGTGCCAGGATCCGCACGCAAAACGGAGTCCGCACGCAAAACGGTGCACGGTGCCGGAGTCCGCACGCAAAACGGTGCACAGTGCCAGGATCCGCATGCAAAACGGAGCAAGAGGGTCAAATACAGTCTAAAAGAACGCTCCAAAAACTGTACAAAAATACAGAAAAACCAACACACGGGACCTACCCGATTGCGCCGCCGCCGTCGAAACGCTCCGCCGGGCGACCTCGCACGCAAAACGAGGTCCACGACGCACCGCCGCACCTCACGCAACTTCCTCCCTCACTCCCTCTCGCTCTCGGGTGCAGAAGAAAGAAAAGGAAGGGAGAAAATGGCGGTGCGGGACGCGCGGGGGCCGCCACGTGGCGGGCCCCCGTTGGCGCCCGCGCTGACGCGCGCGCCAGGCGCGCATGCCGCCCGTACAGCCTCGGGAAACGCGCCGCGTCGGGTTCCGTGCCGCGCCACTCCTCGATAAACGTGTCGTTTTGCCTCGAAAAACGCGCACTTCATCCGGGCTCCAAATCCAACAAATAAATAGTCCATTCTTAGCGATTTCGCGCGCTGAATCCAAAAACGATGTCCGTTTCTCCAAATTCTCACCCGAAAATTTGCCGAATGCCCACTCGATCCGATTTTCGCGCCGGGTCCATTTTTAAAGTCCGATTTGCCAAATTCCAACTCTAAAAATTCCCGAAGGCGCCCGGAGAGGTAAACTTCTATCCGGACTTCACCCGGAGTCTAATTTTGACATCAGAATCGCGCGAAATCACTTCTAAACACCCGACGGGTCATCCAAATTCCCACGGGGTCTCCTTTTAAGCACGAATTTCAACACTTGTGCCCAAATTGCGCGCAACCACCAGCGACACATCACGCAGGCCTCCAGCGATGCAACCAAATCCCAAATTGCATCACTAATCCATTTCTTAGGCCCGACACGCGCACAAACACTCCCAACGACCACTAAAAGCTGCCCAACAATCGGCAACTCCTACGTGGGGGATTCCGGAACCTCACAACCCTAGCCGCAGTCCCTTGTGTAACTGCAGCCTCCCCACATTTTCCACATTCCCTCTGCTACCATTTCTGAGAGACTGCACCGTCGGCCGCCGCCCTTGGTCGCCGGAAAAGCAAGAAGCTTCAAGAAGCAACCTTGATCCTCGGATTTTAGAAGAAGGAGAAGTGCCCAAGCCCCCGGACTTGTGCCCAGGCCTTCTGCAGTCATCTGCGGCGTCCAGAAGTCAGCCGTGGTGGTCCAGTGCACCGCCGTGGCCGCGCGACGCCGGGAAGACCAAACCTTTTCTTCCTCGGATCCGGCGAAGGTGAGGTTCTTTGTTTTCGTTTTCTTTTGCAACCTAGGTCAAGGCAGCAGATTAGTTAGGCCCTGGGGATGTCCCATGCAAAACCCCGAACTCGGGAATGCTCCCGGTTGCCGGCGGAGGCAAGATGCCCGCCGGAACCCTAATGTGCTCCGCCCCTTGTTTGCAATGCATCCGGTGGCCCAGCTTCGAAACCAAAATGATAGGAAAATTCTGTAGAGCCTAAGGAACCTCTCCATGAAGTTTCATGGCATCTCGTTTAGTGTGCGCCTCGAAATCTCGTGCCCTAGCTTTGGGCTATCTCGGGTTCGCCCGAGCATGCGCCGCCCCCGTCGCCGCCGCTTCCTACCACCGGCCACCTGCCCAGTTTGCTTCAGCAGGTCGAGACAGAGCCATGGGTACCCTTGCATGCAACCCATGCTGTCCTGTTGGGATTCCACCATTAATGGTGCAAGTTCCGGCCAAGGTTGCCCCCGCCGCCGCCGCCACCGTGTCGCGTCGCCGGCCGTGAGTCAGCTAGCTTCTTAGAGTCGTGTAGCACCTACTGGTGCCTGTGCTTGAGGCCCAGAGCATAGGTATAGGGATCCACCATTGTTGTCTTCAAGGATTATATATTAGTTGTTGCACACCATGTGCTCGAAGAAATGCTCGAGTGAACCAAACTGGTTCTGTGCATCCAGCAAGAGAGTATTCGACTCCTGCAAATCTCCTGAGCATGATGCTCATTTTATTTCAACAGATGACTGAATAGATGGAGAAATCTAGCATGTGGAGCTCTTTAAGCTTATGTTTTTGGAGTCGTTTTGCTCCGGCGATGTCTCTGATTTCCCCACAGCACCTAGTTGGTGAGCCTCTAGGTTCTTTCGACCCACTGAGCATGATGCTTACCTTAAATCTGAGTTTGGTTGTGTCTAGGTATTAAAAGTAGCAATGTGAGCCTTTATGGCAAGAATTTGTTGGCCCGAAATTTTATTCGAGTTTTGTGTTGCTTCCAAAAGGTGAGCATGGTGTCCAGCAAGTCGAGAGCCACCTGCTGGTGGTGTCAGTTCGTTAAAATAGCTTTCCAAAATTGAATACAAGCAAAAATAGCATGAAATTGCATGCTTTTATGCAATTTGGTAAAATTTCGAGGGCCTATATGCAATTGTGACCATACTAGTTGCTTCGTATAGTGTACACGTGATCTCTAAACCTTTTATTGAAAGTCCGATGCTTTTCGTTGAGCGGGAATTGGATCCCGAACCGTAAATCGGCAAAATCGCCGGTTTAACGGCGAGTTGGTATTAATCATGCAATTCAGGAAATTGCGGTGATTAATTTGAGATGCCAAGTATACGTGACTATTCCCGGTGCTGTTCTAAAGAGCCGGTGATTTTAGTTTCTTGTTTGCAACTTCCGGTGCCAAAATGGGCTTCCCGGAAGTGTTTCAGTGGTTATGGCTTTGCCGGTGCACAGGATTATCTAGAGTCTGGTGTTAAGGCCTAAATGTCTTAAGATAGACATTCTTGGGCAGCACGTGAAGTTTCACGAGTTTTGATTATTGTTCAGCACAGATTGGGTCATAGTGGATCTATCGGCGGTTTCTGGAAATTTCAGAAAATTCCGGGACTTCAGCGAAGTTCCTCGTTTAGCTTGTCTGTACACAGGGTGTCAGTGTGTTGGGTATGTGTGAGAGTCTATTTTCTGACCTGTGCTTATGATTCAGGTCCCAGCAGTCAGCCGCCGCCTTGCGAGCCATCCAGCAGCCCCGTGATCATTGAGGTGGGTTTATCTTCGGTCCGGGCTTTATCAGGTTGGCCCTATGGGGTGCCGTGGTAGGTCGGACCCCTGTTTTTGGTGTAGCCTGAACCTATGCTTGAGCCTTTCTAATTGTTTTGATTTCAGCATTCTTTATATACAGCTATGTAGCATCGATCTTGCAGTTCAGTTCTTGCCATGATTCCATATTCAGCATTTAGTATGTATACAGATACATCATGATTTATTTATCAGGCTTGTTTGTCACCAGCTTTGTTATGCTAGCATTTCCCGTGTTATGTTCATGATAGAATAGGGGTACTTTTCTGCCATACAGTTCAGTTTACAGTTCTGCCATTCAGTTCAGTTTACAGTTCTGCCATTCAGTTCAGTTATACAGTTCTTTACCGGTAAAGTGGTCGTCATATAGACCCGTGAGCCTGGTGAGGTATTGATACATATTGAGAGACCAACAGTGGCAATTGCCTGAGGTCCTGTTCTATGGCAGCTTAGCCTGAGGTCCTGGTGTCCAACAGTGACAATAGCCTGAGGACCCAGCGACCAACAGTGGCATGGGTTGGGTACTTATTGTGATACAGCACTTCAGGTTTACAGTTTTGTTTACAGCATGATTATTTCCTGCTTTTCAGATTTATCAGTTATAGCATGATCAGTTTCTGCTTGTCAGGTTTATCATCGTACTCTTTGTTTATAGCCTTGATATTAATGATTAATATACTAGCTCTGCTCTATAGCATGATTAGCTCTTGTTTGTCTGATTTCCTCGTTATAGCATGATTAGCTTGATATATGAGTACCCCTACTTTTATCTTTGCATTCACTTCAGCATGCTTAGTTCAGTTCAGCATCTTGTTATTCAGCTTTCAGCTATATTCTGCTTTTACTATCTGCTTATCATTGTATCCGGTAGGTACGACTTGCTATTTCTCGGCCCGTCGTGCCCACTGGGATACATGTAGAGTGTATCTCACACCCCCTGGGTGCCTATTTTTCAGGTCAGTCAGATGCTGGGAGATTGGGACGATCCAGTGAGCTGTCGCACTAGAGTTGTCCCCTGCTATTGGCCATAGTGGCCCAGTGATAGTACCTACGGTTCTAGTTCTTTATTCCTGCTTTGGCCCATTGAGAGTATTTTCAGTTTTAGTAGTTGATTTGATATTATAGTTGTTTATTGGAATTTTTGTGGATTTTGTTATGTCATGGGGATGTGGATGTATTAGCTGTAGAGTTTTATATTTTGGTTTAGTTGTTGACTATACTGCTCTCTGATTGTATCACTGTATCTGCCTAGCCGAGCATGTATAGGGGAGACTCTGTCCGTGTGGACAGAGGATTTCCTATGTATGTGGCGGTCTGTTCACGTCCTGAGTTTAAAATTTGAACTCTGATTTAAAAAAAAAAAAAAAAAAAAAAAAAAAAAAAAAAAAAAAAAAATTACCGCTGTTTTGAAACTTGGGGCGTGACAATTAGTTAGTTATCACACATTTACTCGCTTATCAGTATTTTCTGATTATTCTTGCCATTTGCCATATGTGATTGATCAGTTATTGTTTCCTGCATTTTTATTGCATGAGTCGAGATCAGTTGGTTTCTGCTATTGCATCCCTATTGGGATTTTTTCAGCTTGTTGCCGATTACCATGAGTCGAGATTTGTTGGCTTTTTGCTATTGCATCCCTATTGGGATTTTCCGGCTTGTTGTCGATTACCCCGTCGGTGGACCGTGAGCTTGAGCATTCGCATGATTGATCGCCCGCACTGCTGTACTTCACGAACATAAGCGGGGTCGCTCCCCGTGTGTATGTTCTTTACCGGTAAAGTGGTCTGGTATATGACCCGTGACTCCCAGGTTAGTGCCCAAGGGTGCTGGAATATTGACTCCTAGGTTAGTGCCCGAGGGTGCCGGAGATTGTCAGCCAGGTTGGTGCCAGGTTCGGCGAGTTTTTCCTGAGGTCTTGTTGACCAATATGGTGGCTTTGATTGGGTATCTGCTTGTTCTTTCATTGATGCATATGTTTCCTGTTTAGCTTGCTTTTATCATACTCCATGATTGCCTAGTTCCTATTCCTGTTATAGTTATCATCCTATGATTGCAATCCTATGATTGCTCAGAAATTAATTAAGCCTGCTTTTAAATACAGTTTCAAATATTTATGCTTACCTATATTGATCTTTTACTATCCGCTAGTTATTGTATGCCAGTAGGTATGATTTGCTATTTCTCGACTCGTCGTGCCCACTGGGATACACTGTCGATGTATCTCACACCCCCTGGGTGACCATTTTTCAGGTCGGTCGGGTGCTGAGATGTCGGGACGTGTTGGTGAGGTTCCGTGATAGCGAATGATCCGTGGTAGCCGTTAACTTTTATTCTTCCGCATATTTATGTAGAGATGTTGTAATAATTATTTTTACCTAATCTTTTTAGAAGTGCGTAGTTTAGACTACTCTGATATATGCTGTAAAAGCTTAGCCGTGCATGTATAAAAAAGGCTCAATCCAAGGGGATTGAAAATTTTCTATATATGTGGCGGTCTGTCGTGCCCTAACTTGCTTTTAAACTCTGATAAAAAAAAAAAAATTAGACTCTATTTTCGAACTCGGGGCGTGACATTTATTAATTTAAAAATTTATACAAATTTTTATATACAATTTTTTACAATTTTATAAATTTATAAATTTTTAAAATTTTTAAATCTTTTAATAAATTAAATTTTTTATATACAAAAGATAAATTTAATTTTTTAAAGAGTAAGATTTTCAATTAAAAATATTTATTTTTTTTTATTCTACTTTATCAAACAAAACATAATTTTTTTTATATCTGATACAACTCTAATACTTATTCAACTATAAAATTATACTAATATCTACTTATTTCTGAACTTATATCTATTCCTAAAATAAACAAATCTTGCTTATACATGAACCCAGGCCTCAAAAAAAGAAAAAGAAAAGTAATTTAGTGGGGTGCCGAATTCCTACAATAATGCATCTCCGCCAATATTTGTGTCTTTTTTTTTTTTTTTTTTTTTTTTTTCCTTGAAACACAATTCAATGGCTCTCTCTTTTTTTTCTTTTTTTTTTTTTTTTTTTTCTAAAGCACCACCTTTAGTTTGGTGTGTTTTCCAAAACTTGGCGGCTGAATTGTAATTTTGTATGTAAACTGGATGGCTGAATTATAATTTTGTATGTATAACTTATTACGTAAGAAGCCAGTCTAGGCAAGAAATTTGCCAACACTAGTTTGGTAATTTCGCAAATCGCGAATAGATGGTCAACTATCCCTGGTTCATCCTAACAAAGAAAGTATTCCAAAATTTCTCATTATTAAAAATGACTTAGATAAGAAAAAAACTTTCTTCATCCTACAATGATGGTACTTGCGCTCTTCTCTTTTATAAAAAAAAGTTTGTGTAACTTTCTAACTAAACAATTGTAGAGGAATGTAAGTTTGCAACACGCACATGCTAGTGTAGAACTATGAAACTGCATGTGTGGTTGAGCATTTCTTGATTTTTAATTAACAATTAATCTGTTTAATATGTGAATTAAAAATATTTGTTTAAATTTAAAAAATAAATGACTGTTTCACATTATTTATGATATCAGAATAAAAAATTTGCTTATGTTTATAAAAGTAAATTATTGTTTTACGTTATTTAAGAAATATTAAATGTCTAGTAATACGGAGCCCTACTAATATGTCTTAAAAAATTTATCTAAATTCTTAATTCTTAAGAATAATATTTATATATTGGATGGAAATAGAAATTTTACCTTTGTATATGAAATGCGAAGGTGTCACCACATATAGCAGAGCATCAAGATTTATTCATTGATCACAAATGTGTGGGTTGGAACATGGAACAGGAGCAGCAGGCCATGCGCGTGGATGGTGGGTGCAAACACAAATTGTGGTAAGTGAGGGACTTGGCTGCTGTTGTTCATCTCTTTATAAATACCCCTTAGCTAATTAACCCTCGCTTAACTTTACTCCCTTCACCTCTTTTTGTAGCTCATCATCTCTTCTTCCTCCTAGCCCCCGAACTTGTTTTCTCAAATAATGAAAGAGAAATCGACCGTGGAGTTATCGAGCATATCTCAACCCACATAGTATACAAGTACAGCGAAAACAGAATCTTTTATTGATAAAAATAAACGAGAACGATCATAACAAATAAGTACGAGAATAACTAAGCAAATAAAACGAATAATAAAACAGAAGAACACAAAATTTACGTGGTTCGGCCAATAATGTGTTGACCTACGTTCACGGGCAAGACCATCTCAATGCATTGTTCGATTAATCCACGACACAAAAGTATAAGGAGTAAAATTAGATTACAAGAAACTCTCTCGCGGAGGCTCTCCACGTTTTTTCTCTCAATTAGAATTTTTTCAATAAAGCTCTAAAAAATAAAAAATGAATCACATGAGTTAATATAATTCTAAAAGCCTAATTCTAATAGAAAACGATCTCCAACGTTCATCCAAGTCTCCGATTCACTTTAAAATATTCCTAAATCATCCCTAATATTTAGGAACAAAATTGGGATCAAATTAGGATCAAATCCAACATATTCAACCCATCGCGGAGTTGAATACCGTGATATCGACTCGAAACATGATTTTACATAATCCAACAATTCTCCCACTTAAAAATATGTGCCAAATTCTATAAAATACAAAATTGGAGATATTGGCAAATTCCCACTTTCTTCACATAGCTCCAAGACCGAGAGAAGTCATGCTCCAAATTAACTTCTCTCGAGTCACCGACTTTGTTAAATTATCCGCTGGATTCGCATATGTGTGAATTTTCCACAATGAGATAAAACCCTCATCCACCACATCTCTCACGAAGTAATAATGAATATCAATATGTTTCGTTCGAGAGTGAAACGCCGGATTCTTCGCAAAATGTATTGCACTTTGACTATCGCAATTCACTCCCACCAAATCTTGCTTCACTTTCAATTCTCCTAAAAGCATGTGTCACTGCTATATACTCCGCCTCCGTTATCGACAAAGCGACTACCGACTGAAGCTTCGACTCCCAGCTAATAGTACTACTGCTCATGGAGAAAACATAACCTGTGGTAGGCTTTCTCATGTCTTTATCTCCTGCGAAATCTGCATTCACATAACCGACGCACTCCAAACCCGCAGAACCATAACAGAGTTAGAAATTCGCAGTGCCTCTCAAATATCTAAGAATTCACTTCACTGCATTCCAATGTTCACAAACTGGATTCGCCATATACCGACTCACTACTCCCACTGCTTGAGCAATGTCGGGTCTCATGCACACCATGGGAAATATAAGACTCCCTACTGCTGCTGAGTATGGTACCCGAGCCATGTCGGCCTTTTCTGCTTCCGTACCCGATGATTGCTCGGCCGACAATTTTAAATGAATAGGAAACGGGGTAGAAACTGGCTTCGCGTTCTACAAGTTGAAGCGTCGCAAAACCTTCTCCACATAACTCTTCTGTGAAAGCCAAACTTTCCTATTCTTTCTCTTCCGTAGTACCTTCATCCCGAGTATTTGATTCACGGTTCCTAAGTCCTTCATATCGAACTCATCGGCTAACTGAGTTTTCAAGATAGATATCTTGCCTTTGTTATTTCTGAAGATCACTATGTCGTCAACACATAATAACAAAATACAGAAACTCCCGTCATTATAATCGCAGAAATATGCACAATGATCCGCTTCAAGCCTATCTATAGAGTACCGGGGCTTCGTGTAGTGCACCGACTTCGCAGGATAACGTGGTGCGGTGAAATCACCCGCAGCAGGTTCAGAATATGATTACGCTTGAGTTCGGGATGTTTCGGATCGACGCGGGAGCCTTTTGTTTCGAAAAGTGAGTTGACGGCGTCGAAATTGGAAGCCCCGGCTTGATTCAGCATATTGGGTGCGTACCGGTACGCGGGCATGGGTACCGGAATGAGTTGATTTGGAAACCGACAGAGAGGTTCGGTTGAAGGAAAATTGCGGAATTTTTCTAAGTCCCTGGGTACCGGTACTGGGCAGTGAGTACCGGTATGCCAGCTCCCTTTTGGCTTGAGTACTGGAACGCGGGGGCGGGTACCGGTACTCAATGTTGGACTGATCAGAGTTGGCTCTCGGGTTGGGATTTTTGTGCTTGGGTACCAGTACGGGGACCCATGTACCGGTACTCAGCCACCAGATCTTGGAGGCAGTGAGGGTAAAAGAGTAAATTCACTTCCCCAACCACCCCTGCAGCTGCATTAACTCTATCTTCTTTTTATATAGTGACCCCTCCTCTTCCTCTCTTCTCAGCTGGAACCAGGGAAAGGAAAGAGAGAAAGAACGAGAGGAAGAAGGAGAGAAAGAAAGAGAAGGAGATTGAGAGTGAGAGAGAGGGAGTGGCTGTGAGTTCTTGATGGATCCTCTTCGCGTCGGAGTTTCGGGTTTCGATCATGAGTGCGTCAGGGAGCTTGTCCGGTTTGAGGAGAGCTCGGTTGGAGCTCGCACGTGCAGACACAGCCAGTAGAGGTGAGTACTGTGCTTTTCCCGAGTTTTCGGATTTTCTCGGATTTTGGATTATGGACGGAGGATTGGATTTTTGAGCTGGGAATGGATTTTTCCATCGTTCCGTTTTCCCTGTGTTGTGTGGAGCAGTAGGGTGTTGTGCGTGCGGAGGAGCAGCTTGTCGCTGCGTGGCCTGTTGGAGCCCTCGGGTTGCCCTGTGCGCTGTGCGGAGCCGCGGAGGAGCGCGGGCTGAATGCGCAGGAGGGTTGGCGGAGTGACGGCGGTTTTGACCGAGCGTAGTTGGAGCCTTGTTAGAGGCTGTGGAGTGAGCTGGGAGCTCCTTGAGGATTTTCTGGACGCTTGGCAGAGGTGCGCGTGCGCGGAGCCGAAGTGCTGTTTTCGACAGATTTTGACAGTGAGCGATTCTGTTCTTTACCAATTTCAGCGTTGCCTATGGAAAGCGATCCAGGTGGGTTGAAAATTCTTCAAGATGTATGGAATGCCTTCTAATGTTATTGTATGCATGTATAGCATGTCTAGCTTATCTGTTATTATAGCTGGTAAATCTGATAGTTGCCTAGAAAATTACAGAAAAATAATCCTGAGCCCCAGAAATTTTTAGCGTGATCTAGAGATGATTTGTGTAGTAATCCGGAATATTTTATTTTTAATAAATAAAATAAAAGTTGAATTTTTATCCTGAGTTAGAATCTAAAGATCTAATTTGATTTATTTGATCATTTGCCGGTGTACAAGTTGCACGAATTACGAGGCAAAAAGGCTAATTTCCAATCCGGACATGATCTTGGAAATCCGAGTTGACCGTTGCGATCGTCTCGTCAAACTGAACGATTTTCATATTCAGTACTTTTCGATCCGACTATCGGATCTTCCAGAATTCAAAAAAAAGGAGACAAAGGGCGGCGACCAATGGAACAGTGCCTATGC
Source organism: Tillandsia fasciculata (assembly GCA_029168755.2). Classification (NCBI taxonomy): domain Eukaryota; kingdom Viridiplantae; phylum Streptophyta; class Magnoliopsida; order Poales; family Bromeliaceae; genus Tillandsia; species Tillandsia fasciculata. Next base: position 42,801 of record JAQOTM010000760.1, on the reverse strand, counting down.
GCACAGTGTGACTTAAGTGGTACTGTAGATATACAGTAAACCTAAATTTGTATTCCCTCTTGAACCAACGTTGACCAATTTACTATCCGGATCCCTAATTCAGCGGTATAAGTAGTCAAACCTAACTATTTTCGACGTTGTGAACGCAATGGCTCAGTCGAAAATTCTGTTTGACGACTCTGGAATCTCGAGAAGCGTGAAAACTGTGAAATTGGACAGTTTTTATGGAACAAGTTTTTATCTGAGCGTCAAACAAGCCAAGCAAATATGCTACCTGACAGGACTCGACGAGCCGGACGTCGTGGCGAAGTCCGTTTCGCGAAATGACAAGCGGATTTTCTCGAAATGCGAGAAAAGTGGTGAAAAAGGGGTTAATTGTAATAAAAACTTAATATTTCATGTACTAATATTTATGGGGCTTAAACTATGGGGTCCCAGGTGCATTTTTAACCTACAGTAAAGAGCTCGGATGACCTAGGTTAAGTGTGAACCCGGTTTGAGGATGTTTTGCAAGAATCTTGCATTAAATGAAGAATGGCTCTTGTTCTTCCTTGTGTGATGCACGAGGAGTCTTGGGGGACATCCGAGGCATCAACATCCCCTCTGGATTCTCCATAGAGTGCTCGGGTTACTAAGGTGGCCGAAGGGACACAACCCATCGAGGGGAAACCCGAGAGAGAAAGAGGAGAGTGAAGGTTTGGAGCAAGGAATTCTTCACTTGCTTCTGGACTTTCTGGAAGATCTTCTTGCAACCTGGGGAGCCTCTGCTACTTCCTGATCAAGCCCGAGTGCTGGGGTGGCCGAGGACCCAACTCCTTTGAGGGATAATCCGAGAAAGTGTGAGGTTGAAGAAGGTTGGAAGCAACTTCTTCCAACTTGAACAAAAGATCTCGGGAGGTGTTCCTCTGTGACTAGAAGGGTTCCTGGTTGCTTACCGAGGCCACTTAAGGGAGGAGGAGTGAACCGGCTACTTCCCTTCTTCTCCAACTCTCGGCCAAGGTAAGGATCCCCAAACCAAAGGTTTTTTGCACCCTAGACCCCTAGAAGTAGGTTAATTATAACCTTAGGATACTCCCTGCAAAGTCTGAGCCTCCCATGCGTGTTGCATGGCCGGCGGGAGCAAGTAATGGCCGGAACCCTAGGTTTGCTCCGCCGCGGCCGTTCTCTGGAACCAGGGGATCAAAAAGAAAAATAAAATGATGGGGATGAACTGTAGGGCATGTAGAATAATTCTACAAAATTTGGGCAATTATGGTGGAGTATTTTTGGAGAAAACTCATGCCCTAGTTTTCGGATATTTTGCAAGTTGGCCGAGCTTGGTGCTCCGGCGCCGGCGGGCTTCTCCGACGCCGCCCACATGCCCAGCAGTGATGCTGGGACCAAGAGGGATCCCAACCATGCTGTTGCATGGCAACCATGCAGCACCGAAATGGGTGCGGCCATGGTTGAACCCGAAACCAAGAATTTTGCGGCCGCCGGCGCTCCGGCCATCTCCGGCCGGGGTGAGATGGATGGGAAGTTTCCTGTGGTCACTTAGACCACTTCCATCCAAGTTAGAGAACTCCAAAGTGCCTCTGTGAGAAGTTGCCATTAGAGGCCATTAAGCTCGAAATGGAGCTTCCTCCACCGCCGCCGCCGCTGCACCCCGAGGCCAGCCATGTGCATGGAAAGTTTCAGTAAGGTGTTTAGCATCTGTAGGTGCCTTTGGGTTGGTCCCAGATGCTGTGTTTGAATGGTCACGATTTTCCATGCACATAGCTTCATCTTCTTCCCGAGCTCCGGCCAACCGAGAAGGTTTGGCTTGCTCCAGATTGATCCATGAACTCAGTAGAACATTTTTCTTCAAAACATATTGCCCAGATACCCTCTGTGCAGAGAATCAAAATCGAAAATGGCTTATGTGAATGTTAACAAGTTATGCATGCCACCTGTTTGTAAATATGTCTAAATGAAATTTGAAATGGAATTGGACAAAACAGTAAATATGAAACTTGTTTCCAATATTCCCTTGAGCTTGGTGCTCACCTCAGATCAAAGGGATTCTGTGTGGTATGAAAATTGGAGCAAGATGAACTTGTATGTGACGTTAGCTTTGGATCTTCTTGATCCAGCAGATCTGGGCTGCAACCAAGGTGAGCCCTGTGATCTTTGCAGAGTTTAGAGACAGTTTGATATACAAATTTTAATTGTTTGAAGTTTAGACAAAAAGATGTGGTTAAAACGACCTTTTATTGAAATGTTTAAATAAAACAATGTTAGGGGCTGGTTGAAAAGTTGTAACAGTGTACTCCCGGCTAATTTGGGGTCACTGAACGCGATGCTCGCGTTTATTTTGGGTTTTGGTGAGCCGAAGAAACAAAAATGCGTTTCGACTAGGTTAGAGGAGTAATTTATGGCCCGAAATTTTTCTCGGGCATCATGCTGCCACAAATGGGTGAGCACGGTGTTCAGCAAGAGAAATGTCACCTGCTGGAAGTGACGATTCGTCAAAATTAGTTTCCAGTTGAAAGAACGAGCAAAAATAGTGCTCAAATGACAATAAAAAGGTTTAAGTTGACTTGAATTAAGTTAGAATTAAAGTTGTTCCCTGATCAATATGTTTGATTCAGGTATACCCAGTTTGCATCTGGTTTTGAGCGTACAGAGTTACAGATCAGTCGCCTGCAATTTGACAGGTGGGTTATCTTCGGTCCGGACTTTATCATTTCGGCCCTCTGTGTACGGTATTGGTTGGACCCCTGTTTTTGTTAACCTAGATTATATTTGAGCCTGTCTGCCTTTGATTGAGTTATATTACTATTTGTTGCCTTGCCTGATTGGTCATTACCTGATTTGCACTTCATGCTTGATTATCAGTATCTATATCCTGATTCATGATCTAGTTGATGTTGATTATATTCCTGCCTATGAATTGAGATTCAGTTGATTCTGATATTGCATCCTTGATTGGATTAGTTGATGATTATTCCGACATATGAGTTGTTGTTTTCCTGTTGATCAAATATACACTGCTGAACACATAATTTTAGTCAACTAATGTTTTACTGAACGTCGTAGGGTCGCCTGAGTCTGTTCTTGTTTGATAGGACAAAGGCATTGCTCTGCGAGGTTTGGACCTAAAACCTACCGAGCTTCGTAGGGTCGCCTGAGTCTGTTCTTGTTTGATAGGACGAGGGCAACGCTCTTCGAGGTTTGGACCTTTCAAAATAGTTTTCTCAAAAATATGTGTTTAGTTTTGTATGTTTGGTTGGTCTGTATGATTGAGTTGAGATTTGCTGTTGATCTTATGTTGAGTTGAGATTTGCCTTTGATCTTGCATATGAGTTGAGATTGAGTTGATTAGTAGCTGATCATTCCTGCATGAGAGTTGAGATTCAATTGACTTTGTTATTGCATCCCAGTGGGGATTTCCCGGCTTGTTGCCGATTACCCGGTCTGTGGACCGAGAGCTTGAGCATAGCATGATTGATCGCCACGCACCGCTGTACTTCACGAACATTGCCGGGGTCGCGCCCCGTGGATATTGTTCTTTACCGGTAAAGTGGCCCAGTAAAAGGCCCGTGAGCCCCTTGATAGCACTTGTGGGTGCGGGGTTAGGTCAGCCAGACAGGTGCCAGATCGTGGCATGAGCCTGAGGTTTTGCGAGACCAATAGTGGCATTGATTGGATACTTGATATTTCTGTGATTGATGCATAAATTTTATATTTCCATTGATTTCTTGATTTGATCATCCATCTATACATGTTGAGACTTGATATGATGCCTTTGATTATAGTTCCATGATTTAGAGCTGCTTATCCTAACTGTGATTATATATCTGTTGATCTCCATGTTGACTAATTGTAACCTCCATGATCATATATCTGTTGACCTCCATGTTGACTATTTGTTTCTCTTAACTATAACCTCCATAATTATATATCTGATGATCTCCAAGCTGCCTAACTGTTATCTTAACTGTGATCATTGCTTACCCCAACTTGATTATACATATCGCTGATCTTCATGAATACATACCTGTTATTCTAACCCCTGATTATTACTATCCTCTAGTATTGTATACCAGTTGGTACGATCTGCTATTTCTCGGCTCGTCGTGCCCACTGGGATACACTCCGGTGTGTCTCACACCCTCGGGTGACTGTTTTTCAGGTCGAGCGGGTGTTGGGATGTCGGGACGAGTTGGTGAGATCACGAGATAGAGCTTGACCCTGGACAGCCGAAATATTTGTAATTGCATTGTGAAAAAGAAGATGTATTTCAATTGTAAAGATATCTGTAATTGATAAATTGAAATATTGTACGTAGTTAGTACTCTGATGATAATGCCAAGATAGCCGTGCATATATAGAAAAAGCTCAATCCCAAGTGGGATTGGGACTCTTCTATATATGTGGCGGTCTGTTGCGCCCTGGCTGGTTTCTAAAACTCTGATAAAAAAAAAAAAAAAAAAAAAATTATACACTGTTATTTGAACTCGGGGCGTGACAATTTGACACTAGACTGCATATTTTTTGACATTCGGGATGCATCTGGACCTTCATAAAATTTATATAAATGGTTTTAAGTTAAACTCTGATTTTTAAAGTGTTTTATTATATCGAGAGCATTATGGATAGTCCAGGTAGTTCGGGATGCATGTATCCTCATGCCAGGGGGCCGAGCGGATTTTTAGAATTCTGTAGGATGAGTTTCTAGTGTCATGAGAGATTGAGCATTTGTTTCACATTAGGGGCGGAAGCTACGGGCGGCTGTGCCTGCAGTCTGTTCTTGTTTGATTTGGGTTATAGGCGTCAGTCTTTCAGAATTTCCGGGCCTCTTATGTGAGAGATTGAGGACTGATTCCATTGTTGGGTCGGAAGCTACGGGCGGCTGTGCCTGCAGCCTGTTCTTCTTTGATTTGGGTTGTAGGTGTCAGTCTTTTGGAATATTCGGCCCTTCATGAAAGTCGATTGGTTTACTCTAGTTCATGGGTTGGGCATTAGCAGATTGAGTCGTGGAGGGTTCTCCGACTTAGCTATGTTTATTTGGGCTTTATCAGATTGAGTCGTGGAGGGTTCTCCGACTTAGCTATGTTATTTGGGCATTGTTAGATTGAGTCATGGAGGGTTCTCCGACTGAGATATGGTTATTTGGGTATTCGAGTTTCTGATCTGTTTGATCGTGGATTGTAGCATGCAGATGCCGCTTTTATGCCAGATGTGTGAGGTCCCGGAATCCCCCGCGTAGGGTTTGCTGGTTGTTTTGCAGCTTTCGGTCGCCGTTGGGGGTGTTTGTGCGCGTGTCGGGCCCGAGAAATGGATTTGTGGTGCAATTTGGGATTTAATTTGCATCACTGGAGGCCTGCGTTGTGTGTCGGTGATGTTTGCGCGCAATTTGGACACAAGTTGTGGACTTCGGGCTTAAAAGGAGATCCCGTGGGAATTTGGAAGACCCGTCGGGTGTTTAAAGTTGGTTTCGCGCGACGTAGATGTCAAATTTGGACTCCGGGCGAAGTTTGGATAAAAGATTACCTCTCCGGTCGCCTTCGAAAATTTTTAGAGTTGGAATTTGGCAAATCGGACTTCAGAATTAGACCCGGCGCGAAAATCGGATCAAGTGGGCTATCCGGGGGCATTCGACAAATTTTCGGTTGAGAATTTGGAGAAACGGACATCGTTTTTGGATTCAGCGCGCGAAATCGTTGAGAATAGACTATTTACTTGCTTGATTTGGAGCCCGGATAAACTGCACGTTTTTCGAGGCACGGCATGTTTTTCGAGGTGTCGGCACGGATCCCGAGGCTGTGCGGCACGCGGTTCGAGGCGGCGTGCGGCGCGAGGAGGGGCGCGGCAGGTGCCCATGTGCGCAGGTCAGCGGGGGCGCCGCCACGTGGCTGGCCCCTACTGGCGCCCGCTCGGGCGCGGGGGCGCGCGCCTGTGTGGCGCGCGCTATGTCCCGCGCGTGGCACGCTGGCCGCGCGCCATGTGGCGCGGGGGGGCGCGCGCTGCGCCTGGTGCGCGCCCCCGTGCTGTGAACCGGGCGGTTGGAGGGTTCGGATTGGTCGGTGCACCGTGGACCGGTGCACCGTGGACCATCCCCTTTTTCCTCCTCTTCTTCTTCTTCTTCTTTCTCCCCCGCAAGCCATTCCTCCTCTTCTTTTTCTTTCTTCTTCAACCGTGCGAGAGGGAGAGTGAGGGAGGAGATGGTGGGTGGTGCGGCGGTGCGTCGTAGGCCTTGTGAAGCGCGCGCGGTGTTCCAACGGAGCAGTTTCTGCGACGGCGGCGCAGTCGGGTAGGTCCCGCGTGTTAATTTTACGGTACTTTTGGCACAGTTTTGGAGCGATCTTTTGGACAGTAAATTAACCCTCTTGCTCTTATCTGTGTTAGGGACCGTATTTTACTGCATCGTTTTGCGTGCGGTCCCCGACGCCGTGCACCGTTTTGCGTGCGAATTTCGTTTTGCGTTCGGATTCTGGCACCGTGCTCCGTTTTGCGTGCGGACTCCGGCGCCGTGCATCGTTTTGCATGCGAACTCCGTTTTGCGTGCGGATTCTGGCACCGTGCTCTGTTTTGCGTGCGGATTCCGGCACCGTGCACCGTTTTGCGAGCGGACTCCGTTTTTGGTGCAGACTCCGGCACCGTGCACCGTTTTGCGTGCGGACTTCGGCGGCGTGAACCGTTTTGCATGCGGACTCCGGCAGCGGGCATCGTTTGCGGGCGGATCGCGTGGAGGCCAATTGCAAGTGTCTACGAGCAATTGGTGGCAAATCGAGGTGGGTGGCCTTATCTCCAAGTTTTTTGGACTGTACAGTAAATCTACTAATGTAGGACTATGCATGATAGTTTATTCTCTTGTGTAGCATGCTAGAATGTAGGAACTGTTATTCTTGTTATTTATCTGTTGATCTATTGATCCCTTTTACTTCCTACAACATGTTAAATTATAGTTATCTTGAAACTTGACCTAGCACCCCCGTCATATGTTGCATGTGTAACCAGACCAGTAGAAAACCCTCACTTGGGCTAGGGTTATTTATGCTTAGACATCCACACTGTTCTTTCATTTCTGGACATAGTGTTATCCTCGCCCGGGTAGTGGGTCGAGAGGTCAGGACTTTCTTTTAGTGTGGGATGCTTTTGCACTCTTGCTTGGGAGCAGAGTGGAGTCTGGTAGTTGTAGTGGGTTGCTTATCTGTGTCGGGAGCCGTTTGGGTAAACGGTAGTCCCGGAAGGTCTTGTATCCCTGTTGTGCTGTCGTGGGAGGGAGCCGTTGCGCAGACGGCAGTCCCGGGCCGTCGAGTATCTTCTGGTCAGTGTTGTTGGGAACCGTTGGGGTTGACGGTGGGCCCAGGTCGTTGAGTGTTGTCCGACCGGTATTGTTAGCCTGAGTTGTGGGTCATTCCTGGCTGTGGAGTACCTCCAGCCAGTGTGCTTTGTGCTGCGAGCTGTTGGAGAGGCTAATGTCTCATGTTTCGTGTGAGCTGATCTGTTGAGTCGTCGAGAGTGCCCCGACTGTTGTGCGAGATATTTTGGGGATTTTGAGTCCTACCATTCTGAGAGTGAGCGTGGATTTTCACTATAGCCTGCTTATGCCAATTTTTGATACTCTATGCCGCGCCGTTTTCCTCAGTTGGGGTCGCGCCCCCTGAGATGCCGCAGTGGATGCGATGGTTGGCCTGTTGAGGCAGTTTTCCGCAGTAGATGCGATGATGGGCCTGTTGAGGCAGTTTTGCGCGAGGGATGAGTTAGTCGGACAGGACGCCCCATGTAAATCCCGTCCTCATGTGGATGTGAGGTAGTGGGCAGGTGCGTTCCTAGTCGACAGGCGCAGGCTTGACTGGACCCTATGTGACACCCCCGGTCCTAAATGAGGACTAAAACTCTTAACCCGGCTATAGCATTTTGGATGGTAGTAAGATCCAAGAGGTTATGAGAGTTAATCGTGCTAGAGCGAGAGTAGTTCTAGGATGGGTGACCCCCTGGGAAGTTGGGGCGTCACACCCTTTGAGGTAGTCAGTTCGATTGGGTCGATTGAGCACCTCGGGTGCGAGTGGTCACTTTTACTTTCATCTGTTTCACTTTTGAGCATCTAGATAGAGGCTTGGTAGCTGTAGAGTAGCTCCAGCTTTTCTTGTTTAGATTTCTTTGCACTGTTATCTTTTGTCTCTAGTAGACTTAGTGGGCAGACCGTTGGGCTTGTTGACGACACCCACTGAGAACTACTGCGGGAAGTAGTTCTCACACCCGTCGTGGTGTCTTTTCCCCAGGAACTTTTTCTCCTGATCCTGTGCTCCTGTTGCTGATCCTTCTGACCGAGGCGAGGGAGTCGCGAGTTAGTTCCTTACCAGTCGTTGGAGTGTAGCGGCACCCCTTCAGAGGAGAGCTCCAGTTGATTAGTTACTTCTTTTTCCTCTGTTGAGAGACCTTTGTTGTGAGGTATAGAGTTGTACTTTATTTTACAGTTTGAGAGACTGATGTAGTGAGGATTTTGTTTTGTATTGAGAGCTGGTACACCGATGTATTTTATTGGAGATATCTTCCTTTTGAGTTTTGTATCAGAGAACCTTTTATACGATCATATTTTGGAGACGGATATTGTATTATTTTCAGTTGTACAGTGTTTAGATTTCAGCTTTTCAGTAGTTTTACTTTCAGCTCTGATATCTGTTTAGCTGTAATTAATTCTTTCTGCAGGTTAGACGCTTCGTCTGTACGGCAGTTTCCGTACAGATGGCGGATCTGTTAGCGAGCCCGGATCGCAGTTTCGACCCCGGGGCGTGACAAGATGAGACACGCTTGAGCTCGGTGGGGTTGCTCCCCTCGAGTTACGCTCCGGATGCGATGATGATGCGCCTAGTTGATACACTAGAGGTCGCTTTGCGTGTACTGAGATAGTCCGATGGGACGCCCTGGTTGATACACTTGGGGGCGCAGGCTTGACTGGACCCGATATGGCAGTCACTGAGATTGGGTTATGTGAGCACCTCGTGAGCGAGTGGATCCATGGCATGTTCTTAGTTGAGTTTTCCATTGAGCATGATACATGAGGCATATTAGCTGTAGTTTCATTCCAGCTTTCATATTATCTATCTGCATACCTATTTGTTTTGCCTCCAGTAGACTTAGTGGGCATACTGTGGATATTGGTGACGGTACCCACTGCGAACTACCTTTTGCAGTAGTTCTCACACCCGCTGCGGTGATAGGTTTTCCAGAGGTTGTTGTTCTGGCTTGTGTTCGTGCGGAGACAGCTGATCGAGGTGAGGACGTGGCCGCGTAGCTCCTTACCCTTTTTACTTAAGAGTTAGAGGTAGATGTACCATGTATTTTTCTGATTCCACTTTTGTACTGGACAGTCTGAGAGATTTGTATTTGTATTTATTTACATAGCGGGAGAGACTATGTATTGAGGATTCATTTTATTCAGATGTTCAGTTTTTGATTCTGTAGCTACCAGTTTTATTTCTGCTCTGATACATGTTTGCTATAGATCTTACTTTCAGGTTAGTCGCTTCGTATGTGCGGAGATTCTCGTGCAGATGGCGGATCTGCTGGCGGTCTCGGGTCGCAGTTTCGATCGCGGGGCGTGACAGATTAGGGTGTTATCAGAGCCTAGGTATATAGGTCGTTGAGGACTTAGTGACCCTAGGCTATTGTTTGGACAGATTAGGGTGTTATCGCTTGATCGGGTCGAGAGATTTTGTGGTCCTGATGTTTGGTCTCTTGCAGTTGTCTTCGATACCTCGAGACGTCGTGCAGCGACGAGGGCGCGTTCGGCCTTAGATGAGGAGCCCGAGCAGCGGGAGGCTGAATGGATAGAGCAGAGTGAGGTCCGAGAGTTGCAGGACCAGGTAGCCCAGATGTCAGAGGCGTTACGACGCCAGGAGGAGACGGCTAGACGCCAGGAAGAGAACATGGAGCGCATGATGCGCATGCTTGAGCAGAGAGCATCTCCTGTGGTATCGTCAGTAGTACATTCGGCCGCGACATCGTCGACTTCGACCCATATCGCACCGTTGACAGTGCAGGAGCAGCGAGAGCTTACTGATCGGTTGTTGTACATCAGCCAGTTCCATCCCCCGCAGTTTTCAGGGTAGGGTTTGGAGCCTTGGGAGGCCGAGAACTGGATTGCTGCTATGGAGAAGCTGTTTGAGAATTTGTTCGTCCAGGAGAAGCATCAGGTGCATTTGGCTACGCATTTTTTGGAGAAGGACGCCGAGATTTGGTAGCGTCGAGTTCGTCCTGTTGGACTACCGGGAGCGCAGTTGATGACCTAGAGCGAGTTTCGTGCTTTGCTGCTCGGGGTCTTCTTTCCCGACAGTGTAAAGCAGAAACTGGAAGGGGATCTGAGATGCCTGCAGTAGGGGAGTCGACCTCTTTAGGAATATATCCGCGAGTTTCTGCGGTTACTAAACAGTGTGCCCCACGTTGCCCAGGATGAGGCCCAGAAGGTTGATCTATTTGAGAGGGGACTGCATCAGGATATCTATCACCTTGTGCATTCTCAGCGGGCACCGACTTTGGATGTAGCAATTGAGCATGCTCGGTGGGTTGACCGAGGATCGGCGATCATGTCTGAGAGGGATGGAGCGCCAGGGACTAGCTCCGAAGAGAGACGTCCAGTGTCGCCTGATTTTGGACAGTCGAGTAGATCGAGACCCCCGAGGCCGCCACGATTCCAGTCTCAGGGTCATGGGTCTCAAAGGAGACAGAGACCAGGAGATTCTTGACAGTCGAGGCACCAACAACAGTGTCAGGATGAGTGTGTAATTTGCGGTGGGACGCATTCACCGCCGCAGTGTGACCTCAGGCAGGGGCGATGCTTTTCATGTGGACAGACAGGGCATTTCCAGGCAGCATGCCCCCGAGGAGTGCTTATGGTATTACCGCTTGCGACGGCACCCCCACTATCTCTTCAGGATGAAGGGGTTCACCCGATTTACCGCTAGGCAGATAGAGCCATGGTACCGGGGTAGACAGAGCGACGACCACCATCATCGAGTGGATGAGATTGTGCCGCCCGGTTGGAGGGCGCCAGGATTGTGGATTGCGTCATACCAGTAGAGCGTTGGCATCTTCGCATGGGCCAGAGATAGGACTGTTAGCTTGTGCACGTGAGGTTCGGATTTCAGACCACGTGTAGCACATAGATGAGTGTTGTTAGTCCTACCCAGTGCAGTTGGGACCCCGGATTTGGTCCGTTGATTGGTTGGTCCTACATTAGCTTTGAGATGTTGATGTGAGGCTAGATATGGATCAGTTATCCCAGTGTTATGCTACCATGGATGGTAGAAAGAGGATGATGACCCTCCGTGGACCAAGTCAGGAGGAGTATGTATCTAGAGGATGCCAGGGCACGACAGATGTTGAGTCGTGGTTGTACCGCTTTTCTAGCGATTATAGTGGAGGAGCCTACGGCAGCACCGGGACTAAAGGATATCCCTATCGCCCGTGAGATCCCGAGTGTGAGTCCCCCTGAGCTGATGTTGATGCCGCCGGTTAGGCCCTGATTGGCGGGTGCAACGTGCGCGGTGCACCGGGCGCGCGGTAGGTGCCTCGGGTTGCGTGCGCATGTGCGACCCACGTCGCACTGCCGGGCGAGCAGCGGGTCAACCGGGCGGGACACGTGGCGCCCGCTCATTGGCGGGCGCCACCGCCTTACTGTGCGAGCAGGTGGACACGTGGCGGTCGGTGAGCGGTCCCGCGTCGGTGTTTCCTGTTCGGCGTGACACGTGGCGGCTTCTGAGTGGCCTTGCACCGGTGTTCCTTGTTCGGCGGACACGTGGCAGCACCAGAGGTTTCGGGCGTGAACAGTGTTGGGCTGGGCCCAACACTGTAGCCGCCCGAAAACTTTCGGGCGCCCGAAAGTTGGGCCCGAAAGTTATAGGCTTGTTTTTTTTATGGTTGTTTCTTTTGGAGGCCTATATATAGGCCATCTTGGGCCGAGTTTTTCCACCTTTTCTCGTGGGATTTAGCCTCTGCTCCTTCATAAGAAATCTTCCTCTCCCTCTTGCCCATCTCTCGGTGAAATCTCAGATTTTCTGGAGGCCGCGACGACTTTGTTTTCTTCCTCGTAGTGCGGAGCGATGTTCTACAGTTGGAGGCCCACTTCCGTCACATCTTAGTCTGGGAGACCTGCAGAGCTACCCCGACCTTATTTTTGGTCAATTTCTTTGGCAGCGGTTTCACAAGATGTATATCTACGTTTTCCATGTTGATCATTTTTCCTGGAAATGAGCTTATGTAGGGGTTTGGGGTACATTTTTACACCTCTTTGTTACTGTTTGGAATTCTGGACAGTAGCAGCTTCGCGGATTTTTATCTCCAGTTCCGGGCATCGGATTTCGACGATTCAAGAGCCTATCGACATTTACACTTCGCGAGGATCGTCGTGATATTTTTATTGGAATTTATTGAGGAGTATTTTCAGGTGAAATTTTCGTGTGAACAGGAACTATGCTTGCAGATTTTTGAACCTGGATTTTGAGTGAAATTGTTTGTAAATTGTGGCTTGTTGTTGTACCCAGGACTCTCAGAGCACCACTCTTGTGCTCTTTGCTCTGTGGATTTGGTGAATTGTCGATTTTTGGGTATCATATCTGTACCGTCCCGGACAGTTAGCGTGTTCAGGTGGGTGATCCTGCTTTCAATATCTATGGACTGCACTCTAATTCTACGAGTATAATAGCATGCATGTTAGTATATGAGTTAAATAATTTGTGCAAATTGTATGTTAGTACCCACAGTTGGCAGTTGCTAAATCTGATGATCTTTTTGAAACTCTTGCAATATATGAACTATTTCAATCTGAGAACCTAACTTAGCACATCCATTAGATATTTGCATTGTTTTAGGTCTCCCACATTGCTTGTTACCCTTGTCACTCTGGACATAGTGGTTTTCCCCTGAGTCGTGGGTTGGGAGGTCTAGTAGCTGTGGATACATTGTACTCGCGTCTGGGGACCGAGTAGAGTTGGTAACAGTCTGTAGATTGTATGTCAGTGAGATAGTGATAGTGACATGTTGGATCTGGGATCTGGGTAGATGGTCACTGTGACAGTGTGGGTTTTTAGCCAGTGAGAGAGATAGTTGTTGGATCATAGCCTGCAGGAGCCACATTTGAGCTCGACAGAGATGCGCGGATTCTTTGCTCGGTGGGGTCGCTACCCACAAGTGCCACTCCGGAGTTAGGCCTGATATTTCTATCGCGGCTTGTCGATGCTGGTGTCCCTCTGGCTAAGCCAGTTTTGGCAGTCACGGACACCGTCCCTTTGGCTGAGCCAGTTTTGGCAGCTACGGACATACCTACAGCAGTAGGTAGGCGCAGGTTTGACTGGACCCGTTGTGGCAGTCAGTTTGGATTGGGTGATTTGAGTTGAGTATCAGTAGTGGCATATCATCCTTCTGTCCTATTCCTTGAGCATTTTAGATAGAGGCATAGTAGCAGTAGATGTTTTACTTTCCAGCTTTTCTATACTGCATTTCTTTTGTTACATTATGCCTCTAGTAGACTTAGTGGGCAGGCCGTCGGGCTTGATTGGTGGCACCCACTGAGAACTACTGTGGGAGATAGTTCTCACACCCGACGTGGTGTCTTTTCCCCCAGGGACTTCAGCTCCAGTTCCTGCGGTACCAGTTGCTGATCCTACTCCTACAGACCGAGGTAAGGGAGTCGCGAGATAGATCCCTTTTCCCTTTCAGCTTCAGCGTGAGATAGAGGTACCCCGATGTTCTTTTTGTTGTGTCTATGTTTGAGAGATCTTGTAGTGAGGGATCGAGTTGTACTCTTTTATTTCTTTTGAGAGACTCCTGTATTCAGGTGAGGATTTTATTTACTTTTATGTGAGAGACTGTTTTACTTCTGTTCATAGTTAATTTTTTTTTACAGCTCTGATATCTGTTAGTATAGTTGTTCTATTTTTGCAGGTTAGACGCTACGTCCTTACGGGGCTTCCCGTAGGGGCGGCGGATCTATTGGCATGCCCGAGGTACAGTTCCGACCCCGGGGCGTGACAGATTAGAGTGGTATCAGAGCCTAGGATGTAGGTCTTTGAGGACTTAGGAACCCTAGGCTTGTGGCTAAACCCTAGGATGACCCACGTGAGAGCCGAGACTTTTTAGCGAAAGTCTTGATTGGGTTTCTAGCTCTCCCGAGTGGATAGGGACGAGTGATAGACATGTCTTCCTTTGGTAGCGACTATGTTGGCTGCAGACAACATAGTACTTCTGAAAGGGGGACATGCCTTTTGACTTTCGCTAGATTGGGTCGAGTGTTGCTTCTGGTTCTGATTGTTTGTTTTGTCCCTCAGGTGGGGATGCCTCCTCGACGTTCGATGGTGACGCGCTCACAGCCTTCGTCCTCTGAGCCCGAGCAGGAGGACTCGGGGCGAGGACCTCAGGCTGAGATTCAGGAGCTCCGTGCCCAGATGGCACAGATGGCGGAGGTGACCCGACGCCAGGAGGAGGCAATGGCGCGGCTGATGCTCATGTTGGAGCAGAGAGCACAGCCGGCAGTGGCACCACCTGAGGCTTCGCCGGTGCCTTCTTCCCCTGTTGTGGCACCCCCTGTGGTGTAGCCTGCACCGGCGGTTCCTGCTGAGCCGGTTTCGAGTAGACCATCGGCCGGGGCGACGGGAGCTTTGACTGCGGTAGAGCAGCGGGAGGTAGTAGATTTGTTGATGAGATTTCGGCAGTTCGATCCGCCCCGCTTTTCGGGCATGAGTGCTGAGCCGTGGGCGGCCGAGGCTTGGATATCAGCCATGGAGCGCCACTTTGAGAGCCTATTTATTGATGAGAGGTTTCGGGTTATTCTCGCTACTCACTTTCTGGAGAGCAACGCCGAGGCGTGGTGGCGGCGTGTGCGACCAGCTGGTCCACCTGGGACGCAGCTTCTTTCTTGGACCGAGTTCCGGAGTATGTTATTTAGAGCTTTCTTTCCGGAGAGTGTCAGACAGCGACTGGAGGAGCAGTTGAAGAATCTCCGCCAGGGAGATCGGCCTGTGCACATGTACATAGCTGAATTCAACCAGCTATTGGCATGCTTGCCTCATGTGGCCAGAGATGAGAGCCACTGCATCTACATGTTCGAGAGAGGACTTCGCCGAGACATCTACCAGTTCGTCCGCTCCCGTAGACTGCAGACCTTGGAGGCCTCGATGGAGCAGGCTTTGTATGTGGAGTGTGGGGAGGTTGTGATGGCTGAGGTATCTCCGGCCCCTGTAGCGACTTCTGGGGCGAAGCGCCCGGCTTCTGCAGAGGAGGGGCAGTCTAGCAGGCAGGGACCCCCGAGACCTCCGCGTTTTCACCCTCAGGGCCGGGGGTACCAGGGACGCCAGAGATCGGGGGCGTCTCGTCAGACACAGCAGCAGCAGCAGCAGCGTCGACCCCCTCGACAGCAGCAGTCATCCCAGCAGACTTCTCGCCAGCAGCGTTCGGATCGGTGCATCATCTGTGGAGGCCCTCACCTGCCGACTCAGTGCCTGCAGAGACAAGGCCGGTGTTTCCGCTGCGGGCAGGCCGGCCATATTGCGAGTACGTGTCCCAGGGCCGGTCATCCAGCTCCTTCGTCAGCTTCGGCACCATCTGTTCCTTATCAGCCAGCCGGACCATCTGCGGCCTTCAGCAGGCCGGATTTCGTCTCGTCCTCTTCTCGGCAGCCAGAGCGACGTCCCCTGGCACCGAGCGGTCGTGTTTATGCCGCTCAGGTTGAGAACGCTACTGCAGCAGAGCAGGTCATCGCAGGTATTATTCTGATCTCAGCAGTCCGTGCTCGGGCTCTTTTTGATACCGGTGCTTCTCATTCATTCATCAGTAGATCATTCGCATCCCTGCATGATATAGCGGTAGCTTTCTTATTACATGCTTTAGAGGTTCAGATACCGGATCATGTTCTGCATGTCGAGGAGTACTGTAGAGATTGCCCCGTACAGTTGGGATCCTGGATTCTGCCGGCCGACTTGCTTGTTTTACGACAGCTCCAGGATTTCGATGTTGTACTCGGTATGGATTGGTTGTCGAGGTATATGCTACCATTGATTGCCGCGAGAGGACTGTTACTCTTCGTGAGCTGGGGCAGGAGGTGTTTGTCTTCCGGGGCTGTCAGAGTTCGTTGTTTGCCTTGACTATTTCTTCGACGAGGGCCAGGCGGTTGATGAGTCGAGGATGCACCGCATTTCTGGCGACGATTGTAGAGGTGCCTACGGCGGCACGGGGACTCGAGGATATTCTAGTGGTCTGCGAGTTTCCCGATGTGTTTCCCCCAGAGTTGACGACCATGCCGCCTGAGAAGGAGATTGAGTTCGTGATTGATGTGGTACCCGGAACCGCACCAATCTCGAAGGCACCTTACCGGATGGCGCCTGCCGAGCTGAGAGAGTTGAAGGCTCAGCTTCAGGATCTTTTGGACAGAGGCTTCATTCGGCCCAGTGTTTCACCGTGGGGAGCGCCTGTGTTGTTCGTGAAGAAGAAGGATGGGACACTTCGCTTATGTGTGGACTATCGGGAGCTGAATAAGGTGACCATTCGGAATAAGTATCCTCTGCCACGGATTGATGACTTGTTTGATCAGCTACAGGGAGCCTCCGTGTTTCCGAAGATTGATCTCCAGTCAGGTTACCACCAGCTGAGGGTGAGGGCCGAGGACATCCCCAAGACGGCGTTTAGATCCCGGTATGGGCATTACGAGTTTACGGTTATGCCGTTCGGTTTGACCAATGCCCCAGCTGCATTTATGGATCTGATGAACCGGGTATTTCAGCCGTACTTGGATCTGTTTGTAGTTGTGTTTATTGATGACATCCTGATTTACTCCCAGAGCGATGTGGAGCACGAGGAGCACTTGAGGATAGTGCTGCAGCTTCTACGTGAGAAGAAGTTGTATGCCAAACTTAAAAAGTGCGAGTTTTGGCTTCGGGAGGTTGCTTTCTTAGGCCATATTGTTTCAGCCGCTGGAGTGGCTGTCGACCCGACGAAGATTGATACAGTTCGGGATTGGCCGAGACCGACGACGGTTACTGAGGTGCGGAGTTTCTTGGGCCTGGCAGGCTACTATCGTCGGTTTGTGGAGGGCTTTGCGAAGCTCTCTACTCCCCTGACCAGTCTGACGAGGAAGGGGACAAGGTTTGTCTGGACCGAGCAGTGTCAGCAGAGTTTCGAGGAGCTGAAGAGGAGATTGATCTCAGCACCAGTTCTTGCACTGCCGGTTATGGGAGAGGGCTTCGTGATCTACAGTGACGCCTCGCACAGCGGTCTGGGTTGCGTCTTGATGCAGCATGGTAGGGTAATTGCTTATGAGTCGCGGCAATTAAAGGATTACGAGAAAAATTACCCTACGCATGACTTAGAGCTTGCAGCTGTAGTTTTTGCACTAAAGCTATGGCGGCATTACCTCTATGGTGAGCATTGTGAGATCTATACAGATCATAAAAGCTTAAAGTATCTGTTCACCCAAAAGGAGTTGAACTTGAGGCAGCGCCGGTGGTTGGAGCTGTTAAAGGATTACGATCTGAGTATCCTTTATCACCCCGGCAAGGCCAATGTGGTGGCAGATGCTTTGAGCAAGAGGTCAGTGCATAGCTTGAGCATGATGATTACACAGCAGGCCCAGCTGGTGGAGCAGATGAGGCGACTTCAGATTGAGGTTGTATCCCCTGGGGTCTCTGCGAGACTTATGACTATGGTCTTACAGCCCACTCTGCTGGACAAGATCAGGGAGACGCAGAGTGAGGACCCCCACTTGGAGAGGATCAGGGCACAGGTTCAGACAGATCAGAGAGGGGATTTTTCAGTGGACAGCTCGGGAGTACTACGGTACAGGGACCGAGTTTGTGTGCCATCGGATTTGGAGATCAGAGATCAGATATTGAGAGAGGCCCATTATACACCTTATACCATCCATCCTGGGGGTACTAAGATGTATAAGGACCTCAAGGCACACTTTTGGTGGTCAGGAATGAAGCGGGATATTGGAAGGTTTGTAGCTCATTGCTTAACTTGCCAGCAAGTGAAGGCAGAGCATCGTGTTCCTGCTGGCAAGTTGCAGAGCCTTCCAATTCCCGAATGGAAGTGGGACCACATCACCATGGATTTCGTGATCGGGCTACCGAGATCTCAGAGTGGAGCCGACGCAGTCTGGGTGATTGTTGATAGACTTACCAAGTCAGCACATTTCCTGCCAGTACAGATGACTTGGTCCTTAGAGCGCCTGGCACAGTTATACTTGGACGAGATCGTGAGGCTGCATGGAGTACCAGCGTCCATTATTTCAGACCGAGACCCGAGGTTTGTGTCACGATTTTGGGGGAGTCTGCAGTCAGCCTTGGGGACACAGCTTAGATTCAGCACGGCATTCCACCCACAGACTGACGGTCAGTCAGAGCGCACCATTCAGACTCTTGAGGATATGTTGCGTGCGTGCGTCATGGATTTTGGACGAGGATGGCACCGACACTTACCCCTGGTTGAGTTTGCGTACAACAACAGCTATCAAGCGAGCATTCAGATGGCTCCGTTTGAGGCGTTGTACGGACGCAAGTGTCGGTCGCCCCTGTACTGGAGCGATGTGGGTGAGAGGAGGACGCTGGGGCCGGATTTACTGCTGGAGGCGGAAGAGAAGGTCAGAGTCATTCGTCAGCACTTGGAGACGGCCCAGAGTCGCCAGAAGAGTTATGCAGATATTCGGCGGCGAGACCTTGAGTTCCAGGTTGGTGATCATGTCTTCTTGAAGGTCTCGCCCTCGAAAAGAGTCCGGAGGTTTGGAGTGCGTGGGAAGCTTAGTCCCCATTTTATTGGACCCTTTGAGGTGCTTGAGAGGGTAGGCCCTGTGGCTTATAGAGTTGCTTTACCTCCCCGTTTGGCTGGTGTTCATGATGTCTTCCACGTTTCGGCCTTGAGGAGATATGTGTTCGATCCGTCTCATGTGATTGACTTCGCATCCTTGGATATCGGCGAGGACTTGGTTTACGAGGAGCGCCCGTTGCGAATTCTGGCTCGTGAGGTGAGGGAATTGCGCAACCGGGCAATACCTTATGTGAAGATCCTTTGGAGCAACCATGAGGAGCGAGAGGCTACCTGGGAGCTTGAGACGGAGATGCGAGATGCCTACCCTTTTCTGTTCGAAACTTCTGGCTGAGGTACGCTTATTTTATCTTGTTTCGTTTCGGGAACGAAACTTTCTTTTAGTGGGGGAGGATGTAGTGGCCCTAGTTCCCATGCAGTGTTTTTCCGATGAATCCACTGTTGGAACACCTAGTATTGGTGTGTCTGGCCCACAGTGCATCAATCGGATGCTACTGATGGACTCTGTGTGATTCTATTTGCTGTTTTGGCTTTCGGCTGGGTTTGCCGAAATTTCTGGTAAGATTTGGGCCAAACGGAGGTCGAAAATGGATTCAGCACGAAAAAACGCTTGAAAACGACTATTTGTTTGTTTAATTTGGAGTCCGGATGCCCAAAAACGGACACCCGGAAGTTTTTAGTGGTATTTGGTGCATGGGAGGGGCCGTAGACCGCCGGGATGCCACGTGGCGGCCTGTCATTGGCCGGTTCAGGATGCGCAGTCCACAGAGCTGTGCGGCGGGGTGCACAGACCCGGCGCATGGACACGTGGCACCGCCTGATTGGCGGGCCCAGGGCGCGCGGTCTACCGGGTGGAGCGCGGCGGTGCATGGACCAGGCGGGGGACACGTGGCAGTCACCGGTTGGTCGGTGCACGCGGCGCGGTCCACGGAATTGCTGTGGAAGGCGTGGACCGGGTGCAGGGGACACGTGTCACGCCCTGATTGGCGGGTGCAACGTGCGCGGTGCACCGGGCGCGCGGTAGGTGCCTCGGGTTGCGTGCGCATGTGCGACCCACGTTGCGCTGCCGGGCGGGCAGCGGGTCAACCAGGCGGGAGACATGGCGCCCGCTCATTGGCGGGCGCCACCGCCTTACTGTGCGAGCAGGTGGACACGTGGCGGTCGGTGAGCGGTCCCGCGTCGGTGTTTCCTGTTCGGCGTGACACGTGGCGGCTTCTGAGTGGCCTTGCACCGGTGTTCCCTGTTCGGCGGACACGTGGCAGCACCAGGAGGTTTCGGGCGTGAACAGTGTTGGGCCGGGCCCAACACTGTAGCCACCCGAAAACTTTCGGGCGCCCGAAAGTTGGGCCAGAAAGTTATAGGCTTGTTTTTTTTATGGCTGTTTCTTTTGGAGGCCTATATATAGGCCATCTTGGACCGAGTTTTTCCACCTTTTCTCGTGGGATTTAGCCTCTGTTCCCCTCATAAGAAATCTTCCTCTCCCTCTTGCCCATCTCTCGGTAAAATCTCAGATTTTCTGGAGGCCGCGACGACTGTGTTTTCTTCCTCGTAGTGCGGAGCGACGTTCTACAGTTGAAGGCCCACTTCCGTCACATCTTAGTCTGGGAGACCTGCAGAGCTACCTCGACCTTATTTTTGGTCGATTTCTTCGACAGCGGTTTCATAAGAGGTATATCTACGTTTTCCATGTTGATCATTTTTCCTGAAAATGAGCTTATGTAGGGGTTTGGGGTACATTTTTACACCTCTTTGTTACTGTTTGGAATTCTGGACAGCAGCAGATTCGCGGATTTTTATCTCCACTTCCGGATATCGAATTTCGATGATTCAAGAGCCTATCGACATTTACACTTCGCGAGGATCGTCGTGATCTTTTTATTGGAATTTATTAAGGAGTATTTTCAGGTGAAATTTTCGTGTGAACAGGAACTATGCTTGCAGATTTTTGAACCTGAATTTTGAGTGAAATTGTTTGTAAATTGTGGCTTGTTGTTGTACCCAGGACTCTCAGAGCACCACTCTTGTGCTCTTTGCTCTGTGGATTTGGTGAATTGTCGATTTTTGGGTATCATATCTGTACCGTCCCGGACAGTTAGCGTGTTCAGGTGGGTGATCCTGCTTTCAATATCTATGGACTGCACTCTAATTCTACGAGTATAATAGCATGCATGTTAGTATATGAGTTAAATAATCTGTGCAAATTGTATGTTAGTACCCACAGTTGGTAGTTGCTAAATCTGATGATCTTATTGAAACTCTTGCAATATATGAACTATTTCAATCTGAGAACCTAACTTAGCACATCCATTAGATATATGCATTGCTTTAGGTCTCCCACATTGCTTGTTACCCTTGTCACTCTGGACATAGTGGTTTTCCCCTGAGTCGTGGGTTGGGAGGTCTAGTAGCTGTGGATACATTGTACTCGCGTCTGGGGACCGAGTAGAGTTGGTAGCAGTCTGTAGATTGTATGTCAGTGAGATAGTGATAGTGACATGTTGGATCTGGGATCTGGGTAGATGGTCACTGTGACAGTGTGGGTTTTTAGCCAGTGAGAGAGATAGTTGTTGGATCATAGCCTGCAGGAGCCACATTTGAGCTCGACAGAGATGCGCGGATTTTTTGCTCGGTGGGGTCGCTACCCACGAGTGCCACTCCGGAGTTGGGCCTGATACTTCTATCGCGGCTTGTCGATGCTGGTGTCCCTCTGGCTGAGCCAGTTTTGGCAGTCACGGACACCGTCTCTCTGGCTGAGCCAGTTTTGGCAGCTACGGACATACCTACAGCAGTAGGTAGGCGCAGGTTTGACTGGACCCGTTGTGGCAGTCAGTTTGGATTGGGTGATTTGAGTTGAGTATCAGTAGTGGCATATCATCCTTCTGTCCTATTCCTTGAGCATTTTAGAGGCATAGTAGCAGTAGATGTTTTACTTTCCAGCTTTTCTATACTGCATTTCTTTTGTTACATTATGCCTCTAGTAGACTTAGTGGGCAGGCCGTCGGGCTTGTTGGCGGCACCCACTGAGAACTACTGTGGGAGGTAGTTCTCACACCCGTCGTGGTGTCTTTTCCCCTAGGGACTTCAGCTCCAGTTCCTGCGGTACCAGTTGCTGATCGTGCTCCTACAGACCGAGGTAAGGGAGTCGCGAGATAGATCCCTTTTCCCTTTCAGCTTCAGCGTGAGATAGAGGTACCCCGATGTTCTTTTTGTTGTGTCTATGTTTGAGAGATCTTGTAGTGAGGGATCGAGTTGTACTCTTTTGTTTCTTTTGAAAGACTCCTGTATTCAGGTGAGGATTTTATGTACTTTTATGTGAGAGACTGTTTTACTTCTGTTCATAGTTAGTTTTCTTTTACAGCTCTGATATCTGTTAGTATAGTTGTTCTATTTTTGCAGGTTAGATGCTACGTCCTTACGGGGCTTCCCGTAGGGGCGGCGGATCTGTTGGCGTGCCCGAGGTACAGTTCCGACCCCGGGGCGTGACAAGTACTCACTAACACTGCCTATGCACTGTCTCAAGTATCTGCTAACAGATCGGCACTCACTGACCGGCACTCACTGTCCGGTACTCACTGGCCGATGTGTAAATCGCCTACTCCGGAGTGGCACTCGAGGGGAGCGACCCACACGAGCAAAGTATCTCTGTCGCAAATATCATGATATAGCGGGACTGGATCACGACCATGATCAATGTGGGAAAAATCCATCCACTAAAGAAAACCTGATCCCCCTAATCTGATGCACAAGTAACAGTCCAGTCAACCGTCCAATGTCCGTGGTCGCCGCAATACCCGACTAACAAGTCCAACCTGTCCCAGATCCCAATATCCTGCCTACACTATCCCAACCCAAGCTCGAACCTTAGCAACAAGTATCCTGAGTCTAAATAAAAAGAGAAAAGCTGAAAACATGATTTCTCCTAAGTCAATTCCAGTATGATAGTGTAGCAAAAAAAGGTGGCCTATCTAGATGTACATACAAGCATGCAAATGTCTCAAGATGATAAGAAATATAGTTAACAGTTTTCTGGCATTCAATATAGCATGATGTTCCAACATGAAGGCAAAATACTAATATAATGTCCTTTTAACTTATAAAGCATGCAAGTATTATTCCCAGGGTGCAATCAACATTTTAATCACGATAGATTAGTCCAATAGGCCTAGTGGATGAGCCAAAATAAGAGGTTCACAACGATCACCCACCTCGAATGCTAAACACAAGTCCAAACACGCCCCCGCTCGAGAAGAACAACACACGCCGCGAAAACTGCAAAAATGCCCAAAACGGTGCCCGATTAATCACACCATTTTACACTTAGATGCTGTCCGGGCAACCAGTCCAGAAAAGGTTAATTTTCACCTGCGAGATGAACTCCGAAAATTCTAGAAAAATCATCTCTGCGATCGTCGTGATGAGTAGATGAAAATCGAGTATTCGCACGTCCCGTTCCGACACCTGTAGGCTAAGTTACAAAATAAACATCGCGGTAAGCGCAAAATCCCCAAGAACACTTTCCTGTAGTAATACGCCCAGAAAAGTAGGATTTTCACCTTCGGGAAAACCTCAAAAAAATCCAAAAAAATCACGATGATGTTACCTGCGATGTGCAGATTCGAAACAAGTAATTGCACACCTTGATCCGATGCTCGAGAGCTGAGAAATCCCAGAAATACTTCGGTGCTGTCCAAAAACTCCATCGCAGAAAAAAAGGTCACAAGATGGCTCAAAAACTCCAAAAAAAACCCAAAATGAGGAGCATCTGAAAATATGAAAATTATAGCCCTACCTATCATGAAGACAACGACGTAAGAATCATCGAAAAACACTGTCGGAGTAGCCCGGGGGAGTCTGTGCACCGAAACACGACGGAAAGGGCCGCCGGGGAAGAAGCGTCGCAACGCGCCGATTCGCCGTAGAACTCGAAGAAGGTGCCTCCTAAAATCCCAGAAAATCTCCACAAGGTGCAGCACAAGTAGAGGATGAGTTCTTTGAAGACACCCTTCTGAGAAACCGGCTAGAAAAGGAGAAAACGGCGTCATACGGGGCCTATTTATAAGCTAAACTCAACAAATTCTAAAATTCCCTGTGTCCCGAGATTCGGGCGCTCGAACCCTTTCTGGGCGCCCGAATCTCCCACGAGATTCGATTCGAGGAGCGCCCGAATCCTCCTGGGCTTGACATGTGTCCTGAACACGGGACAGCATGTGCAAGCCCAGCCGCCTTGCGCCACGTGGCGCGCCCGCGGTCAACCCGGTGGGTGGTGCCTGCGATTCCCCGGGCGCCACCTATCCCGCCCGACCGCGCGCCATGCCGCACACGTCGCGCCACCTGCCCCCCTGACGCGCACGTTTCCCGAGGCACCCCCGTATGCCGTCGTGGACCGCGCCTACATGATCCCACTAATCTAGAGCTGCCATGTGTCCCCCGCGCTGGGTCCATGCACCGGAGCGGGGTTCCGTGGACCGTGCAGCATGCGCCGGCCAATCCGGGAGCGCCACGTGTCTCCCGCCCGGTCCATGCGCTACCCCGAGCCTTTTCGTGGACCGCGCTCTGTGAACCGGCCAATAATAGGCCGCCACGTGGCATCCCGGCGGTCTACGGTCCCCCCTATGCACCAGAATCCTCTGAAACTTTCGGGAGTCCCTTTTTCGGCATCCGGACTCAAAAAAATACCAACAAATAGCCGTTTTCAAACGTTTTTCCATACTGAATCCATATCCGACCTCCGTTTGGCCCAAAACCTTTTCTAAAATTTGGCAAAGTAGCCGAATGCCAAACATGATCTAGAAACCTCACTGGGTCTATCCAAAACATCCCTTTGATGCATTATGTGCCCGACACACCAATAATAGGTGTTTCACCCTATGGATTAATGAAAAAAGCTGCATGGGGACCTGGACCACTACATCCTCCCCCACTAAAAAAGTTTCGTCCTCGAAACAAAAGTCATCCTCAAGTCGGGGCCTCGAACAGGTAAAGGTAGGCATCCATCATCGTCTACTCCAGCTCCCAGGTAGCCTCGCGCTCGCCATGGTTGCTCCACAAGATCTTCACATAAGGAATGGCCCAACTGCATAATTCTCTCACCTCTCGATCCAGAATCCGCAGGGGGCGCTCCACGTAACTCAAATCCTCCTTGATCTCCGGTGGGGTGAAGTCGATAACGTGCGACGGGTTATAAACATACCTCCTCATAATAGACACATGAAAAACATCGTGGACACCAGCAAGTCTGGGGGGGAGTGCAAGCCTGTAGGCAACTAGCCCAATACGCTCCAATACCTCGAAAGGTCCGATATAACTGGGGCTAAGCTTCCCACGGATGCCAAATCTCCTGATTCCCTTGGACGGCGAGACCTTTAGAAATATATGATCTCCCACCTGAAACTCTAGGTCTCGTCGCCGTATATCTGCATAACTCCTCTGCTGGCTCTGGGCGGTTTGAAGGTGCTGCCTGATCACTCTGACCTTCTCCTCTGCCTCTTGTAATAACTCTGGCCACAATGTCCGCCTCTCACCCACATCACTCCAGTAAAGGGGTGATCGACACTTGCGCCCATACAATGCTTCAAACGGAGCCATCTGAATGCTCGCTTGAAAGCTATTATTGTACGCAAACTCTGCCAATGATAAGTGTCGAATCCATCCCCAGCCAAAATCCAATGCGCAAGCCCTCAGCATGTCCTCAAGGATCTGTATAGTGCGCTCTGACTGTCCATCGGTCTGTGGGTGAAAAGCTGTACTGAATCTAAGCTGGGTCCCCAAGGTAGCCTGTAAACTCCCCCAAAAGCGTGAAGCGAACCTCGGGTCTCGATCTGATACAATAGAAGCGGGCACTCCATGTAACCTCACCACCTCATCCAAATACAGCTGAGCCAGCCGCTCTAGTGACCACATAGTCTGCATCGGCAATGTAGTGGTCCAGGATTCCGTATAGTTTTTCCCGTGAATCCTTGGTATGAAACACCTATCATTGGTGTATTAGGCCCACAGTGCATCAAAGGGATGCTTCGGATGGACACAGTGTGGTATTTACTGTTGGTTTGGCCTTCGGAGGTATTTGCCAAATTTTAGAGAAGGCTTTGGGCCAAACGGAGGCCGTATTTGGATTCAGCGCGGAAAAATGCTTGAAAACGGCTTTTTACTTGTTAAAAACGGAGTCCGGATGCCCAAAAACGGACCCCTGGAAGTTTTCTGCGCAAAATGGTGCACGGGGGGAGCTGTGGACCGGCCGGGGACACGTGGCGGCTCCTGATTGGGCCGGCGCACGCCTCCCGGACCACGGAAAGGGCCGCCGGTGCACGGTGGACCGGTGGGCCACGTGGCGGCATGCGGTTGGGCCGGTGCAAGGCGCGCGGCGCACGGGAGGGTGCGCGGGCAGGCCGGGCAGGCGCGGAGGGGGGCGCGGTGCACGGTGGACCGGGGCCCCCCACGTGGCGGCGCCGGATTGGCTGGTCCATGTGCGCGTGGCGCACGCAACACCGCGCGGCGGCGGCCGTACGCGCACATGGGCGCACGTGGCGGCGGCGGCCGCCGACAGCCGTGTCGGGCGGGGCCACGTGTCGCCATGCCATTGGCTGGCGCACCCACCGCGCCGCCAATCACAGGGGACACGTGGCGCATTCCCGTTGGGCCGCACGGCTGCGGCCTGTTTGGCGGACACGTGGCGGACCCAGGGCCGGGTCGGACGGCCGGTTGGACGGGAAGGGATCCCGTGTGCGGGCTGGGCCGGGCCGGGCAGCACTGTGCGCGCCCGGAAAATCCCGGGCCGAGCCGCACTGTTCACCCCCGAAATGGGCCGGGCCGCACTGTAGCAGCCCGAAAGTTGGGACATGAAGGTCATTTTCCCAATTGTTTTATTGGGCCTATAAATAGCCCTTCCACTCCCTTCTTTTTCTCTGTTTTTCGAGAGAAAGAGAGAGAATTAGAGAGAGGTCATTGAAGAGAAGTTGTTCCTCACTAATTTTTCTACCTCGTGGTGCGTTCCCAGATTTTCTGGAAGTTCGACAGCGGCGATCCGGATTTTACAGTGTGCCTCGTTTTTCCCCAATCTTGGCCCGTTATCGTCGCATTTCAGTCCGAGGAGTCCCCTGCGCAGTATAGAAGTCGTTTTTCGACGATTTCTTCGCCAGTGTGTTCCTAAGAGGTAGGGATTCGTTTTTCGTGTTGGTCGTTTCTCTAGATTCAGATTTCTTGGCATGATTCCTGAGGTGTTTTGACCCCCTCTTTTGCTGTCAGGGTTTTTGGACAGCGGCGACTTCGACGAATTGTTTCTCCGCGTAGGAATATCAGATCGAGGCGATTCAAGAGTCGATTTTGGGCTACTTTTCGCGAGGAATGCAACTGTGATTTTTATGAGATTTTAGGAGCTCGGGACAGAGGTGAAATTCCTCATTTTGCGTGCTGATTATAAAAACAGCAAATCTGTTTTGAGACTTGTAGTTTTTACACCGTGTACACTTATGTGATGTTGTAGGATACTGTTTCAGCTGACGGTGTGCATTGAGGACAGCGGGTATTTTCTTGGAGTATTGTGCACGCTTTTCGAGGTGGGTGGTTGTTGCTTACCTCATTACTGACTATCTCACTAGGCGTATTAGAGATTTTCGACTTTAAACAGATAATCGGTACTTGTACTCATGAAATGCATAAGTAAACCCCACAAATAATATGACAGCTCATTTATGGTAAACTGGGACACTATTGTTGGACATATGCTGAAAACTATCATCGCATGCTAAAGTATTATCATAAAACCATCTTTTCTAAATAAATATTTAATACTTTCCTTCTGTTTCTAAATGCGAACCTTTGCATGCTTGTTTGGACATCTAGATGGGCTACTATTTATTGCTACACTATCTTTGGGACTTGACTTAGGAGAAACCATGTTTCACTATTCTCCTTCGCATTCGGATATATGTTGCTCGGTTTGAGCAGGGTTTGGGATAGTGTAGTTAAGGCTTGAGTCTGGGACAGGTTTGACTCGATGATATATTGTGGGGCATGGTAGTAACCGCGGACTTGAGGCGGTTAGCCAGCTGTTGATTACTCTATCAGATTTTGGACTTATAGGGTGTTACGGCGACCGTGGATATTAGGCGGTTGACCGGATGTTCACTTATGCATCAGATTGGGTTTCAGATTTTTCTAGTGGACGGTGTTTCCCACTTGTGATTACTATTGCATCTGATTGGGGATCAGGGTTACTTTAGTGGATGGATATTTCCCACTTTGATCATAGTCATGATCCAGTCCTGCTATTATGAGACATTGGTTACAGAGATACTTGATACAGAGATACTTGATACAGGATACTTTACATACTTTACTCGTGTGGGTCGCTCCCCTCGAGTGCCACTCCGGAGTAGGCTTTACACCGTGCCGAGCGCCGGGCACCTTGATGAGTTGCGATTGATGACAGAGCAGGCAGTGCCAGTATTTCCTGGCCCTTTGATTGGGTTTCTTTGGGCAGTTAGTTTTACAGTTGCATATATATGTACAGTTATCTTTTGGCACTGCATTTAGAGGCATAGTAGTGGTAGTTTCCTTTTTCAGCAGTCTTTATTGCATACCACTGTTCTTTCCTTTTGCCTCTTATAGTCCTAGTGGGTGTGTCAGCATTTGAGGTTTTACCCACTAGGGGAGGCTACTGGTTTATCTAGTAGTTCTCACCCCCCATTGTTGTTTTCTGTCCCTTTCCCCTGTGTTTTGCAGAGTCGTCTGCGGGAGCTGCTGGGCCTTCAGCGGCGGATCGAGGTAAGAGGATTGCGGACTAGCTAGATCATCTACCCCGACTGTGAGAGTAGCTGGACTTTTATTGTACCCCTTTTGTATCTCAGACTATATTAGTTTACTTTTGGGACTGGCTTTAGCCAGCTGGTTGTATATTTATGGTGAGCTGGGAGTATATTGTACTTTTATGTCAGCTTGTAGTTTATTTCAGTCTGAGATTACTTTTAGTTCTATTAGTTCAGCTCTGTTTATGCTCTTTTATTGTATATTATCTATCTGAGCAGGTTACCAGCGCTTCGTGTACATGGAAAATTCCGTGTGCACGGCGGATCTGTTGGCGGGCCCGGGTTCTGGTTCACACCCGGGGCGTGACAGATTAAGTTGGTATCAGAGCTTAGGGATAGGTCAGTTGGGACTTAGGAAACCCTAGGCTTTTGGCAGACCCTAGGATGATAGGGCGTGAGAGACGTGACACTTTGCGAAAGTCGATGATTTATTTATTGGACTCTTCCAGTGAGTGAAGAGGGATCGACATACCCAATTTCTGGTGGACAGTTATGTTGGCTGCAGACAACATAAAGTCACAGAAATAGGGGGATGTCTTTGACTTTCGCTAGATTGGGTCGTGTGGGGTTATGATGCTGATTGTGGTTTCTTGTGGCAGGATGCCTCCGCGACGCAGGATGATGACGTGTTCGCAGCCTTCTTCCTCGAAGCCCGAGCAGCAGGAGTCCGGGCAGGGCCAGCAGATCGAGGTGCAGGAGCTACAGGCACAGATGGCCCAGATGGCAGAGGTTGTTAGGCGTCAGGAGGAGGCTGTGGGTCGGCTGACACAGCTGTTAGAGCAAAGGGTGCAGCCAGCAGTAGCACCCCTGGAGAGTTCTCCTGTACCATCTTCCCCTGCTGTGACTCCCCCGGCTGTTCCAGTGACCCCAGCATCTCCTATTGCTCGGGGCACTAGGGGACAGCCCTCTGGATTGATGAGACCACTGACCCCGGCTGAGCAGCGGGAGATGGTTGATTTACTGATGAGGTTCCGCCAGTTTGACCTACCCCGTTTCTCGGGGCAGAGTACCGAGCCGTGGGAGGCAGAGTCATGGATCACGGCGATGGAACGACGCTTTGAGACGCTGTTTGTTGAGGAGAGGTACCAGGTGCTTTTGGCGACGAACTTCTTGGAGCGCAACGCCGAGGCTTGGTGGCGGCGTGTGCGACCGGCTGGTCCGCCTGGGGCTCATCTCTTATCCTGGGCGGAGTTCCGCAGTCTTCTTCTTGGGGCCTTCTTCCCTGAGAGTGTTCGGCAGAGGCTGGAGGAGCGGATGAAGAACCTTCGACAGGGCGATCGTCCAGTGCATGAGTATATTGTGGATTTCAATTAGTTGCTGGCGCATAGGATTTACATGTTTGAGCGAGGGTTGCGCCGGGATATCTTTCAGCTGGTTCGTTCACGCAGGTTGCAGACCCTGGAAGCCTCAATGGAGCAGGCGCTATATGTAGAGTGCGGGGAGGTAGTGATGGATGAAGTATCTCCAGCTCCCGAAGTGATCCCGGGGGCGAAGCGACCAGCACCGGGGGCAGGGGGACAGGCTAGTTCGTGGAGACCGCCACGACCGCCTCAGCCACAGTTTTACAGCCAAGGGCAGTCCGAGCGGCGAGGGCCTGGTGGATCCCAGAGGCCCCAATAGCAGCAGCAGCAGCAGCGGAGATCGCAGTCATCGCAGCGGCAGCCACAGCGACAGCGGCAGTCACAGCAGCAACAATCCCGACAGTCACGGGCTCCCAGTAGTTGTATCTTTTGTGGAGGTCCGCACTTCTCCGGCACCTGCGACCAGCGGTGGGGTCGTTGTTACGGATGTGGGCAGCCAGGGCACATTCGAGCTTCGTGCCCCTTTTCGACCTCAGTCGCCCCTTCTTCAGCATCTGTCCCATCATCATCACAGCAGCGGTCGACGGCTCAGCGGTCTTATGCTCCAGCGAGCAGGCCCTCTTCTTCCCATCCTACTGATTATTGCCCTCCAGCTCAGAGTGGGCGCGTGTATACTGCACAGGTAGAGGATCCTTCAGCAGCAGACCATGTGGTGGCAGGTATCACCTTACTCTCTGGCATTAGGACTCGTACTTTATTTGATACTGGAGCATCTCATTCTTTCATTAGTAGATCTTTTGCATCATTACATGGGTTAGAGGTAGGACTTTTGCCACGTGCACGAGAGGTTCAGATTCCCGATCACACTTTGCACGTGGAGGAGTGTTGTTGGTCTTGCCCGATGCAGATCGAGTCCTGGATTATGCCCGCAGACCTGTTGGTCTTGAGACAGCTAAGGGACTTTGATGTGGTTCTTGGGATGGACTGGCTGGCTCGGTATTTCACGACTATTGATTGTGCCGCGAGGACTGTCACTTTTAGAGAGCCAGGCCAGGAGATGTTTGTATATCGGGGATGTCAGAGTGCTTTCTTTGCCTCTATGGTTTCGACTTCCAGAGCGAGGCGGATGATTCATCGAGGATGTGTAGCCTTTTTGGCTAGTGTTGTTGAGGGGCCTACGGCGGCACTGGGACTCGGGGATATTCCTATTGCCCGCGAGTTTTCGGATGTTTTTCCACTTGAGCTGACTAGTATGCCGCCAGACAGAGAGATTGAGTTTGTGATTGACGTGGTTCCAGGAACTGCGCCAATCTCTAAGGCTCCTTATCGGATGGCACCGGCTGAGCTGCGAGAGCTTAAAGCACAGCTGCAAGATCTGATGGATAAGGGCTTTATTAGACCAAGTGTGTCGCCTTGGGGAGCGCCAGTGCTATTCGTGAAGAAGAAGGATAGGTCACTTCGGCTGTGTGTGGACTATAAGGAATTGAACAAAGTGACCATTAAGAACAAGTATCCTTTGCCGCGTATCGATGATCTCTTTGATCAGCTGCAAGGGTCTTGTGTATTTTTCAAAATTAATCTACAGTCTGGTTACCACCAATTGAAGGTGAAGGCCGAGGATATTCCTAAGACTGCTTTCAGATCACGGTATGGGCATTATGAGTTTACAGTTATGCCGTTTGGATTGACTAATGCCCCTGCCGCCTTTATGGATTTGATGAACAGGATATTTCGGCCATTTCTGGATCGTTTTGTGGTGGTGTTCATTGATGATATCCTTATTTACTCCCGAAGCGAGGCCGAGTATGAGGAACACTTGAGGACTGTGCTACAACTTCTGCGAGATAAGAAGTTGTATGCCAAGCTGGCAAAGTGCGAGTTTTGGCTTCGGGAGGTAGCTTTCTTGGGCCATGTGATTTCCGCCGCAAGTGTAGCTGTAGACCCGGCGAAGATTGAGGCAGTTCGTGATTGGCTCCGACCGACGACTGTATCAGAGGTGCGTAGCTTCATGGGATTAGCTGGTTATTATCGTCGGTTTGTGGAAGGCTTTGCGAAGCTTTCCACACCCCTCACTCGGTTGACGTGTAAAGGAGTTAAGTTTATCTGGAGTGAGGACTGCCAGAGGAGCTTTGAGGAGCTAAAGGATAGATTGATGACCGCTCCTATCCTTTCCCTCCCTGTTATGGGGAAAGGATATGTGATCTACAGTGATGCATCGCACAGTGGACTAGGATGCGTGCTGATGTAGGAAGGGAGGGTAATTGCTTATGCATCGAGACAGCTTAAGGATTACGAAAAGAATTACCCTACCCATGACATGGAGCTTGCTGCCGTGGTGTTTGCACTGAAGCTTTGGCACCATTACCTGTACGGAGAACATTGTGAGATCTACACCGACCACAAGAGCTTAAAGTATCTGTTCACGCAGAAAGAGCTGAACTTAAGGCAGCGCAGGTGGTTAGAGCTATTAAAGGATTATGATGTGGACATTCTTTACCACCCAGGCAAGGCTAACGTGGTCGCTGATGCATTGAGCAGGAGAGCAGTGCAGAGCTTGTCTATGTTGATTACAGATCAGGTGTCACGCCCCGGATCGAAACTGCGACCCGGACTCGCCAACAGATCCGCCGCCCCTACGGGAAGCCCCGTAGGAACGTAGCGTCTAACCTGCAAAAGATCACCTATACTATACAGATATCAGAGCTGAAATGGAAATACTGAACTGAAATAAAACAACTCTAAGTATAAGTACAGACCAAGTCCTCACATAAGTACATATGTCTCTCAAAATAAAAGAGTACAACTCGATCCTCACTACAAGATCACTCAACAAGAACTCTCAAAATGTGAGGGTACAGCTACTCTCAGGGCGACTGTTGGGTTATAAGTAATAAGGATCTAAATAGGGGAAAAAACACCTAGAGGGGGGGTGAATAGGTGTAAACAATAAACACTCAAAAAATCATTGCGCAAAAAACCCAATGCGGAAAAATAAAAGAACACGCAAGATTTTTACGTGGAAAAACTCCAAACCGGAGTAAAAAACCACGGGACCGATAACACGGCGAAATCCACTAGAATTAACACACGTACAAGGTGATATAACGTACTCACAGACGACTCAACCTTTTACCATACGCTCCTAGTAGATCTTCTCCGCTCGCTCCACGACGCTTCTCGAATCCACGATCCGCGCCCAACGCTGAATCCACAGCGTCCAACGTCGAGTCCACGACGTCCAACCGAATCCACGGTCTTCACCCAGTGGCACGCTTCGAATCCACGAACGCACCTCGCTCCGAATCCACGAGAGCGGTAGCACCTTGAATCCACAAGGCCACGCGAGTCCACGCGCCGATTTGGGGTAAATCGTTGTTTGTTTGGGTGGTGATGATCCGCCGAATACTTAGATCAAGAGATAGATCGGAAATACCATCTAAGTATTCATTGATTTGATTCTACTCAAAATGTGAGTATGAAAACCTAGAATCAAATCAATCAATATAGATGAAGAAACATAGAATAAATCTATTGATTTCCTTTCTTCTCTATATTTGTGGATTTTTCTTTTCGGCTAATTTTTCTGTGTTTGCCGATATATTGCGGATGCCCTAGAAATGAAAATGAAGGGCTATTTATAGGTTAGAAACCCTAGGAAGAATATTCGGATCAAAAACAGCCTTTTCTGGAAAGTTTTACCGACGGCGATCCGGATTGGAATTGGCGATCCGGATTGCAGAAGCATAAAACACGGTTTCCAGAAAATTGCCTGTTCGGGATCCGGATCGTAGTCCCCGATCCGGATCGTTCATACAGTTTTACCAAAAACATCATGTTCGGGATCCGGATTGCAATTCCTGATCCGGATCGAGAAGCAAACAGGTAAAACTAGTGTTCGGGATCCGGATCAGAGAATGCTGCGATCCGGATTGAACCAGTGTATGAACAAACACCTTTCGGGATCCGGATTGTAAGCCACGATCCGGATCCTGAACATGTCCCATGTCCAGTTTTTGATGTTTAAGCGATTAAAACCTCTTCCAGGTGTTTCTACACTATAAGAAGTATTCGGATCATCAAAATTCTTTAGTTGAACGTACCTGATCCTTTTGAATTCTTCTTTCTTGAGATTGAGGTATATGATCCAAAGTTTCTTCATCTTCAATCTTCAAGACTTATTACATTCACGAAATACGCCAACTCAAATTCCGTAACAATCTCCCCCTTTGGCGGTTTCGTGACAAAACACAGATCCACAAAAGAAAATTCAAAAAGATATTTTTGTTGCTATCACCATACAACAAAAATTTACAAAAGTGATCCAGAAATTAAAAACATGAGATAAACTCCTAAAACAGACTCTAGACTTAGACATCTGTAATCTCTGCACACAGAAAACATTCTTGACAAACAAAATCGTTAGATACCTCAAGAATTGAAACATACAAAACCAAATACAGAGATAGAGTTTATTCTCATCATGACATTTGAAAAATTCAGATATGTAAGAGAATCATAGTTAAAACCAACATATCTTCTAAGCAATTAAAAACCAAATGTCAAAGTATGTTAGTCCAACATCAACTTGTTAGTCATATTACATGCCCAAATAGTTAGTAGAATAGTAAGTATAGAGGCATGTCACAAATCACAACAGAAAAACCAAAGTTGAGGTCATACTTACCTTGATATCATCGATATTCACAATCATTGTTCACATCATTCATTGTTTCATTGTTCAGAGTTCTCTCTAACTCTCTCCCCCTTTTTGTCACAAAACAAAGCCAAAGATTACAATACAAAGGGAGTTAAAAAGATAAACAGAAATTAAATACCTACAAAAAGCAAAAACCAAATTGAAATCCTGCAAAGTTAGAAGAAAACGATCAAAGCATAAAGTTACTCCTGAGAGTCGGAGTCATCGGATGTTGTGCATCCCATTTTTGCGAACAGCTTCTTCACCAGTTTCTTCACGGATGAGACTGACTTAGTCAAAGTAACCTGAGAAGCTGTGAGGATTTCCATCTCATTTTTCATGACGTGAAGATCGCCTCTCATTTCAGTGAATTCAGCGGACATACGTTCCTGTTCATTTGAAAGCCGCTGTTGTTCTTTAAATATAGAGGTGACCGAGGCATCATCGTCAGAGGTGGATGGAGGTGCCTTCTGTTGAGGAGGATCTGGAGCTGTGGAAGTGGTTGCTGGTTGTCGAGCTCGTTGCCGAAGTGGAGGAGAGGGGGGATCATCTTGCTTTGTTGACAGAGACTTGACGATGGTTGTCTCATTGATAGTCCCCAAACTATACAAGTAGGAACTCGCACTTGTATCCACTTTAAATTTCTTAAGGATGCGCATGATGATCATGGATATGGTAGTCGCTCTGTGGGATGAGAGTGTTCGACATACCGCGACATCCTATTCCAAATGAGATAAGGGATGTTCAAGTTTGCTCCCATCAGTGCAGTCGGGTTGTCAAGAAGATAAAGAAAAAGCATTCTATCCCATCGGAGGACTTTCGTGTTCATGTTGGGAAGAATGTTGTAGCAAACAATGAAGTTTAAGTAGTTGTACTCCTTCTTGAGTTCCTTGGAGAAAACTGAATTTCCGGCAGACAGGGTATCTGGAACACAGATTCCATCAACCACAACTCTCCACGAGTTCTCGTGAAGCTTTGAGTCTTCAGGTAATGAAGTCCATCAGATCTTGCTTTCATATTAAGCACCTCTCCAATCAGTTGGGGGTGACTTTGATTTTGATACCTTTAACCAAAGTGTGAAATTCTCGATGTCCGTCATATTGTCAACGAGACTTGTAGCATTCTGATAAAACATCCGAACTGAGTGTGGACAATATCCAGTCTTTTCAGGAAAGTTGCAGATCGGACCGAGACCCGCTTGATCAAATAACCTTCCAAATCTGCAGATCGTTCCATCATTGGTTTGACATTTACATGTCTCTCACCAATGCATTCTCTTTTTCAAAATCCTTGATTCTGTAGAGCTAACAAAATCCTGAGGCGGAGGCTGGCTGGCGATAGGTTCATTGATCGAGATGCCCTGGGCACTGCTTCTTTTCCTTGCAGAGGTTTTCATCCTTTTTCTAGTAGGTTCCATTGGTGCTTTCCCTTTTTCAGCTGCTGTAGGAGGAGGCTTGGTCTTAGGTGCTTCAGCAGAGCCTTCCCTTTTGAGACAGTAGGGACAGGTGCTTCAATTTCTATATTGTCCCAGTCAATCGACTCCGTTTCAGATTCAGTGTCGGAGTCATTTGTGCTCGTTTCGCCCTCTTGGTTCTCTTGGGCTTGCAGAATCCTTTACATGGACCATGGCAGAAAGTAGAAAAATGATCCAGGTGATCACCATTTCTGACAATTCTAAGAGTTTGAGAAATTGTCCTGTGAGACCAACTCAAGAACATAAAAGAAATCGTCATTTTTGAAAAATTTGAAAACATTGTACCTAGACAATCATAATCATGTAGAGAAGCCAAGAATCAAATTAGTTTTCCAAAAAGAATTTTAAAAATAGATCAATTTCATGATTTACGAAAATTCCTCTTTTATGCCCTAAAACCGAATTTTTAGAAATCGAAGGCTAAAAACTCGTTAATCAGGTGAAATCCCAGCATAAAAGCAAAACTAATTGACCCAGAATTCTTATTTCAAAAGAAATTTGATCAAAAACCAATCATAAACGAAAAAGATCCAAGATTTCCACTCACGTTTGATGAAAAACTATAAAAACTGAGTTTTGATCAATAAAACTTACTTGAATCCGAAGAACTTTGAGTTTTGAGGCTCCAAACAGCAAGAGATCTAGAGAGAGAAGCTCTAGAGATTTTAGAACAAAAGATTAGGGTAAAAGAAATCAAATCCTCTTTGTCCTTATAAAAACCCTAGCCGTGATCCGGATCGGATCAAGAATGTGATCCGGATCGGCTACCCGCAGGAAGAGTCCTGCGTTCGGGATCCGGATCACTTACCCCGATCCGGATCGGCTTCAACTTTTTCTCCAGAAAAATTTAGAAAAATTCCATAAAATCCAGAAAAAGTATGTAAGCACTTTACCATGTCAACTTTAAACAAAAGACATCGTTTCATACAACAAGAAATAGATTATGAAAAATCTATCAAAAATATCCAAAAATGAAACGAGAATTTACGAAAGTTAAAACACTTAAAGTTGAACAATTTCAATTACATCTATCCTGATCTTATGTGTAATGCCATTATCAAATCATCAATTTTAGTAAAGAAAATGAAGTACCAAGATCAATAGATGTTTGAAATCCCAGATAAGTTAGATAATATATCTAGACAATCTGTTGAAGGAGTGGCTCTTTGAGCATCTTTTATAAAAATCCCACCTTATACCAACCATGAAATACGACTGAGTCAAGTATTTCAATATGAATTTCATCAACAATTTTCAAAACAAAAATTTGCTTTTCATTCATGGAGTATCTTTTTCTTTCATTTTCTCCATGTGGTGGTAGTTTTCACACTCCTCATTGGGATGTAACTCTTTCCACATCTTTTGAGCATTTTACATTTCATTGACTCCCCCTCAATTGGCTATCAATTATTTAATATATAAGGTATTCAACCAAACCATTGATCTCGAATTCATACTCGACTAAGCAATCAAATATGATAATGACTATACCAAGAGATCATTGAGAGAGAAATTGACTTTGATCACTTAAAAGATGGTTTAATTAACGTAAATGATCATTGCAACATTGAAATATTATGACATCAAAAGCATAATAAATTTCTAAATGCATAAAAGGATGCAATTAAAGTCAATTATGATTTATGCTCAATTAATGTCCTATGTACAAAACATAGATAAAGAACAAAACAAAAACAAAAACAAAACCTAACCTAAGCAAAGGTTTCAAAAGAGTTTATTTCAAGGAAAGCATGCCAATTGCTTTACGCAAGTGAATAAAACGTTTTTGATCCAAAGGTTTTGTTAAGATATCAGCTAATTGATCCTCAGTTGAAATATATGACAGTTGAAGAATGTTTGATTCAACTAGCTCTCTAAGAAAATGATATCTAAGTTCAATATGTTTTGTTCTAGAGTGCAACACAGGGTTTTTAGAAATGTTAATAGCACTAGTGTTGTCACATAAAATGGTTACCGAAGATGTTGAAATCCGGAAATCGCTCAACACGCTTTTCATCCAAATCAATTGGGTTGAACAACTTCCTGCAGAAATGTACTCCGCTTCGGCAGTCGAGAGTGCTATGCAGTTCTGCTTTTTACTGTGCCATGCAACAAGGCAGTGGCCAAGATAGAAGCATGCACCACTCGTGCTTTTCCGGTCATCCACCGATCCAGCCCAATCGGCATCTGAGTATCCAACAATATCCAAAGTCGTTCCCATAGGATACCAAATTC
Source organism: Tillandsia fasciculata (assembly GCA_029168755.2). Lineage (NCBI taxonomy): Eukaryota > Viridiplantae > Streptophyta > Magnoliopsida > Poales > Bromeliaceae > Tillandsia > Tillandsia fasciculata. The sequence goes on along the minus strand of JAQOTM010000760.1, from coordinate 4,515 downwards.
CGAAATTGATTGTACCTTTGATATATCGGATGATCCGTTTCACCGCTTTCAGGTGAACCTCCTTCGGTGCTGATTGATATCTCGCACAAATCCCAACACTGAAGGATATATCCGGGCGACTAGCCGTGAGATATAGTAGACTTCCAATCATACTGCGATACAGTTTCTCGTCTACATTCTCACTTTGTGATTCACTTCCAAGTCCCTTATGGCTAGTTCCCATTGGAGTCGGAAAATCCTTAGAATTTTCAAGATCAAACTTTTTGACCAACTCCAGTGCATACTTGGATTGACACAAGTGAATTCCTTCATCGTTTTGTTTAACTTGTAATCCAAGAAAATAATTCAATTCGCCCATCATGGACATCTCAAATTCGCTTTCCATGGTCTCCGCGAATTTAGAAGCATCATTATCTCTTGTTGCTCCAAAAACAATGTCATCGACATAGATTTGAGCAACTATGAAATTGTTTTGATAATGCTTCACAAAGAGAGTCCTGTCAGCTCCCCCTCGAGTGTAGCCCTTTTCCAAAAGGTGCTTTGTCAACCTTTCGTACCATGCTCGCGGTGCTTGTTTCAGACCGTAAAGAGCCTTTTTCAGACGAAAAACATGGTTAGGTAGTTTATGATCCACAAAACCTTTCGGTTGAGCCACATAAACTTCCTCATTTAAAAATCCATTTAAAAAGGCGCTCTTAACGTCCATTTGAAATAATTTGATTTTAAAATGACAAGCAATCGCAAACAATATACGAATGGACTCGAGTCTAGCTACAGGGGCGAAAGTTTCATCAAAGTCTATACCTTCTACTTGAGAGTAGCCTTGAGCAACTAACCTTGCTTTGTTCCTGATGATAGTACCTTCTTCGTTTTTCTTGTTCTTGAAGATCCATTTGGTACCTATCACATTGTGTTGCTTCGGAGGCTTCGTCAATTCCCAGACTTTGTTTCGCTCGAATTGATGGAGCTCTTCCTGCATTGCTTTAATCCAGTAATCATCTTGGAGAGCTTCATCAACATTCCTTGGTTCGATTTGAGATACATAGCATGCAAATCCGCAAACCAATTGTCTCCGTGTTCTAACTCCTTCTTGTGGATCTCCAATGATGTTCGATTCAGGGTGATCCTTGGAGATGCGTAACGTTTGAGGTAGAGGAGTAGACGGAGGTACACGAGATGATTCCTGCACATCAGATAAGCTTGAAGAACCGTTAGATGCATCAACATTATTATCGAAAGAATTGTTAGAAGAAGATGCATTAGCAGGTGTATCATCATCAAGAGAGATATCGAGGGTAGATTTTTCAGATTCAAAATGAAAAGCTTCATCTACCTTAACATTTATCGATTCTACGATCGTCTTAGATTCTAAGTTAAAAACTCGATATGCTCTGCTGTTTGTAGAATAACCTAAGAAAATCCCTTCGTCACTTCGAGAGTCAAATTTTCCAAGATTCTCACGATCACGTAAAATAAAACACCGACTCCCAAAGATGCGAAAATATTTGATGTTAGGTTTTCTACAAAACCAAAGTTCATATGGTGTATTCAATGTCCCCGGGCGCAAATACACGCGATTGATAACATAAACAGCAGTGTTCACCGCTTCAGCCCAAAAATAAAAAGGTAAGTTCCGGCTGTGAAGCATAACACGTGCCATTTCCTGTACGACCCTGTTTTTGCGCTCGACTACACCATTTTGTTGAGGTGTGTAAGGTGCGGAGAATTCATGTTTAATGCCATTAGAAGTGCAAAAATCAATGAATTTGGAATTTATGAATTCCCACCTCTATCACTCCTAACTCGAGTAATCCTTTCATTCTTTTCTATCATAATACGATTGCAGATTTCGAGAAAAGAATCAAAGGTATCAGCTTTTTCTTTTAAGAATGCTACCCAAGTATATCTAGAAAAATCATCAACCAATAAGAAAATATACCATTTACCTCCCAGAGATGGTTGACGAGTTGGCCCCATTAAGTCCATATGCAAAAGTTCCAAAGGCCGTTTTGTACCTATGTGGTTCAAATTCTTGTGTGCAGTCCTAGACTGTTTTCCCTTTTGGCAACCGCCACACACAAGGTTTTGTTCAAAAGAAAGTTTCGGAACCCCCTTGACCACATCTTTATTTGAAATTCTAGCAAGTTCCTTAAAGTTTATGTGACCTAGCCTTTCATGCCAAAGTGTTTCATTTTTCAAAGATGCTAGGTTACATTTTTCAGAAATCTTAGAAGGAACTACATAACAATTGTTTTCTGATCTAACCCCCTTTAAAAAGAAAGCATGGTTCATGTCAGTTACAGTGCATTTATCAGATGAAAAATTAACTGAATAACCACTATCACAAAGTTGACTTATGCTTATGAGGTTAGTCTTAAGGCCATGAACAAATAACATTATCTAGAACCGGGCCATCTGGAATAGCTACCGTTCCCTTTCCAACAATTTTGGAAGACCGACCATCTCCGAAAACAACAAGTCCTCCGGAGTTTTTCTCAAATGTTTGAAAACAGTTTTTATCGCCGGTCATATGACGGGAACACCCGCTATCCAGGTACCAAGACGAACTATCATATGCATGCAAGGAAACATTGGTAGCAAGACAGGGAAAAATTCACCTTTGCGCACCCAAACCTTTTTGGAAGTGCGTCGGTAATGATCGTGAAGTTGATTTCCTAGGTGAGAGCGTCTTGCTTGAAGAATTGCTGCTCCTTGATGATGTCGTCTTGAGCGGTGTACTACCAAGGCTCTTTTCCTTTGAATGAATTGCAGTTGATTTCTGAGGAATAGCCTTTTTGGTAGTCATTGCAAGAGGTGCTTGAGGTGTGCGTTTGGCTCCCGTCTTGCAATTTCTCCTTATGTGCCCTGAAATGCCACAACGAAAACATACCTTAGTTCTTGTCGATTCCGAGGAGATGTAGTAGGTTGTTGTCGTTGCTTGTCGTGAATTCCGGTGTCGGAGGAGGAGATACCGACTGAGGCACAAATACTGTACCACTCGAACTTGGAATGTCTCCAGTTTGAGTGTATCCGAGGCCGAACTTATTTCTTTGACCAAGACCAAGAAGTCTGTCCAACTTACTCCTTCCAGAAGAAAATCTCTTTAAGTCATCCTTCAGTTGGCGTATGGTCTCCGTCATTTCCAATTTTTCCTGTCGAGCCTCGCCGTTGAGCTTCAAGAAGTAATTCGCTTTGTTCACCATATCCATATAATTCTTCTCGAGTTGCTCATTGGACTCTTGAAGGGAAACATTTGTCTTAATCAGATTATCCCTTTCCACTTCAAGATCGGTTGAGAGAGAGGTTACCCTTTTTACTTCTTCTTCGAGATCCTGCAATCTCCCTTTCAACCCCTTGTTTTGCTTAGCCAGTTTCTTTGAATCCCTCAAAAGCTTATGGTAGGCTAAAGCAAAATCTTCACCTTCCGAATCATCTGATTCATCGTCCGTTGCAATCTTTTCAACAGTGGAGTTGGACAGTGAATCGGATGTACTTGCCATTAAGCACATGAAGGGTGAAGATGTAGTGGACGCGTGGAAAGCTGTCGCGTTGTCTTCTTCATCACTTGAGGATGACTCATTTGACGTGGAGTTGTCATCCCAAGTAACGACTTGCATCGCTTTCTTCTTTGCCGGATTCTTGTTGGGACACTCCGTTGAAATGTGGCCGTAGCCTCGACATTTGAAGCACTGAACTTGTCCCTCAGAACTTTTCTTATCCTTTGAGAAGTTCTCTTGCTTTCTTGACTTGTGGCTTGAAAACCCTTGCCTTTCTTGGACTTTCCGAAGGATGAGTTTGCTTGAATTTCCCCTTCGAAAGTTGCGGCGAAACTTCCTTGTCAAGAGAGCGAGCTGCTTCTCAAAGTCCTCCATAGAAAGGTTCTCGTCGTCGTCCGAGGAGGATGAATCCGCGTCTTCTTCTTTAGTTGATTTCAATGCGTAACCTGAAGACTTAGAAGAGGATGCTTTTCCAGAAGAATAGTTAGTAGGAAATGTCATTTCATAAGTTTGTAAAGCACCTACTAATTCTTCTACACGCATTTCGTCCGGGTGTTTAATTGTTTCAATGGCTGCGACCTTCGGGCGAAATCGTTCAGGAAGAGTTCTTAGAATTTTTCTTACAACTTTAAATTCTGGAATCTTCTCTCCCAAGTTAGCACATGAGTTTACGATGTCTTGCAATCGTGTGTAATAGTCAGTGAAAGATTCATTCTCTGCCATAGAGATAGAGTCAAACTTGCTCGTAAGCATTTGCAGTTTCTGAATCTTCACTAGGTTAGTTCCCTCATGCGTAACTTGAAGAACATCCCAGATTTCTTTCGCAGTCTCACATGCCGAGACGCGAGAGAACGCGAGAGAACTCAGTTTGTGACAAAGCATTAAATAGAGCATTAATTCCCTTTGCCATTGTAAGAAGATAAATCTATCTTCTTCCTTGGTCCTTTGGGGTTTCGACCTAGAGTATTTAAAGGTGCGAACAATCAGATTAAAAATTTTCAGTTGGATAGACCATCCT
>JAQOTM010000225.1:223348-295496 GCA_029168755.2 Tillandsia fasciculata | reverse complement strand
GGTCGGGTATCAGGGGCGGCAGAGACCAGGGCATCTCGTCAGTCTCAGCAGCAACAGCGTCGACCCCACTCGACAGCAGCACCTTCGCAGCAGCAACTTCACGGCAGCCGGGCCCTGACCGTTGTATTATTTGTGGAGGACCGCACCCACCGACCCAGTGCCCGCAGAGGCGGACCGTTGTTTCCGTTTCGGGCAGACCGGTCACGTTGTGAGTGCATACCCCAGAGCCGGTCATCCAGCTCCTTCCTCATCCGATCAGCTTCGGCACCTTCTGTTCCTCACCACCCACAGCTAGACCTTCTGCGGCCTACGGCAGGCCAGATTTTGCTTCATCGTCTTCGCGACAGCCAGAGCGACGTCCCCGGCGCCGAGCGTCGAGTCTATTGCCGCTCAGGTTGAGGATGCTACAGCGCAGAGCATGTCGTCGCAGGTATTATTTTGATTTATGCAGTTCATAATCGTACTCTTTTGATACCGGTGCATCGCATTCATTTTCATAAGATCATTTGCATCCCTACATGGTAAGAGGTAGTTTCTTTATCGCATGCATTAGACGTTTCAGATTCCAATCATGTCTTGCATGTCGAGGAGTATTTTAGGGATAGCCCTGTCATTGGATCCTGGATTTTGCCATCAGACTTGCTTGTCTTGCGGCAGCTCCAGGATTCGATGTCGTCTTTAGTGGATTGGTTGTCGAGGTACTATACTACCATAGACTGCGAGCGAGAGGACGTGACCCTTCGCGAGCCGGGACGGAGCGTTGTTTACAGGGCTGTCGGAGCTCCTTATTTGCTGTGACGATTTCTTCGGCGAGGGCTATGCGGATGATGAGTAGAGGCTGCACCGCGCTTTCTTGGCGCGATTGTGGAGTTGCCTACGGCGGCACTGGGACTCGAGATAGTCCTGTGTCCGTGAGTTCCCAGATGTGTTTTCCCCTAATTGACGACTATGCCGCCGGAGAGGGAGATAGAGTTTGTGATTGATGTGGTACCCGGAACCGCACCAATCTCAAAGGCACCTTATAGGATGGCACCTGCCGAGTTGAGGGAGTTGAAGGCCCAGCTTCAGGATCTGATGGGACAGGGGCTTTTTTTAGGCCCAGTGTGTCTCCCCGTGGGGAGCGCCATTTTTATTTGTGAAGAAGAAGGATGGGTCGCTTCGTTTGTGTGTGGATTACCGGGAGTTGAATAAAGTGACCATCCAGAATAAGTATCCCCTACCACGGATAGATGATTTGTTCGATCAGTTGCAGGGAGCCTCAGTGTTTTCGAAGATCGATCTTCAGTCAGGTTACCACCAGTTGAGGGTGAGGGCCGAGGACATCCCCAAGATGGCTTTTAGATCCCGGTATGGGCATTATGAGTTTCACAGTTATGCCATTTGGTTTGACCAATGCCTCTGCTGTTATTTATGGACTTGATGAACTGGGTATTCCAGCCGTACTTGGACCTGTTTGTGGTTGTATTCATTGACAACATCTTGATCTACTCCCGGAGCGATGTGGAGCACGAGGAGCACTTGAGGATAGTGCTGCAGCTTCTGCGTGAGAAGAAGCTGTATGCCAAGCTTAAAAATTGCGAGTTCTGGCTTCGGGAGGTTGCATTCTTGGACCACATAGTATCAGCCACTGGAGTGGCAGTTGACCCGACGAAGATTGATACAGTTCGGGATTGGCCGAGACCGACGATGGTTACAGAGGTTCGGAGCTTTCTGGGCTTGGCAGGCTACTACCGTCGGTTCGTAGAGGGCTTTGCGAAGCTCTCTACTCCCCTGACCATTTTGACTAGGAAGGGGACGAGGTTTGTTTGGACTGAGCAGTTGCCAGAGTTTTGAGGAGCTGAAGAGGAGATTGATCTCAGCACCAGTTCTTGCACTGCCAGTGATGGGAGATGGATTCGTGATATATAGTGACGCCTCTCACAGCGGATTGGGATGTGTTTTGATGCAGCATGGTAGGGTAATTGCTTATGCTTCACAGCGCAATTAAAGGATTATGAGAAGAATTACCCTACTCATGATTTGGAGCTTGCAGCTGTGGTGTTTCGCATTGAAGCTGTGGCGGCATTACCTCTACGGTGAGCACTGCGAGATCTACACGGATCATAAGAGCTTAAAGTATTTGTTTACACAAAGGAGCTGAACCTGAGGCAACGCCGGTGGTTGGAGTTGCTAAAGGACTACGATGTGAGTATACTTTATCATCCCGGCAAGGCCAATGTGGTAGCAGATGCTTTGAGTCGGAGGTCAGTGCAGAGCTTGAGCATGTTGATCACATAGCAGGCACCGCTGATTGGGTAGATGAGGCGACTTCAGATTGAGGTGGTATCCCCTGGGGTCTCTGCTAGACTTATGTCTATGGTCTTGTAGCCCACTCTGTTGGACAGGATCAGGGAGACGCAGAGTGAGGACCCCCACTTGGAGAGGATCAGATCACAGATTCAGGCAGATCAGATAGGGGATTTTGCAGTGGATAGCTCGGGAGTACTGCGGTAGAGGGACTGAGTATGTGTGCCTTCGGATCCTGAGATCAGAGACCAGATTTTGAGAGAGGCCCATTATACACCTTATACCTGTAGGACCCCTGAACCCTATGCAGCTTTTTCCCGTGAATCCACTGTGCAAACACCTGTTGATGGTGTGTTTGGCCCATAGTGCATCAAGGGATGCCACAGATGGACCCTGTGAGCTTTTGTTATTGGGATGGCCTTCGCTGCTTTTGCCGAATTTTAGAAAAGGTTTTAGGCCAAACGGAGGTTGGATTTGGATTCAGCGCGGAAAAACGCTTGAAAACGGCTATTTGCTTGTTAAATTCTGAGTCCGGATGCCCAAAAACGGACTCCCGAAAGTTTTGCTGGATTTCTGGTGCATGGGGGAGCCGTGGACCGGCGGGAGTGCCACGTGGCGCCCTCTGATTGGTCGGCGCACGCGGCCGGGTCCACGGAATGGCTAGAGTGTGACGGGGGTGCACCGCGGGAGGCGTGGACCGGCAGGTGTCCACGTGGCAGCGCCAGATTGGGCGGCCCACGCGCGCTCGGTCCACGGGGGCGCGCGGGGGAGCGTGGACCGGGGCTTGCCATGTGGCGGCTCCGGGTTGGCGGGTCCACAGGCGCGCGGTTCACGCAGCGCGCGGGGGAGCAGGCGTCGGGGCAGTGCCGTACGCGGGCAGGTCGGGGCAGGTGGCGTGCGCCACGTGGCGCCCGCTGATTCGCGGGCGCCACCTACCGCGCTGACCGCAGGCGGGGCCACGTGGCGGGCGCTGGCGGGGCTTGCACGGCTGTCCCGTGTTTGGCGGACACGTGTCAAGCCCCAAGGCGGGTCGGACGAAGGCGAGATCCCGTGCGACCGCGCGGGTTGGGCTGGGCCCCACTGTGCGCGCCCGAAAGTGGCGGGCCGGGCCGCACTGTGCGCGCCCGAAAATCAGGCGGGCCGGACCGGGCGCCCGAAAAATGGGACACATCCGGAATTTCTTCATTTGTTTCCCTCAGCCTTTAAATAGCAGCCCGAGCTGCCTTTGTGGAGGTTTTTCTCCCATTTTCGAGCCCCCTCTGCCCGAGCTCCCTTAAGGAGATTTGTTCATCTTTAAGTTCTTGATCCACCTGCAAAGTTTTGGAATTTTTAGGAGCTCACATCCCGAGGTTCCAGATTTTACGGCGCGGTGCGACGTTGCATTCCCGGTGTTCTTCTTCGTCGTAGTTCGGTGTAAATTTTCCCCTGGGCTACCCCGACATTCTTTTTCAGCGATTCTTGCGCCGCCATACTCCTAAGAGGTAGGGTTTCATCTTTCTTATTGATTACGCTTTTCCATTTCGAGTTTTTGGCATGGATTTCAAGGCATCACTGTGACCCATATTCTGTGTGGGTTTTTGGGACAGCATCGGAGTGTTTTGGCCATATCTTCGCGTACGAGCGTCAGACGGAAACGTGCTTGTACAACTTTTTCATCTACAGATTGTAAGGAACGCGCTCGTATTTTTCTTGGATTTTTCAGAGATTTATTTGGAGGTAAAAATCCCTGTTTCCCTGTGTACAGTGCTACAGTTTTTGATGCAGATTTTGTTTGAGTGTACCACCTCGCCGAATTTATATCTTGACTTACCGAACTCAGATTTGGGCGTGCAAGCAACCGTTTCGAAGGTATTGACGCGAGGATCGCTGTGATATTTTTCTGGGAATTTTCTGGACATTTTCAGCAGGTGAAATTTAGGCATCTTTGGGACTGAGTTTGTATGTGGCGGTAAGAACAATTTTGGGAACTTATATGTATTGTGGACTTTGTGTTGTACCCAGGAGAGTTGCGGGTATTGCTGGACTCATTGGAGTAGGAGATTTGGATTTACCTGGTATTTTCAGCTGTTGGGTTTTGGACAGTCAGCACTTCAGGTGGGTGGTTGTTGTACTCCTCTCCTTTGGTATGCCCACTAGGAACATCAGAGTGTCCCAATGTTAATGATGCTAAGCTTATTGTTGGTAGCCTTGCATGCACTAGAAAATTAATTAATCGATAATTAATCCATGAGGATGATATTTTTGGCATGATGTTGATAGCATGATCACTCTTTTAGTCGCTTAATTATTCTGGACAGCATGTTTAGGGGTAGGATAGCAATTGATGACTTTAAATTAATGATCATTCAAATGAGACTGTCACCTTGGCTTCTGTTGCTTTAAATTGATTACTTTTGCAAAATAGACTAAAATACTGGGACAATTGCATGTTTAAACTGGTCACTTAGCTAAGTCACTTTTTACTGCTACACTATCTTTTGGGACTTGACTTAGGAGAAACCATGCTTTTATTCTTTTCTTTCTCCTATTATTTAGACTTGAGGGGTAGCTTGCTCGGGTTCGAGCGGGGGTTGGATAGTGTAGTCAGGTGCTGGGGATTTGGGATAGGCTGGGCTTTATGACAGGGTATTGCGGCAACCACGGATTTTGGGTGGTTGACCGGGTTATACTATTGCATCAGATTGGGTGAGGGGGATCGGGCTATCTTTGGTGGAGAGTTTTTCCCACTTGATTGAGTCATGATCCAGTCCTGCTATATCAGGTTATTTGTGGTTACTTACTTTCCTCGTGTGGGTCGCTCCCCACGAGTGCCACTCCGGAGTGCGCGGCAGACAGACTTTGAGTCCTTGAGACTTCTTTGCTTCGGTGTTATGCGTAGGCTGGCATACCCGTCGCGGCAGAGCAGGCAGTACCAGTGTCCACTGGTGGTCAGATTGGGTCGTTTTGATAGGCTTCTAGATACTGATGCATACTTTTCACATCCTTGTTGGTTGACATGTAGAGGCATATTAGGGGTAGCATTTTATCAGTTGTCACACTTGGTTTTACACCCCCTTTTCCCTTCCCTTTTTGCCTCTGGTTACCTGGTGGGCATGTCTGAGCTGAGGCTTTACCCACTAGGGGAGGCTACTGTTTATAGTAGTACTTACCCCCATTGTCTTTTCTTTGTTTCTTTTTCCTCTTTGTTTTGCAGAGTCCTCTGCGGGAGTTGCTGGGCCGTCAGCAGCTGATCGAGGTAAGAGGATTGCGGATTAGATAGCGAGCCACCCGAGTGATGTTAGTTGGAGCTTTTGGTGTACCCGATTTTCTCAGACAGTTCTTTTCTATTTCTTTTTGGGTCTGGCTTTTGCCAGCTATTTATATATTTGTGGTGAGCTGGGAGAGATGTTTGTATTTATTTTTACAGTTGTACTTTATTTACTTCCAGCTTCTGTCTGAGATACAGTAGTTTTAGTTCAGCTCTGATTCTTATGCTCTTTTATTATTATCTCTTATATTTGAGCAGGTTACCGACGCTTCGTCTATGCGGGAAATACCGTATGCACGGCGGATTTGTAGACGGGCCCGGGTTCTGGTTTACACCTGGGGCGTGACAATACCATTCATCCTGGTAGTACTAAGATATATAAGGACCTCAAGGCACATTTTTTGTGGTCCGGAATGAAGCGGGACATTGAAAGATTTGTAGCTCACTGTTTAACTTGCCAGCAAGTGAAAGCAGAGCACCGAGTTCCTGCTGGCAAGTTACAGAGTCTTCCAATTTCCGAGTGGAAGTGGGACCACATCACCATGGACTTTGTTACTGGGCTGCCGAGAGCGCAGAGTGGAGCCGACGCGGTTTGGGTTATTGTAGATAGACTCACCAAGTCTGCACATTTCTTGCCTGTTCAGATGACTTGGTCATTGGAGCGTCTGGCACAGTTGTATTTGGACGAGATAGTGAGGCTGCACGGTGTACCAGCGTCGATTGTTTCAGATCGGGACTCGAGGTTTGTGTCACGTTTCTGGGGGAGTTTACAGTCAGCCTTGGGGACCCAGCTCAGATTTAGCACTGCTTTCCACCCACAGACTGATAGCCAGTCTGAGCGCACCATACAAACCCTCGAGGATATGTTGAGAGCATGCGTTATGGATTTTGGAGGGGGGTGGCACCGACACTTACCATTGGTTGAGTTTGCGTACAACAACAGCTATCAGGCGAGCATTCAGATGGCTCCGTTTGAGGATTGTATGGACGCAAGTGTCGGTCGCCCTGTATGGAGTGACGTGGGTGAGAGGAGGACTTTGGGACCAGATTTACTGTTGGAGGCTGAGGAGAAAGTCAGAGTTGTTCGCCGACACCTTGAAACAGCCCAGAGTCGTCAGAGGAGCTACGCTGATACTCGGCGGCGAGACCTAGAGTTTCAGATTGGTGACCATGTCTTCTTGAAGGTCTCGCCTTCGAAAGGGGTCCGGAGATTTGGAGTGCGTGGGAAGCTCAGTCCCCGCTTCGTTGGACCCTTTTAGGTACTTGAGAGGGTAGGCCCTGTGGCTTATAGAGTTGCTCTTCCTCCACGCTTGGCCGGTGTACACGATGTTTTTCACGTCTCAGCTCTAAGGAGATATGTGTTTGATCTGTCGCACGTGATTGACTCCACTTCTCGGGAGATCGGCGAGGACCTGGTTTATGAGGAGCGCCTGTTGCGGATTCTTGCTCGTGAGGTGAGGGAATTGCGCAACCGGGCCATTCCGTATGTGAAGGTCCTATGGAGAAATCACGAGGAGCGACAGGCTACTTGGGAGCTGGAGACAGAGATGAGAGATGCCTACCCCTTTCTGTTCGATACTTCCGGTTGAGGTACGCCTGTCCTACTTTACTTTGTTTCGTGGACGAAACTTCCTTTTAGTGGGGGAGGATGTAGTGGCCCTGGTTCCCATGCAATGTTCTTCCGATGAATCCACTGTTAGAACACCTAGTGTTGGTGTATCTGGTGTCACGCCCCGAGTCGAAACTGCGACCCGGGCTCGCCAACAGATCCGCCGCCCACACGGAAAGCCCCGTATGAACGTAGCGTCTAACCTGCATAAAATCACCTACACTAAACAGATATCAGAGCTGAAATGCAAATGCTGAAATGAAATAAGTACAACTCTAGATATATGCAGACCAAGTCCTCACCATAAATACATACATCTCTCAAAATAAAGAATAGTACAACTCGATCCTCACTACAAGATCACTCAACAAGAACTCTCAAAAGGTGAGGGTACAGCTACTCTCAAGATGACATCTGGTAGGGATCTAACTCGCGACTCCCTTACCTCGATCAGCTGGATCAGCAACTGGTGCGGCAGGAACAGAAGTGGAGGTCCCTGGGGAAAAAGACACCACGACGGGTGTGAGAACTACATCCCAAAGTAGTCCTCAGTGGGTGCCGCAAACAAGCCCGACGGTCAGCCCACTAAGTCTACTAGAGGCATAGAGTAACAGATGTAATGCTGGAAAGGAAAGCTGGTAAAATAACTCTACAGCTACTATGCCTCTATCTAGATGCTCAAGGATGAACAGAAAGAACCCTGGTACCACTAATAACCCTCAACCTCAAATCACCCAATCTATACTGACTGCCACATCGGGTCCAGTCAAGCCTGCGCCTACCTACTGCCTGACGTCCACGGAGGAGAGGCCTTACGTAGGGCGTCCGTGACTGCCAAACTGGCCAGCCAGAGGGACTGTCGACAAGCCGCGATAGCAAGTAACCCGCCTAACTCCGGAGTGGCACTCGAGGGGCGCGACCCCACCGAGCAAAGTATCTGCGCATCTATGTCGAGCTCAATGTGGCCCATGCAGGCTATAATCCAAATCCACGATCAACAAGATCGACTGTAATCAAAAGAACCCTGTCTCACTCACTGGCTGGAACACTACACAGCCGAGACCCCCTGTCTCTCAGACAGTACTCAGAAGACACCCTGATCAATAACCCACTATCTGACTCCACTCGGTCCCCCGACACGAGTGTAAATGCACCCCACAGTAATCTGACCCCTCGGCCCCCTATCTGGGCGAGGAGGAAACTAAGTCCAGATGAAATAGTGATGATAGTGGAAGTGTCTAAAGCAATAAAGTAACCTAGCCCAAGTTGGAGTTTTCTACTAGTCTGGTTGAACATGCTGTATATGACAGGGGTGCTAGGTCAAGTCCAAAGATAGCAATAAATAAATATGTGGTGGAAATAATAAGAACACATGATCAGCTGTAAACACAAAATCCTCAACTCATGCTCTCTAACATGCTATACGGAGATACTAATACATGCACATTCCTATACAGCTAGAATTAGCGTACAGATCGCAAATCTTGAAAGCGAGGCCACCCACCTGACAAGTCGAACTGTCAAAAGTCCTACAGCTGATAATACCAGAAAAATAGCTACACAGAGTCCAACGGGTCCAACACTGTCCACAACTGCTCCTGGGACAAAAACAGAGCTGTCGTTACAACTACATTCCCCCAAATCTGTCAGAATTTTACACTGAATTTCAGCTGCAAAGATGTGCCAAAATCACCTACGGACTGTCCCCAGAAAAATCCAATTAAAATATCCTTGCGATCTACGCGTCGATAGCTTCGAAACGAGTACCTGCACGTCCAATTCCGAGTTTTCTACGCTGAGATATAAATCCGGCAAGAGAAACACCTCATTCATAACTGTACAAATTTTCACAGATAAGAACTCGGGCAGAAGAAATATTTTCACCTTCGAATTCAGCTCAGTAAATTCTGAGAAAAATCCAGGAGATTCCTCGCGAGAAGTAGATGAACTTTGCCTTTTGAATCACCTCGATCCGATGTCGGTACGCAAAGTTATGGCCGAAACTCTGCAATGCTGTCCAAAAATCCGCGAAGAAAAAGGGGCAACAGAAAGCTCAAAAACCTCCAAAATCCGAAAAGAATCTGAGAAAACTCTGAATATCAAAGTTGGAGTCCTACCAGTCGTGAGTCCGACGGCGCAAAAATCGCTAAAAACGGAGATCGGAGTGAGTCGGGGCAGTCTGCGCACCAAAATGCGACGAAACGGGTCGCCGAAGAGAAGCGTCACTGTGCGCCGCGTCGCAGATGAAGTCGAAAAGAGATCTCCTAAAATCTCCAAAATCCTCCAAGTATGCTGCTACAAGAGGAAGAAGTCTTCTTAAGGTCCTCCAGGAGAAGAAGTCCAAAACTCGAAATAAAAGCCCAAGCCCCCCTATTTATAGTCCAGCCCAAGCCTGTGTTGGGCCGGATTCGGGCGCAGAATTCGGGCGCCCGAATCCGCCAACACAGGTCGGACGGACCCCGTACGACGCGCCCGAAATGCTGGGGCCGCCACGTACCCCCGCACAGCAAACAGCTGTGCAAGGGGCTTCCGGGCGCGCCACGTCGCCCTCAGCGCGCGGTGGGGGTAGGTGGGGCGGAGCGCGGGGCGACGCGTGGCGCACTCGAGTGCGGGGCGCCACGCGTCGGCCGCGCTACTGCCCCGTACACCCCGCAGGATCCGTGGACCGCGACCACGTGAGCCCGCCAATCCCAGCACCGCCACGTGTCGAGCACCCGGTCCACCATGCAGCGCCTTTTTTCCCTGAACCGCGCCGCGCGCACCCGCCAATCCGGGAATGCCACGTGGCCCCCCCGCGGTCCATGCACCAGCGCGCTCTCCCGTGGACCGAGCGGTGTGAGCCGGCCCAATCACAAGCCGCCACGTGGCTCCGGCCGGTCCACGGTCACCCCCATGCACCAGAATTCCCCGAAAACTTCCGGTAGCCCGTTTTTGGTCATCCGGACTCCAAATTAAACAAGCAAATAGCCGTTTTCAAGCGTTTTTCCGCGCTGAATCCAAATCCAACCTCTGTTTGGCCAAAATCCTTCTAAAACTTTCGGCAAACACAGCCGAAGGCCAAAACAGTAAAAGATATCTCACAGGGTCCATCTGTGGCATCTCCTTGATGCACTATGGGCCTAATACACCAATACTAGGTGTTCTTACACAGTGGATTCATCGGAAAGGCTGCATGGGAAATCTGGACCACTACATCCTCCCCTACAAGAAAAAAGTTTCGTCCTCGAAACAAAAGTCATACCTCAACCCAGGGTCTCGAACAGTGTGGGTAAGCATCCATCATCGCTGACTCCAGCTCCCAAGTGGCATCACGCTCATCATGGCTGCTCCAGAGGATCTTCACATAAGGGATGGCTCGGCTGCGCAACTCTCTGACCTCACGGTCTAAGATCCTCACTGGCCGCTCGACGTAGCTCAAGTCCTCAGCAATCTCCAGTGGGGTATAATCAATGATGTGCGACGGATCATACACATACCTCCTCAGAGTCGATACATGAAACACATCGTGCACTCCAGCAAGTCTGGGAGGAAGTGCAAGTCTGTAGGCAACTGGCCCTATGCGCTCCAATATCTCGAAAGGACCAATATAACGAGGGCTCAGTTTCCCACGAATCCCAAATCTCCGAATTCCCTTCGAGGGCGAGACTTTCAAAAAGACATGATCGCCCACCTGAAACTGCAAGTCTCGCCGTCGAGTGTCAGCATAGCTCCTCTGTCGACTCTGGGCGGTCTCGAGATGTCGTCGTATCAATCTGACCTTTTCCTCTGCCTCTACCAGGAGATCAGGACCCAAAGTCTTCTTCTCACCCACGTCACTCCAATATAGGGGTGACCGACACCTGCGTCCATACAACGCTTCAAACGGAGCCATCTGGATGCTCGTTTGATAGCTGTTGTTATACGCGAACTCAACTAATCCCAAGTGTCGGTACCACCCTCCTCCAAAGTCCAGAACGCAAGCTCTCAACATATCCTCAAGGGTCTGAATAGTGCGCTCTGTCTGTCCATCGGTCTGTGGGTGGAATGCTGTACTAAATCGGAGCTGCGTCCCTAAGGCTGTCTGTAAACTCCTCCAGAAATGCGAGACAAACCTCGGGTCTCTATCAGATATGATGGATACCGGTACCCCATGCAATCTCACTATCTCAGCTACATACACCTGTGCCAGCCGCTCCATCGGCCAAGTCATCTGAACTGGTATAAAATGAGCGGACTTGGTGAGCCTGTCCACGATCACCCAGATTGCATCTGCCCCAGTCTGTGCTCTCGGTAACCCAGTGATAAAATCCATAGTAATATGCTCCCATTTCCATTCAGGGATTGGAAGACTCTGCAACTTGCCAGCAGGTACACGATGCTCAGCCTTCACTTGCTGACAAGTTAAACAGTGTGCGATGAATCTCCCAATGTCTCTTTTCATCCCATTCCACCAGAACTGTGCCCTGAGGTCCCTATACATCTTAGTCCCACCAGGATGGATGGTATAAGGTGTATAGTGGGCCTCTCTCAAGATCTGCTCCCGAATCTCTGCGTCCATGGGCACACAAGCTCGGTCCCTGTACCGTAGTACTCCCGAAGCATCAACAGAAAAATCCCCTATCCCACCGGTCTGAATCTGCTCTCGAATCCTCATCAGATGGGGGTCCTCACTCTGTTTCTCTCGAATCCTGTCCAACATAGTGGGCTGCACGACTAGAGACATAAGTCTAGCAGAGACCCCAGGGGACACAACCTCAAGCTCTAACCGCCTCATCTGCTCAAGTAATGGCGCCTGGTCGGTAATCATCAAAGATAAACTCTGCACTGCCCTCCTGCTCAAAGCATCAGCGACCACATTGGCCTTGCCAGGATGGTATAGAATGTCCACATCGTAGTCCTTTAACAGCTCCAACCATCTTCGCTGCCTCAGATTGAGCTCTTTCTGTGTGAACAAGTATTTCAAGCTCTTGTGGTCAGTATAAATCTCGCAGTGCTCACCATACAGGTAATGACGCCACAACTTAAGTGCAAAAATCACTGCAGCTAGCTCCAGGTCATGGGTAGGGTAATTCTTTTCATAATCCTTCAGTTGCCGAGAGGCATAAGCAATTACCCTTCTCTCCTGCATCAGCACGCAACCGAGTCCACTGTGCGATGCATCACTATAAATCACATATCCTTTCCCCATAACAGGAAAGGAAAGGATAGGAGCTGACATCAATATGTTCTTTAGTTCCTCAAAGCTCCTCTGGCAATCCTCACTCCAGATAAACTTGATCCCTTTACGAGTCAGACGAGTGAGGGGTGTGGAAAGTTTGGCAAAACCTTCCACAAACCGACGGTAATATCCCGCTAAGCCCAAGAAACTGGGACCTCTGATACCGTCGTCGGTCGGGGCCAATCCCGGACTGTCTCAATCTTCGCCGGGTCTACTGCCACTCCAGCGGCTGATACAACATGGCCCAGAAAAGCAACCTCCCGAAGCCAAAATTCGCACTTTTTAAGCTTGGCATACAGCTTCTTCTCTCGTAGAAGCTGCAGCACTATCCTCAAGTGCTCCTCATGCTCCAAATCACTTCGGGAGTAAATCAGAATGTCGTCAATGAAAACAACGACAAACCGGTCCAAGTACGGCTGAAATACCCGGTTCATCAAGTCCATAAATGCAGCAGGGGCATTAGTTAAGCCAAAAGGCATAACTGTAAACTCATAATGCCCATACCGGGTTCTAAAAGCCGTCTTGGGAATGTCCTCGGCCCTCACCCTCAGCTGGTGGTAACCTGACTGGAGATCAATCTTCGAGAACACTGACGCTCCCTGCAACTGATCAAACAGATCATCAATCCGTGGTAGGGGGTACTTGTTCCGGATGGTCACTTTATTTAGCTCCCTGTAGTCCACGCACAATCGAAGTGATCCATCCTTCTTCTTCACGAATAACACCGGTGCTCCCCACGGAGATACACTGGGCCTCACAAAGCCCACATCCATCAAGTCCTGCAACTGGGCCTTCAGCTCTCTCAGCTCAGCAGGGGCCATCCTATAAGGTGCCTTCGAGATTGGTGCGGTTCCAGGAACCACATCAATCACAAACTCAATCTCCCTCTCCGGCGGCAAAGTCGTCAACTCTGAGGGAAATACATCTGGGAACTCGCGGACGATAGGGATATCCTCGAGTCCCAGTGCCGCCGTAGGCACCTCTACAACCGTCGCCAGGAAAGCAATGCAGCCCCTACTCATCATCCGCCGAGCTCTCGACGACGAGATAGTCATCGCAAACAAGGTACTCTGACAGCCTCTAAAAATAACTCCTCCTGCCCAGGCTCACGAAGAGTCACAGTCCTCTCCCTGCAGTCTATAGTGGCGCAGTACCGAGATAGCCAATCCATGCCAAGTACTACGTCGAAATCCCGGAGCTGCCGCAATACGAGCAAGTTTGCTGGCAGGATCCAGGGTCCCAACTGTACGGGGCAATCCCTACTATACTCCTCAACATGCAAAATATGGTCTGGAATCTGAACCTCTAATGCATGTGATAATGAAACTACCTCTATACCGTGTAGGGATGCAAAAGCTCTACTAATAAATGAATGTGATGCGCCAGTATCAAAAAGAGCTCTAGTATGAACTGCGGAAATCAAAATGATACCTGCGATGACCTGGTCAGCGGCTGTGGCATCCTCTACCTGCGCTGCATAAACTCGCCCACTCGGTGCTGATGGTCGTCGATCTGGCTGTCGCGACGAAGATGAAGCATGATCAGGCCTCCCATAGGCCACAGAAGGCCCTGCCGACTGATACGGAACAGTGGGGGCTGGAGAACCTGCTCTGGGGCATGACCTCTGATAATGGCCGGTCTGCCCACATCGGAAGCAACGACCCTGACTCTGGGAACACTGAGTCGATAAGTGCGGCCCTCCACAGATGACACATCGATCTGGGCGTGGTTGCCGCCGTGGCTGCTGCTGCTGCTGTGACTGCTGCTGCTGAGACTGCTGCTGTCGAGGCGGTCGACGCTGCTGCTGCCACGAACGGGGTGCTCCTGATCTCTGGCGCCCCTGAGACCCACGACCCTGAGGATGAGGTCGCGGGGGTCTCGAGGGTCCCTGCCTACTCGACTGCCCCTCATCAAAAGGTGCCGGGCGCTTCGCCCCTGGAGTCACTACGAGGGCTGGGGCCACCTCTGCCATCACCGCCTCTCCAGACTCCACATATAAGGCCTGCTCCATCGAGGCCTCCAAGGTCTGCAGTCTGCTGGAGCGAACAAGCTGATAAATATCCCGGCGCAATCCTCGCTCGAACATGTAAATTGATGAGCCTCATCCCTGGCCACGTGAGGCATACTAGCCAATAACTGATTGAATTCGGCTATCTATACGTGCACGGGCCGATCTCCCTGGCGAAGACTCCTCAACCGCTCCTCCAATCTCTGACGGACACTCTTAGGGAAAAAGGCTCCAAGGAGAAGACTGCGGAACTCAGTCCAAGTAAGAAGCTGCATCCCCGGCGGCCCAGCCGGTCGCACACGCCGCCACCAAGCCTCGGCGTTGCCTTCCAAGAAATGGGTAGCCAAGAGAACCCGGAAGCGATCCTCGATGAACAAGCTCTCGAAATGACGCTCCATGGCCGTGATCCACGACTCGGCCTCCCACGGCTCAGCTCCCATACCAGAAAAACGGGGTGGGTCAAACTGGCGAAACCTCATCATCAAATCCACCACCACCCGCTGCTCAGCTGAAGTCAGAGGTCCCGTCGCCCCCGACGGTGGTCTGCAAGGAACCGGCTCAACAGGAACGACCGGTGCAGAGGGAACAACAGGGGGTGTCGCAACCGGGGAAGAAGGTACAGGCGAACTAACACGGGGTGCTATCCCTGGCTGCGACCTCTGCTCTAATAAAGCTAACATCCGTCCCAAGGCCTCCTCCTGACGGCGAGAAGCCTCCTCCTGGCGTCGTAAGGTCTCCTCCTGACGCTGAGAGGTCTCCTCCTGACGCTGGACAACCTCCGACATTTGTGCCACCTGGGCACGGAGCTCCTGTACCTCATCCTGACGTTCCTGTCCCGAGTCCTCCTGCTCGGGCACCAAGGAAGAAGGCTGCGAGCGCGTCGCCATCCCGCGTCGCGGAGACATCACTCCCCTGAGGAGAAAAAGGAAGAGCGGTCAGAACCACCAAACAAAACTCGACCCAATCTCGCGAAAGTCAACAGGCATATCCCCCTTTCCCAAGCACTATATTGTCTGCAGCCAACATAGTTGCCATCGAAGGAAGGTATGTCAATCTCTCATCCCCTTCCACAGGGAGAGTTTAGAACCAAATCAAGACTTTCGCAACAAGATGACGGCTCTCACGTAAGTCATCCTAGGGTCCAACCACAAGCCTAGGGTTTCTAAGTCCTCACTGACCTACAACCTAGGCTCTGATACCACTCTAATCTGTCACGCCCCGAGTCGAAACTGCGACCCGGGCTCGCCAACAGATCCGCCGCCCACACGGGAAGCCCCGTATGAACGTAGCGTCTAACCTGCATAAAATCACCTACACTAAACAGATATCAGAGCTGAAATGTAAATGCTGAAATGAAATAAGTACAACTCTAGATATATACAGACCAAGTCCTCACCATAAATACATACATCTCTCAAAATAAAGAAGAGTACAACTCGATCCTCACTACAAGATCACTCAACAAGAACTCTCAAAAGGTGAGGGTACAGCTACTCTCAAGATGACATCTGGTAGGGATCTAACTCGCGACTCCCTTACCTCGATCAGCTGGATCAGCAACTGGTGCGGCAGGAACAGAAGTGGAGGTCCCTGGGGAAAAAGACACCACGACGGGTGTGAGAACTACATCCCAAAGTAGTCCTCAGTGGGTGCCGCCAACAAGCCCGACGGTCAGCCCACTAAGTCTACTAGAGGCATAGAGTAACAGATGTAATGCTGAAAAGGAAAGCTGGTAAAATAACTCTACAGCTACTATGCCTCTATCTAGATGCTCAAGGATGAACAGAAAGAACCCTGGTACCACTAATAACCCTCAAACTCAAATCACCCAATCTATACTGACTGCCACATCGGGTCCAGTCAAGCCTGTGCCTACCTACTGCCTGACGTCCACGGAGGAGAGGCCTTACGTAGGGCGTCCGTGACTGCCAAACTGGCCAGCCAGAGGGACTGTCGACAAGCCGCGATAGCAAGTAACCCGCCTAACTCTGGAGTGGCACTCGAGGGGCGCGACCCCACCGAGCAAAGTATCTGCGCATCTATGTCGAGCTCAATATGGCCCATGCAGGCTATAATCCAAATCCACGATCAACAAGATCGACTGTAATCAAAAGAACCCTGTCTCACTCACTGGCTGGAACACTACACAGCCGAGACCCCCTGTCTCTCAGACAGTATTCAGAAGACACCCTGATCAATAACCCACTATCTGACTCCACTCGGTCCCCCGACATGAGTGTAAATGCACCCCACAGTAATCTGACCCCTCGGCCCCCTATCTGGGCGAGGAGTAAACTAAGTCCAAATGAAATAGTGATGATAGTGGAAGTGTCTAAAGCAATAAAGTAACCTAGCCTAAGTTGGAGTTTTCTACTAGTCTGGTTGAACATGCTGTATATGACAGGGGTGCTAGGTCAAGTCCAAAGATAGCAATAAATAAATATGTGGTGGGGAAATAATAAGAACACATGATCAGCTGTAAACACAAAACCCTCACATCATGCTCTCTAACATGCTATACGGAGAATAAAAGTACATGCACATTCCTATACAGCTAGAATTAGTGTACAGATCGCAAAACTTGAAAGCAAGGCCACCCACCTGACAAGTCGAACTGTCAAAAGTCCTACAGCTGATAATACCAGAAAAATAGCTACACAGAGTCCAACGGGTCCAACACTGTCCCCAACTGCTCCTGGGACAAAAACAGAGCTGTCGTTACAACTACATTCCCCCAAATCTGTCAGAATTTTACACTGAATTTCAGCTGCAAAGATGTGCCAAAATCACCTGCGGACAGTCCCCAGAAAAATCCAATTAAAATATCCTTGCGATCTACGCGTCGATAGCTTCGAAACGAGTACCTGCACGTCCAATTCCGAGTTTTCTACGCTGAGATATAAATCCGGCAAGAGAAACACCTCATTCATAACTGTACAAATTTTCGCAGATAAGAACTCGGGAAGGAGAAATATTTTCACCTTCGAATTCAGCTCAGTAAATTCTGAAAAAAATCCAGGAGATTCCTCGCGAGAAGTAGATGAACTTTGCCTTTTGAATCACCTCGATCCGATGTCGGTACGCAAAGTTATGGCCGAAACTCTGCAATGCTGTCCAAAAATCCGCGAAGAAAAAGGGGCAACAGAAAACTCAAATACCTCCAAAATTCGGAAAGAATCTGAGAAAACTCAGAATATCAAAGTTAAAGTCCTACTAGTCGTGAATCCGACGGCGCAAAAATCGCTAAAAACGGAGATCGGAGTGAGTCGGGGCAGTCTGCGCAAGAAAATGCGACGAAACGGGTCGACGAAGACAAAGCGTCACTGTGCGCCGCGTCGCAGATGAAGTCGAAACGATGATCTCCTAGAATCTCCAAAATCCTCGGAAGTATGCTGGACTACAAGAGGAAGAAGTCGTCTTAAGAGTCCACCAGGAGAAGAAGTCCAAAACTCGAAATAAAAGCCCAAGCCCCCCTATTTATAGTCCAGCCCAACCCTGTGTTGGGCCGGATTCGGGCGCAGAATTCGGGCGCCCGAATCCGCCAACACAGGGTCGGACGGACCCCGTACGATGCGCCCGAAATGCTGAGGGCCTGCCACGTACCCCCGCAACAGCAAACAGCTGTGCAAGGGGCTTCCGGGCGCGCCACGTCGCCCTCAGCGCGCGGGAGGGGGTAGGTAGGGCGGAGCGACCGCGGGGCGACGCGTGGCGCACTCGAGTACGAGGCGCCACGCGTCGGCCGTGCTACTGCCCCGTACACACCCGCAGGATCCGTGGACCGCGACCACGTGAGCCCGCCAATCCCAGGTTGCCACGCGTCGAGCTCCCGGTCCACCATGCAGTGTCTTTTTCCCTGAGCCGCGCCGCGCGCACCCGCCAATCCGGGAATGCCACGTGGCCCCGGGCGCGGTCCATGCGCCAGCGTGCTCTCCCGTGGACCGAGCGGTGTGAGCCGGCCCAATCACAAGCCGCCACGTGGCTCCGGCCGGTCCACGGTCACCCCCATGCACCAGAATTTCCCGAAAACTTCCGATAGCCCGTTTTTGGTCATCCGGACTCCAAATTAAACAAGCAAATAGCCGTTTTCAAGCATTTTTCCGCGCTGAATCCAAATCTAACCTCTTTTTGGCCAAAATCCTTCTAAAACTTTCGGCAAACACAGCCGAAGGCCAAAATAGTAGAAGATATCTCACAGGGTCCATCTGTGGCAT
The DNA here is from genome assembly GCA_029168755.2 of Tillandsia fasciculata. NCBI lineage: Eukaryota > Viridiplantae > Streptophyta > Magnoliopsida > Poales > Bromeliaceae > Tillandsia > Tillandsia fasciculata. The sequence continues at coordinate 276,938 of JAQOTM010000225.1, read as the reverse complement.
CTCCTTGATGCACTATGGGCCTAATACACCAATACTAGGTGTTCTTACACAGTGGATTCATTGGAAAGGCTGCATGGGAAATCTGGACCACTACATCTGGCCCATGGTGCATCAATGGGATGCCACAGATGGACCCCGTGAGATATTATTAGCTATGTTGGCCTTCGGCTAGGTTTGCCAAAATTTCTGAAAGAATTAGGCCCAACAGAGGTCGAAAATGGATTCAGCACGGAAAAACGCTTGAAAACGGCTATTTGCTTGTTTGATTCTGAGTTCGGATGCCCAAAAACGGACTCTCGGAAGTTTTTAGTGATTTTTGGTGCATGGGAGGGGCCGTAGACCGCCGGTATGCCACATGGCGGCCTGTCATTGGCCGGTTTACGGTGCGCGGTCCACAGAGTAGCGCGGCTGGGTGCACAGACCCGGCGTAGGGACACGTGGCACCGCCTGATTGGCGGGCTCAGGGCGCGCGGTCTATCGGGTGAGCGCGGCGGTGCATGGACCAAGGCGGGGGGCACATGGCAGCCTCCGATTGGTCGGTGCACGCGGTGCGGTCCACGAAATTCCAAAGCGGAATGCGTGGACCGGGTGTAGGGTACACGTGTCACCCTCTGATTCGCGGGCGCAGCAGGCGCGGTGCACGGGAGGCGTGGCCGGCGCCTCAGGCTGCGTGCGCACATGGGAGCCACGTCGCGCGACCGGCGCATGCGGCGACCGGTCGACGGGTCAACCGGCTGGACCCGTGGCGCCCGCCAATGGCGGGCGCCGATCGCCTTTCTGTGCGGTGGGTAGACACGTGGCAGCCGGTGAGTGGCCCGCACAGCTATTTGCTGTTCGGCGGGCCACGTGGCAGCACCTCGTGGTTTCGGGCGTGAACAGTGTTGGGCCGGCCCAACACTGTAGCCGCCCGAAACTTTCGGGCGCCCGAAACTTTCGGGCGCCCAAAAGTTGGGCCCGAAAGTCTTTGCTTTTTTTTGGGCTTTTCCGGGAAAGGCCTATAAATAGGCCTCTTGGACCTCATTTTAGAGGCTTTTCCCGAGTGTTTTTGCCCTGGTGCCCTTCACAGAAGTTCATCCTCTTCCTCTTGTGCATCTTTCGGTGGAAGCTCAGAATTTTTGGAGGCCGCGACGATGACGATTTCTGCATCGTGGTGCGGAGCGACGATTTCCTGTTGGAGGCCCATTTTCGTCGCACTTCAGTCTGGGAGGTCTACAGAGCTACCTCGATGATATTTTTGGACGATTTCTACGGCGCCGGTTTCATGAGAGGTATATCTACAAATTTTGTGTTGGTCACTTTTTCTGGATTTGAGCTTTTATTGGGGTTTTGGGTATGTTTTTAACCCCCTTTGCGGCTGATGGATTGTTTGGACAGCACCTACTTGTCAGATTTTTATCTCCACATCCGGACATCGGATTTCGACGTTTCAGGACTCTATCGACATCTAATCTTCGCGTGGATCGCCGTCATATTTTTACTGGAATTTTTGGAGATTGATTTACAGGTTAAATTTTCGCATTAAAGGGACTGTTCACCACAGATTTTTGTAACTTGGAATTTTGTGGAATTAATTTGTAACTTTGGGATGGATTTTGTACCCAGGCTGTTTTGAGCACTGCTACTATACTGTTGGCTTGGTGGATGTACTGATATATCTGTTTCTGGGAGTTCTCTACTGTACGACTCCGGACAGTTAGCTCGTTCAGGTGGGTGACTTTGCTTCCAAATTCTATGGACTGCGTACTAATTCTATGAATGTAGGATCATGCATGTTAGAAATGAGACTGATAGCATGTGAAAACTAAATGTTAGTACTCTTGTATATCAGTTGATGAATCGTGTGATTTTATTGCTTCCTACAACATGTTAATTATTGAAATCTTGGAACTTCACCTAGCACCCCTGTCATATGCATCATGTTCAGCCAGACTGTAGAAAACTTCAACTTGGGCTAGGTTTCTTTTATTGCTCTAGACATTCCCACATCACTTTATTATATTTGTCATTCTGGACTTAGTTTTCTCGCCCGGGTTGTGGGCTGGGAGGTCGGGTGGTTGTGGGATGCATTTGCACTCGTGTCTGGGGACCGAGTGGAGTTGATAGCAGTCTGTAGATCAGATTTCTTTGGGAGAGTGATAGTAATGGTAGATCTGGGTTCTTGGGAGCTGTCAGAGTGACAGTGAGTCTCAGCTGTGTAGATTCCAGCCAGTGAGTGAGACAGTGATTTGTTGGTTATAGCCGATCTTGTTGATCGAGGATTTGGATCATAGCCTGCATGAGCCACATTGAGCTCGACAGAGATGCGCGGATACTTTGCTCGGTGGGGTCGCGCCCCTCGAGTGCCACTCCGGAGTTGGGCCTGATACTTCTATCGCGGCTTGTCGATGTAGTTGTCCCTCTGGCTGAGCCAGTTTTGGCAGTCACGGACACCGTCCCTCTGGCTGAGCCAGTTTTGGCAGTCACGGACGTCCTACGTAAGTCCGGTCCTCCGGGATGTAACGGCAGTAGTTAGGCGCAGGTTTGACTGGACCCGATGTGGCAGTCAGTTTAGATTGGGTGATCTGAGATGAGTGTTAGTTGTGGCATACTGTTCTTTCTGTTCCACTCCTTGAGCATCTAGATAGAGGCATAGTAGCTGTAGACTTTACCTTTCCAGCTTTTCTTTACAGCACTGCATATGTTACTTTATGCCTCTAGTAGACTTAGTGGGCAGACCGTCGGGCTTGTTGGTGGCACCCACTGAGAACTACTGTGGGATGTAGTTCTCACACCCGTCATGGTGTCTTTTCCCCAGGGACTTCTGCTCCGGTTCCTGCTGCTCCAGTTGCTGATCCAGTTCCTTCAGACCGAGGTAAGGGAGTCGCGAGATAGATCCCTTCCGGTCATCCTCAGAGTGAGAGTAGATGTACCCCTGTACTACTTTGGAGTGTGTTATTGTAGTGAGGTATCGAGTTGTACCTTTCTTTTTCTGCTTTTCAGAGTGACTTTGTATTTTGGTGAGGATGGTCTGTATATTTGAGAGATGTAGTTGTATTTTATGTCTTTTATTTCAGCTTTTACTATTTCAGCTCTGATATCTGCTAGTGTAGATGTTTCTTTGCAGGTTAGTCGCTACGTCTATACGGGGCTTCCCGTATGGGCGGCGGATCTGTTGGCGAGCCCGGGGCACAGTTTCGACCCCGGGGCGTGACACTTTGTCTTGGGATTTCGTGGACCGTGGACCAGCGTGTGAGAGCCTGTGTGCCTGTGGCACTGTGTTAAAGACGGGTGACATTTTTGTGTTGGAGACTTATGAGTTGACCTTGGGATGCCTGTTACGTGTCGTCGATGATGGGTGGGATCATCGCTGATCATAGCCTGCATGGTACTTGAGCTTTATTGGGTCTTATCGGCACAAGGCCCAGATGATGGGAGAGATAGACGGTAGCCTATTTATAGGTGGCGCAGGCTTGATCGGGCTATTGAGACGATTAGTTCAAAATTGGTCCAGTGTACCGTTGGGATGGTTAGTGTTAGATTTCTATTGTACTAGGGTATGGGTAGTGACGTTTTGGGTTTTGATGTGGAGGCATGATAGCATAGTATTTTATTTTACTTTATTTTCTATTATACTCTGTTACTCGCTTATTTTATAGTTTTACAATCTTGCCTCTGGTAGACCTAGTAGGTAGGTCGTGATTGTCGTCGATCGTACCCACTGGAAACTACTATTTTGTAGTTCTCATGCCTGCTTGTGGTCTACTTTTCAAGGCCTTTTGAGCCAGCTCTGGACTGAGATAAGGGGATTGCACCGTAGATAGTAGCCTCTACCCATCATTATTTAGATTGAGATAGAGTATCCTGTTAATAGTTTTGTTTTGAGCACTGTACATCGGGACCGAGTAGGCCAGGGTCCTTTACTTCTTTTTTGTTTTTTTTGTTTTTTTTTTTTTTTTTGAGAGGTGAATTTTTGTATGTATTTTTTACAGTGATAGATACTAGTATAGTTTTATTTTTTCACTCTGATATATGTTTAGCTGTAGATTATAGTTCTTTTGCATATTACTTTAGATGCTTCGTGTGTATTGGGTGCATCCTCGCACACATGACGGGTCTACAGCATGCCCGAGGGCTTCCGCTGTGAGCTCGGGGCGTGATAAGAGGTGTTATTATATGGCTACAGAAATGAAAGCGAATGGATGGTTGTGAGGGTATAGGAAGCGACACTATAAAATACTTCGTCCATGGTGGATCACTCCAACATCGCAAACAGCGACAAAGGAGGAGGAAACGATGATGGAAGAAGCGGTGGTAAGGGTAGGGATCCATTATGCCCTAACTTTTGTTTGGACGACGTTTCGATTCGAAGAAAGAAGGTAACAATCCAAAAAAGAGAAAGAGGCGAAGAAAGGTTGTTACCAAGGAAGAGGAAGAGGCAAAAAAAAAATGTAATAACCCAAGAAAAAGGAAGAAGCGATAGTTTGGTTCAAGCAAAGAAAGGAAGAAGAAGATACGGTGGTAAGGTTCAAGCAAAGAAAGACGAAAATAAATAAAGCAGTTGGGTTGGTCCGGTCCAATGCAGTAAGTGTGATCCGATTCGTTTCAAGTAAAGAAATTAGGAAACATACTTGGTTTGCTTCGAGTAAAGGAAGAATGATGCAACATATATGACTCGGTTCGATTCAAGTAAAAAAAGAAAAAGAAAAATGATGAACTTGATAATCCTGTTCGGTTTAAATAAAGAAAGAAGAAAATATATAGAGAACTTGAGCGGGTTTGGAAAGAAAATATTACCACACGGTAAAAAATAAGAAAAATAATGTGTAGATATAGATACACCGTATTTATAATAAAAATTTTATCGATACGTCACATTTTTAAAACATCGGTGGACTCATTAAATATCTTTCTTACAGTTTTGCTGAACAGTACTGTATCATACAACACATTATAAAAATCGATAAGTATATAAAATTTGTTAAATTCACACGAATTTAAGTTCAAATAAATTTAAACCAAACCAAACACTGGCGCATACAAAATCTAATTGCATGGTCAGTCTATGTTGGAAAAATCCGGTACTTGCCTCGGTACCAGATTCTCTGAATCCGCAACCCGCTCCGGTACCGCAATCCACACCGGTACCGCCTAGTGTTGGGATTCCGCAGCGGAAAATCAGATTTTTACCAAAAACCCGTCCTCTCAATATAACTGGAATTAGCATAACCACCAAGGAGAAGAAAAACTAAACAGAAAATATGAGGGTGAAATAAGATTCATTAACCAAGAAAAGAATTACACCGACTCCTCTTTTCTTCTGCAATAGAGTAGCTTCAACCCGAGCCCTCCTCCTGAATCTTTCTCACCCTTCTCTCGTCTTCTATAAACCTAGAAGACTCCCTTCTCTCGTCTTCTATAAACCTAGAAGACTATGGGTGTGGCTAAATCCTAACCCCCACCACCTTTATGGGTGTTACCACCACCGTGGGTGTAGATACCACTACATGGGTGTGGCTAAATCCTAGCCCCCACCACCTCCATGGGTATTACCACCACCGTCTCCATGGGTGTGACCACGTCAACACCACCGTGCTGTAGATACCACTATATGGGTGTGGCTAAATCCTAGCCCCCACCACCTCCATGGGTATTACCACCATCGTGGGTGTGACTATCTTAACACCGATTACACCACATTAAAATAATAACACATATGCTATATTTATAGCTTACATCAAAAGCTATCCGAATCCTAGTCTAAATATATTTTTATTCTAATTAATATTTAAATCTTAACAAACTTATCTCTTTAAGATTTAAATATTAATCTTAATCCAATTAGGATTCAATTACAAATCTAATCAAATCCTAACAATCTCCACCTTGATTTGATTTGTAATCTTCAATCGCTACATCGAGCTCTCCTTCGCTCCACCTTGAGCGACTGCATCTCCGATCTCGCTTTTGGACTCTCTAGCTCCACCTGAAGCCAAAAAATTACATACCTTCGAGTCCAACACGCCTAGTGAGATCAAATTGTGATTGCCTCCCGTGATGATCGGTAATCCAGTACTCTGATGTCGATATTTCCTGAGGATCGCTAACCTTTATCTCTGATACCAATTGTTGGAAAAATCCGGTACTCGCCTCGGTACTAGATTCTTTGAATCCGCAACCCGCTCCGGTACCGCAATCCACACCGGTACCGCCTAGTGTTGGGATTCCGCAGCGGAAACGTCAAATCGGATTTTTACCGTAAAATTCGTACTCTCAATATAACTGGAATTAGCATAACCACCAAGGAGAAAAAAAACTAAACAGAAAATATGCGGGTGAAATAAGATTCATTAACCAAGAAAAGAATTACACCGACTCCTCTTTTCTTCTGCAATAGAGTAGCTTCAACCCGAGCCCTCCTCCTGAATCTCTCTCACCCTTCTCTCGTCTTCTATAAACCTAGAAGACTCCCTTCTCTCGTCTTCTATAAACCTAGAAGACTATGGGTGTGGCTAAATCCTAACCCCCACTACCTTCATGGGTGTTACCACCACCGTGGGTGTTGATACCACTATATGGGTGTGGCTAAATCCTAGCCCCCACCACCTCCATGGGTATTACCACCACCGTCTCCATGGGTGTGACCACGTCAACACCACCGTGCTGTGGATACCACTATATGGGTGTGGCTAAATCCTAATCCCCACCACCTCCATCGATATTACCACCATCGTGGGTGTGACTATCTTAACACCGATTACACCACATTAAAATAATAACACATATGCTATATTTATAGCTTACATCAAGAGCTATCCGAATCCTAGTCTAAATAGATTTTTATTCTAATTAATATTTAAATCTTAACAAACTTATCTCTTTAAGATTTAAATATTAATCTTAATCCAACTAGGATTCAATTACAAATCTAATCAAATCCTAACAGTCTATTTATCTCACACTGTCCCACGAAAGTGACAAAAATTTCCTTCTTGATGGGTAGCAACACCAAACTGGGGGCAAAATGGCATTGTCTTTGGTACAATTATTGTTGTGCAATTGATGTCAAAATCATTAATATTTTTTAAAAAATTATTTCAAAATATTATAATTTGTACTGTACTAATTCAAGATAGAAAATTATATAAAATATTAATGAGCTTTTGAGATTATGAGTACTTCATTAAATTAATTATGCAAGTCTCTGGCAACCTCCTACCTTCAATAGCAATGACCCCTAGTTGCCTCTAGTTTTAAACTCCTTAGATTGAATCTAGGTTAAATTTTAATTCGCCTCATGTAGTTTAACCTATTTTTATTTTACTATTCTGTGATCCAAAAAATTGTTTTCTAAAGAAAGCATAGTCCGGAATTCTATCTCTAATCATCTAACTAGCAGTATTTGTTGTTATCTTTAAACTAAATAATATTTTTTATTTAAAATTTAATTTTATAATTAAGATTAAAAGTATTAGTTTTGATGAGAATCATAAGAGATTGTTTGATTGCATGTAGATATAACTGCGCTGCAGTGTAATTGCGTACAAATTCAAATACGTTGTTTAGTTTGATAGATTTAAATCTAGTTATTGCAGTTGAAACTACACATGAAGGTTCAGCTATACAGTAGCTGAAAATGCACTTGAATCTGCTGTAGCTCCAGCAATATGTAGCAGTTGAAGAGAGTAATAACCTTTTTTACATTGAAGATAAGCTCACTATCCCATATATAAAATAACAAAATTTATAAACAAAAGTTCTCAACAAGCAAATAAAATATTTATTAGTCAAATACTTATATAATCAAATAATATATATATATATATATATATATATATATATATATATATATATATATATATAGTTTATATGTTTTTAAAAGTATAAGTCCAATTACACTTGTAAAATTTTTACTATTGAATTTGTATTGAGATTTGTGCTATTGTATTTTTTCTTTCTCTCTTTTTAGTTGAATTTATAATAGTACAAATCTTAATACAAATCCAATAATAAATAATTCACAAACATAATTGGGCTTGTGTTTTTAAAATTATACAAGCTATACTCTATAGCTCAATTATATATATATATATATATATATATATATATGAATACTAGATTTTTAGGCTTAATTTCATATAGATCCCTATAAAAATATCAAATACCATATAAATCCTTGTAAAACTTAAGTAATTAAATTTATTTTTTCAAAAATTTTCTAGTTTGCAAATATATCCCATTAAAAATTTTAATTTACTCATATACGTCCTGACCATTTAATTCACCGTTAGTTTTTTTTCCGATGGATGCTAGGTTAGGGGTGTACACCCTACACCCTACCCCATTCTGGGGTGGGTATTATTCTACTCGTCACATCGAGTGACGAGTGAAATTCACCCCACCCCAAAATGGGGTGGGGGGTAAGATACACCCCCTAAAGGGGTGTATATTTATATATATAATTTTTTTTCATGATAATTGCATAAAATTATTATTTTATCCTTACAAATTTGTCTGTTACGTTTTTCATTTTTTTCGTGACCGAAAGTCTTGTCTTTGATGTTGCCGCCGCCGTAGGTCTCGCCGTTGCCACGAATAAAGAAGAAAGGGCGAGAAAAATGACGGGACTTAATATTGAAATACAAAATATATATATATAAAAGATAAAAAATTTATTTTATTTGCCGCCGTAGGTCTCGCCGTTTTAACGAACTATGGTTAATTTTTTTAACTCATGATTATATAAATTTTGGTAACAAAATAATATATTTACAGACAGAAAATTTTGTGAAGAAATAAATTTGATAATATAAGTTTTATAAAAATATATTTACTATTTAATGAGCCATTTGCAATTATTCCAAATTTTTAACTAATATATTGATCTCCACCTTATACTGTTTAATTCCTTTAAGGTAGCGTTTGGTTGGGGAATTAGTGGGAATTAGTAGTACCAGGTACAAGTATAAAATTGAGTATAAGGTAGGATAAAGTAAAAATAGTGTTTGGTTGGGGTATAGATTTGTACCAGTATAAGAAAAATAGTGTTTGGTTGGGAATGAAGAATAAGAGGGATAAATAGTTGACTTTTAAGTAAAAAGACGAATATGCCCTTTGACATTTTTATGTATGGGTAAAAGTTATGTAAATAAATAATGTATTATAACTTTTTAATTATGTTATTTGTTATAAATAGGATTTAATTAATTAGATAAAATATTAAATTAGTTATATTTTTAGACGAAGTTTAGAAAAAAAATTTTCAAATATTTTTATAATATAATAAATATCGATATTTAAAAAAAAAAATATGAATCATCTATTATATTATTTTAAAATATATTTTATCGATATTTGTAAATATAAAATTAAATTATTCTACGACATTTTTAAATATGATTAAATATAAAAAAAATATTTTAAAATATTAATTTTTTATAGTGTTCCCTCCACACATATATACACAACAAAAATATAATAATTTTACAATAATATTAAGTAAGAAAAATAAAAATATAAAAATATAGAGCTAACCTCAACTGTCATATATTTTAATTATTTAATCTAAATATTTAATTTTGAAAATATATTATTTATTTTTACGAATTTAATTAATATGTTCTCATGCAATTTATATAATTATAAATTTATTTAAACTTTACGTCGAAAGAGTAATCAAATGACTAAAAATCAAACCAATTTAAAAAATTAGATATTTAGAAAAAAAAAAATAGTGAAAAGAAACTTTTACTATGATAGTTTGCTGGACTAGATCTGCATAATGCAATGGGTACGGGTGCATTAAATTCAATACAAAATTTAATACAACCGGTGCATTAAATACTTAAAAGTAATAATTTTAAAAATACAACTTTGTTGCTCAATACACTACTGTACTAACGTAGATAACATCCATATCACGTCATACTAATTTTATACTAACATCATACACGGGGAACACTACTTTTGTAAATAACCATCCAATTAAGATTACAGGAAAACCAATTAAACTATTACACAAACTGACTACCATTATATTACAACATAAATTCTAACTCCTATTATTCCACAACTCCTCCGTAATTTGAGTGCGAATCTGGTCTCCACGGTGTGAATCTGATGTAGTCTCATTTGTAGTCGGCACTTCCACCTCTTCCTCTGACGGCTCTGCGTTTTGCGCTTCATTAAAATATCTGTCATCTCCTTGTTGCCGTCGAATAAAATTATGAAGCACACAACACGCCATAGCAATGTGACACTGCACTCTATAAGGAAATGGTGTAGCATTAGTTAAAATTCTAAATCGCTTTTTTAAAATTCCAAATGTCTTCTCTACCACATTTCTTAATTGTGCGTGCCGATGATTATACAAGTCTTTTGGCGAACGATGTATCCGACCACGACTGTTACTATTAAATTGACTCAGATGGTAACGCTCGCCTCTATAAGGTGTCAGAAATTTTTCGGTATTCGCGTATCCGGAATCAACGAGATAATATTTTCCTGTATAGATAATAGAAGTGTATACAACTTGTAATAAATAAGTGAAACCAATATTTTTGAAAAGATAAATGACTAATTTATTCTTAAATGATACCTTCAGGAACAGTAAAGCCTCCATCTTCACAGGCCCATCTGAGTACCCTCATATCTGAGGCAGATCCTTCCCAACCGGTGCATACATAAAAGAACATATGATCAAACGAAACCGCGGCCATCATATTTTGAGATGTAAATCCTTTGCGACATCGAAATTGGGTTTGTTTCTCCGTTTTTACAATAACCGGAATATGCGTACCATCCACCGCCCCAATTGCATTCTACAAACGGTAATTTGAAAACAAAGTACATAGATAAATTTAACAATTTAAATGCTCAATTTACTGACAATTAAAAGAGATTTAGACTTACCTTGAACGGATGGAAATTGATATTGTCACTAATTCTTGGATGGACTCCAATATCGCTTGGCGGCAGAGTTAAGTAGTCATCTTTTAGTTGAATAATAGCTCTTAGAACATTGTTAAAGTGACGACTAATTGTTTCCCCTGAATGTTGAAAAGTCTCAGCGAGGACCCTATTTACAACACCATGTCCAATACAAAACAGAAAAATCGCTATTTGTTCTTCAACAGTCATATTCCGTGTGCCACTTAAAAGACCCTTTCCAACAAGTTCATCGCGGAGAGCAATGAAGGAACTTGTCGTCATTCTAAAGTGAGTGTACCCCCGGTCTGGATGACCATTAAGTATATCACAAATAAACTGATGGCCAGTAAATGGACGGGTACGACAAGGTCGTCTGGTTATTGGACTTGTTTCATTTATACAACCCCCTTCAATAAGCAATATTATGAGTTGCACCCAGTAGTCATCATCATCTTCTAATATTGCGAACAATTCGGCATGAAAAGTTGACGAAAATAAAGGTCGATACAATGAAGCATCCATTATAACTGCAACAACATTTTAGGCATTTAGCCAAGGTTGATTGTAGGCAAACAAAGTTGTGATAAATGTAGATCATGTAGCACGAATATTCATATGTCTCGATACAACAACGAATTACACAAGAAATTACTACATAAAAATTTTCAAAGATTTCCTTCCGCAATGAGTATTAATATAAGAAACAGCATAATGTCATCTTCATCATCTAAAAGTAACATCATCAATTCAAAGACCCTGGAATTACCTACTCTTTCATTAATTGTACGATCCATAATATCTGCATCGAAATTGCACCCAATTAGCAAGAAATCATGATAAGTATACATGATGTAATATCTATCGATATGAAATACCAACATTCAAGTTAATTATACTTAAATGCAACCAAACTGTCCTACTAAATATTACAATCCTCGTACTAACAGTGCAACTTTCGAAAATACATGTTAGAACAGTTTTCTACTACTAAAAAGTTAAGATACAATATGTTACATTGGTTTAATTTACACTACATAATTAAAACATAGTCAAATTGTCCACTAATTGCCGGGAAAAAAAGGGCGATAGATAGCATTATGATTTTCTAACTGCATTTCGACCCAGTCTTTTGCAAGATCGTCATTCATTGTCATAAAAAGTTGACGATTCTGGGGATCTTTCAAAGATTCGCCGGCCGCCAAAATCTTACGATTGTTGAGCCCTTGCATTAGGTATACGCGCTGCATACAATCCTCGATTGTAGGAATAGAGCGCCGACTGTCAGAATCCTTATGATACATTTCCTTGACAAAATCAAATTTATCTTTTCCTAACTGCAACATCTCAGTTACAGCCTCAGTGATAGTCTCGGTTTTCTTCCGCCGTCCACCACTCGACGGTCGGTTTGTTCGTTGGCTACGCTCGGGGAGTGGGGAACGAGGCCTCTTGCTGCCAGAGCTATGTCCCGACCCACTGGTATTCTTGTTGGGGTGATGAGGGCTTGGTGTGAAGTCGGGTTCTCCACCTTCCATGAATTCATTCATTGGTGGCCCCGATGACCCTGCTTCACATGGAGGAGGTAAGATATATAAACCTTCCAATCTAGGAGTAATTATGTTATCACCCTCACCAGGGGATGAGGAGGACGAGCTAACAATAGTGGTAGTGGGCGGCATGACAGAAGCAAAGCTATATCTGCCGGTTGCGGTGGTCTTCTCCGTAAGGAACTCAATATCCTTATAGGGAGGAAATGGTTTATCTCTACATTTGGCATAAGCTGGGTTTTCCTGAAGGTCGGTTAATTATATTAGTCTTACAATAACAATTAAACTCAATTAACAATTTATGATAATCGAAATAGAATCACATTACCGCGATCACCGCATCCCAGTCAGCACTATCGCCAGGCGTGGGTATATTCAGATTAAAATCCCATCCCCATCCGCTCTTGTTGACCAACGCATGGTATAACGCGAAAGTGCGCTTCAAGACTTTCAATCTATTTTTGACCTGATCCTTCGTAAGGTTTGAATTATTTCGTCTATTTACCTCTCCAACAACCCTAACCCATGCAAGGGTCGTGAATGTTCCATGAACATTATTGCCTAAGGCATGTTCCTCACACAATAACGCTAACAGACAAGCATCCATGGACGCGGTCCAGTTGGGTGTTCGCGAATACGCTTGAGGGCGAGAACCACTGGCACCTTGTGGGTTATTCATGTCCGACTGACTGCTCTGACCGGGAATTACAAGTCTCTTATAAGGACGCATCTGTAAATTATGGACGTACTCCTTTATATATTTATCATTGTGCAAGTAGATTCTCAAGATTGTTCAATAATTAAAAATTGGCAAAGTAGTTGTTGTATTATATGCAAATTAAAAAAGGTTTGACTAGTTGAACGAATCATTTGCGAATCAAACAATATTACAAATGACCTATTAAAATAAGTTAAACACATGTAAGGTAAGGGGTGTGTCAAATATTATCAACATTCCAAAAGAAAATTGTTGTTCGAAATGCAAATCATAACAGGCATACAATGTATGTGATACAAAACAAATTGCACAACATATAATAAATAATTTTTATGTATGCTAAGGGAGATGTCAGATAGATAAATGAAGACTACATACTAATAATTGCAACATATCATTGCCAATGGCATCCGTCATCATCGCCGAAATAAATTTTGTTCTGTACACGGGCTCAAGTGGTTTCCAACAAGCAAGGGGTTGCAGTGGATAAAAAATCCGTGCCATCCTTCTATTGCTTATGGTAACCGTCATCATCGCCGAACAAAATTGTGTTATATACACGGGCTCAAATGGTTTCCAACAAGCAACGGGTTGCAGTGGATTTACATCCATGCCATCCATCTATTGCCTATGGCAACCGTCATCATCGCCTGCGATAATAACAATCATCCCACAATAACCTACTGATTCATCATGCGCTACCAGCATGACCACATATTTAACCACATATTAGATATAGCAGATATATCAATCTCATGTAAACCTACTTCGATACAACACTGGACAAGCACACAGAGTAGGGATTAGGATAGCACCTTTGGCGGGACAGAGAGTAGATCGAGCACACAGGGTGGGCAATGCTCGGGCACAGAGGCAGCCGCGGGCTCAGATCACGCACAGCGGGGCTCGGATCAGGCAGAGAGAGCCGCAAATCACACACAGGGGGGGCACGGATCACGGCCACAGGGCCACAACTCACGCACACAAGGCCACAAATCACGCACACAAGGGGCTCGGATCACGCACACCGGGCCACAAATCACGCACACAGGGCAACAAATCACGCACACAGGGAGCACGGCGCACGCACAGAGGGCCACAAATCAGGCAGAGAGGGGCACGGATCGAGGGGGTAGTAGATGGTGGAGGAGATCCGAGCGGCGCAGGAGATCCGAGGGGTGTCGGATCGAGGGGGGAGTTGATGGCGGAGGGGATCCGAGCTTAGGAGGAGATCCGAGCGGCGGAGTAGATCCGAGGGGCCTCGGATCGAGGGGGTAGTAGATGGTGGAGGAGATCCGAGCGGCGCAGGAGATCCGAGGGGTGTCGGATCGAGGGGGGAGTTGATGGCGGAGGGGATCCGAGCTTAGGAGGAGATCCGAGCGGCGGAGTAGATCCGAGGGGCCTCGGATCGAGGGGGTAGTAGATGTTGGAGGAGATCCGAGCGGCGCAGGAGATCCGAGGGTGTCGGATCGAGGGGGGAGTTGATGGCGGAGGGGATCCGAGCTTTGGAGGAGATCCGACCGGGCTCGAGGGGGGAGTTGATCGAGGGGGGAGTTGATGGCGGAGGGGATCCTTGCGGCGGAGGAGATCCGAGCGGGCTCGGATCTAGGGGGGAGTTGATGCCGGAGGGGATCGGAGCGGCGGAGTAGATCCGAGCGGCCTCGGATAGTGGGGGTAGTTGATGGCGGAGGAGATCCGAGCGGCGGAGGAGATCCGAGCGTCGGAGGGGATCCGAGCGGCGGAGGACTTCCGAGCGGGCTCGGATCGAGAGGGGACTTGATGGCGGACTTGAACCGAGCGGCGGACGAGATCCGAGCGGCGTCGAGGGCGGCGTTGATCGAGGGGGGAGTTGATGGCGGACGAGATCCGAGCGGCGGAGGTTATCGGAGCAAGAAGAGAGAGTTGAGGGAGATGGAGAAATGGAGAAGAGGGGTGGGGAGTGTTTGCAATAATCGAAGAGAGAGAGAGGGGCAAGATGAGAGAGAAACTTTGGTTCACTTTGGTTCAGGGGGGGGTTGGGATGATTCCGGTTTGTACCAGAACAGTGGGAAAAAGGGGGGGATTGGTATTCCCCCCCCATTCTATTGTGTTTGGGTACAAGGGGGGGGATATCCCCCCTTGTACCCCAAACAAACACAGCCTTACATAATATCTTGTAACTAGAGCCACATGTGGGCCATTTTCAGAGTGGCGTGTTAGAATTCTCTTTTAAACTATTGAGCCAACACACAAAGAGCTACCTAACTGAGATTTTGTTTTGATTTGGACATGGAAAATGACACACACACACACACACACACACACAAAGGACAAAAAAAAAAAAAAAAAAAAAAAAAAAAAAAAGCAAAGGAAAAAAGAAGGGACTCAGTAATATCTATTATATTCCCTTTTAATTGCGACTTACCAAACCACACAGTGATTGACATAAAACGTACAAAGACTCCCTGAATTTCGGCATATTTGCAGATGACCTTAGCTAATTAAACATTCTAAACTTTATCAAATTGTTGGTAGACCCTCTCCTTAATTGAAATTGCTAAGACTTAAAAACATAAAGACTTCGTTTGGTTCGGGTATTAGAAAGAATTAATAGTACCATGGATAAGTATAAATTTGAGTACAAGCTGAAATTAATGTGAAATAGTATTTGGTTGGGTATTAAGTTAGTACCAGGTATAAGAAAAATAGTGTTTGATTGGGATTGAAGAATAAGAGGAATAAAGAGTTGACTTTTGTGTAAAATGACGAAAATATTCTTACTTTTTGTTATGTATTAAAAATTGATAGATAAAAATTTTATTATAACTTTTTAAATATAATATATATTATTTAATTAATTAAATACTATATAAAATTTCAGTTAATTTTTTTATAAAAAATAAATTAAATGCTATATAAAATATGAGCACGATAGCCGGCCGCGGTTCCACGAGACACCGAAATGGAGCAGATCGGGCAACCGAGGCCGACGACGACGAGCTTGGGGTTCGGGGAAGAAGCGGAGCTCGGATCGGGCTTGGGGGAGTACAGATGAAGCAAGAAGAAAAGAGCGGTTGGAGGAGATGAAGCGCAAACAGGGAGAAGACGATGGCCTCGGGGGGGGGGCGCAGGAGCAGGTGGGGGGCCGCGGTTCCAAGAGACACCGAAATGGACCAGATCGGGCAACCGAGGCCAACGACGACGAGCTTCGGGTTCGGGGAAGAAGCGGAGTTCGGATCGGGCTTGGGGGAGTAGAGATGAAGCAAGAAGAAAAGAGCGGTCGGAGGAGATGAAGCGCAAGCAGGAAGGTCTTTATACAATTTTTTTTCTTTCCTTCTTTGTTTTCTAATCATCTTATTTGGTATTGGGTATACTAGTGAAGTACCCGCGCTGCGCCGCGGGTATAATTTTTTCAACAAATATTATTTCTCATTTTATATTTTTGAATAAATATTACATAATCTACAAAATAACCATGCAGTCCACCGACACAGGTATAGGACAAAAGTAAGGTAAACAGAAAGGAACATAAGCAAGTTAAGTAGAAAGGACCATCATAATAAGAAATTAAATTTACAAATAAATAATCAAAGTATAAAAGTAATCATGCACACAAAATAATCCTTCACACAAAATAATTCTTCTATAAAATAATTCTTGACAATCGAACCAGTTTAAATCTGGAAACTACAGTAACATTCACTTTACATCTGGAAAGTTACAAACTTACGAATTTACAACTAAATACTCAAAGTACAAAATACTTCCACGAAGTAATTCTTCACAATGGAATCCATTTTATATTTAAAGAGTACAGTACCATTTACTTTACATCTGGAAACTTACAAACTTACAAAAGGAATTAACCTTATAAATTGACAATAGAATCCATTTTACATTCGGAAAACCATAGTAACATTCACAAATGATTCGCAAAGTGCGTTAACATTCATGTTTGAAAACTGCACTAAATGGAGGTTGGGCAATATATTTTAGGATTAAATGAAATTTTTTAGGGTCAAATGTAGGTTGGGCAACATATTTGTTTTGTATTTTTCAGACAGGAACCTACAAAAGAACCATTCAGTCCACGAACACAGCTATAGGACCAAATCATCACCATCATCATCACCTGCATTACTACCCTTCTTAGTATTGTTGTTGTCGTCAGTGCCATCACTATTGTTGCCGCCTTCCTCTGTCTCAGCATCAAACATAAAATCATGCTTCCCTTCCTCGCTTTGTAACTGCTGCCCAAAGTCAGGAGCAAGTATAGCTATCATGGTATTTAAAGTTTCTTGGTTCGGCTGCACCAAACTCGATCAAACGAACGAAATGAGAATATGTTGTAATGGGCATTCTTTTGTAAAAAATATATGAAAATAGAAAGGAAGTAACCAAACCGTCCGCAGATCCAAGCAGGTCAAATTTCTGGAAAATGGAATCAGTTCAAGTTTCCAAAAAGGGAAACGAAAATAACTCGGTATTCAAAGCAATGAATGTTGTAGCATACAAAAAACAATTGCAAATAAAATGAGGGACTTAATAGTATTTAAAAATATAGAATTGTAGAGAGAATGAAAATGCGGAATTAATTTTAAGTATATATTTTGCTCAGACTGCCCATTAATTAAATATCGACATCATTTTATTGAGCGAGAACACTATTTTCTTTCCGTAGCCAACAACACGAACCAAGCCGAGAGTATGCTGTATCAACCAAACCAAAGGCATAAGGTAGTGAGGGAAAGAGCAAATTGTAATATATAGGGAAGCGAAAGGTTGCCTAAAAAATAGGCCGTCCAATATTCGCTAACCATAAGCCTACAATTTACAACTCACAACTTACCCATCAAGGATTTAGTAGGGCTTCGACTAAATAATGAAATGTGAAAGTAAAAATATAGTCAACCATATACAGTAAAAAGATAGTTTGATTTGTTAAAAAATGATGCAATTGACGAAATTCCAAAAAAAACTAACAGAATCTTTAAATTATAACAAAGTGTACAAAACCAACTGTAACAAACAGTAAATTCGTACTGTAAGGAAAGCTCAAGTACAACATAAGGAAATTAAACAATTCAAATTACAACAAATTGCAATATAACATAAGAAAATTAAACAATTCAAATACAAATCACATGTTTTGTAGGGAATACATATTATCGGTTTACTGCATACAATTCTCCATATTTATTATTCATATCTTTAAAGTTACAAATTCTATATAGTTTTTTATTTGTTGTCTCCAGCTTCTTCATTAGCATCTTTGGAGCTACACATATAATAAAAAAACATTAGTAGTTTTATAGATGAATAGCAAAATGCTTAATTAAAAGAAAGTTCAATAGTAAATATCACCTTCGACAGTGTCTTTTTGCAGGAGGAACTTCAAATGACTTTGTGGGTGATTGTGTAAAGCTACATTTAAAAATCAAACGATAAATATAACAAATAAGAGTGCCTGTTTACACCAAGTGCCCCCTCGTAATTACCGAATTTTATTTAGGAGGCAACGACGTTAACGGGAATGGTAAAATGACGAAAATGACAGGGGGTAAAGTGGAAAAGCGGGATATGACAGGGAGGTTTTCCGTAATTTAACCAAGAAAATATGAAAGATTATTATATGTGCTAAAAAAATGAAGCTTCATAAAATCTACAGCTGGCTAGAAAGCCACTTTGCTGCTAATGATGATTCAGATGATGAAATTTCACACAACTCAGAAGAAGGAGAAAATAATATGATCTTATAGCAAAAGAAGCGAAACATTAGTTTTAAATTTAAGGTTAAGAAATTCAATTCTAATTGTTACGTAGAAAAGATTTTTAGGTCAATCTCTTCATGAGTGCTCCAAAGAGTAAAAAAAAAGAGGGAAATATGCATGAAATCTCTCACTTCAATTCGACAATTTTTTTCTTATTTAATCATAATTATCTTAATTTTTACTCTGATCTCTGCTATTTTTTCGCACTTGTTTTTTTGCTAATTTTTTCATATTTAATTTAACTTATATAACTAAAATCTCATCAAATTCTTATTAGTGGGGTATTCTCATTATTTGTTTTTTTTTTCTGGTAAATTATTCTCATTAAAACTAATCTAAATTCTAAGATTATTATATTAAAAATGCAATTGTTATTTGTCCTATGCAAGAAATAGTTTTTAAGAAATATAAAATGTTTCTCTAGATTAATTTGCTTTTTTTTTTTTTTTAAAGAATACTACTAATCATTACATATACGAAACCGAAACAACTACATGTAAATATAAAACAACAACAACATTAAACAAAATAAATAATAAAAACAAAATTTGCAGCTTTTTTTTTGCCATCTAAGCAATTGGTGTCGTTCTTCTTTTTTTTTCTGCAGGTTTTTTTTTTTTTTTGTCGTCTAAGCATTAAAAACTAAGAAGTAATTACATTAAACCCCAAATACACTAATTAGGCAAAGTGGAAATGAAAATACAAAAAAATTATTTTGTTTGAGTACCAATATTAAATTCTTTCATTCCTACAGTTGTTTCGACCGAAGAGCATCAAATCACCATTTAGATATACATATACATATAAGCATCTAAAACACTAATAGTATTGATGAGTATATACTATTGCTAACATATTAGGCTCGATCTGATAAATACATAGGACAGAACTTATAAAGTAACAGAAAATAGTTCAGCAAGCGAGCAGATTTCAATACAAAATAGGTATATGTAAACGGCAAAAATTTAACCAGACATTATTAACAGAGGCTGTAGCAATTACTAACAGCCAATTCAAGCCACAATGCCTTCTAGATCCGACATTCAGAATGCAACGTATTTCATGATTGAAACTTCCTCGCAAGCAGTCTCGAAAAACCTAAGAAATAAAAAACATAAAAAACCAATCAATTCTAAGCGAACTGAACAATAATCGAGAGCGAACCGAATAGAAAAATAGCACGGACAAATCACAGAAGGAAGAAGGTAAAGATCAGAGCAAACAGTTAAAGGAAGAACTAAACAACGTTCCACGCATTGCTAACCAAAAAGATGCTACACATTAAAACATTGTTCAAGCCTGCAAATCTTGACATCATCGCCTCCGTAAACCCAGCATACAAACAAAACAACAAACAAAGCTAACAAAAAATATAAGAATAGAATATAAACCACAGGAAAACACAGGAAAGAAGACCAAAAGAACCAAAATCCAAGACAACAAAAGCCACTGCAGGGAACCCACAGAAGGAAACAGCAGTTGCGACCACACCAACGGACCCACCAGTATCCGGCAAACATTCTCAAGTAAAGCAACTTGTAAGCATCATCTCCATAATTGAGAAGTTTGGTGAGACATAACTTTGTGGATCAATTCCATATATTATTCTGATTAATATTGCAATTAATAAAAGCTTAAAGTGTGACACTAACTGCTACTACTCCTACCATGATCTTAGGTTAGTTATTTGTGGAAGTGTAATTGTTCTAAAAGGTCAAATGACCAAAGTTTAATCACAACATCAATTCCGAAAACCCTAAAAGTATATAAGACAAAAAAACAAAATCAAAAGAATAATAAGAAAACTCTGGAGAAAAATTAGAGTTGGAGACTCAGAAACAGCAGAATCTGAAACATGGAGCAAAATAACCAGCAACAAATAGCTAAAAGTGCAGATCCTTGGACCACAATAAATCAGAAGAGAGTAAACCACAACAGTCACAATATAAAAGAGAAAAAAAAAATCTTTAACAAAGGATCAGACAAAGACAAATGAATAAGGGAAAAGGTAAAGAATGCAACAAAAAAGCTAACAGAGAGAGCATCATGACCAATCCAAATTTATTAACAGATCCGAGGACTACAACAGTGAGACTAAACCAGGGGAAAAAAATTTTATATTAAAGCAGCAGTATTTTGCTCAGTAGAGTTAGGATTGCATAAGATTTTTTCTAAATTAAATCGGTACCTTATATGCAAGTTTTTTTCTCCCAAATTAAAATATTTCCCACGTATAAATATATGGGCGAAGCAATTCCAGCGTGATAGAAAAGCAGGAAGGTAAAATCAAATAGAAGTATTATGCAAAGAAACTGTAAAGAAGTAAACAAATTGCGCAAAGGCAGAGGGAGAAGGGCGTACCCAAACTGGAGGAATGAGTTGGTATTTATAGGCAAACCTGGACAGAGAGGGCGTTCTCAATCGTCTTCACAGAGCAGGCTCGGGATGAGATAGGCATGTGAACACCCTAGAGCTAGCCTGCTGAACAACAGGACGCGGAACCAGGAGGGGAGGGAGGGGGGTTACTCACCAGGTAGGAGGCTCGGTGTACGACGTCTATGAGCGACGAGGGGGAAGGGATGACCTCACTAACAGGACATCCGAACCTTAGGTCTTGCGGTAGGGACCCAGGGACCAGCACCATATCGAGAGGCCCGGCGTACGGGACGGGGGGCCCAGCACAGAAACCGCAATACCTAGCGAGGGCAAGGACGCCCGACCCGCAGGTAAGGAAGGGCACGAACAGCCGCGGTCGCCGAACCAACCCGGGTCGATGTACGGCGGCGTAGGTACCTAAGGATCGGACGAACAGGGGGGGGGGGGGGGCGCGGGGGCCCTCAAATCCGACGTCAGGAAACCAGGACGAACAGGGACGGGCGGCGGGCACCCTCAAATCGACCAATCACAAAAGGGGTATCACAAAGAAGGGGAGGAAGGACAGCACAGTGCGCACCCATGTGGAAGGGCGCGGGCAACCCGGCGCGGGAGAAGCGCACAGCAAGAGGGAGTAACAGGGAGAGAGGAAAACCTAGAGGAAATAAAAGAGAGAGACCGAGAATGAGAGGGCTCTGGATCGGAGTCCAAACCACACACACGAAGCACGGCTAGCCGCCACGTCGGCTCGGAACGACTGAGAGCCCTCCACGGAGGCTCCGCACACTTGAGGATTTATATCTTCTATTGATAACATTAGTAATATTGGGCCAGAAAAAGATGGAAGAAAACGCAAATAGGAATGTGCATCTGCATAACATAATGATACTGCAAAAATTATATCGTAATCTATCTAGTATAATCTACACAACACAATATTTTGTACATAAATAAATAATATATATATTTTTTATGTTTTCACAGTACATTAATAAGTAACCAACAATATCCAGTGAAGCCTAAAAGTCATTTATGTTTTATTTAGTGTTTTAATAATTTTTTGAGACGATATGTTGAATGATTTATATTTTGAGTTCCGCAGAAGACCGTAAAATTTCAAAAGATGAATTTTATTGGATTTTTTTTTTCTTTTTTTCTTGAAGTTGTTGCCTTGCTGGTGGGTTTCTAAACTCTAAACGCACCCCTATTCCAAAATAAACTTATGCTAAGATACCATTTGAGAAGCCAAAGGATCAAATCTCTAAACTTTCAATGCTCCATTAATCAAATGCCTCCATCGACGCGCGCCCATTGCATTCTTGTAAGACCCGCTTTGTCCGTCCGGTTTATCTCTCCTCTTTCCGCGGGCGGGACATCCGGCGGGTGCATTTACTCGCTTAACTCCGGACGATCCGTTGAGGCTCGCGGGTAATTTTAGGGGATAAAGCTCGCGAAACGGAGAATGGTGGTGCGATCGGATTCGGGTTCCGACCCCGGGATCTCCCAGAACTTAAATTGGAAGTTGGACCCCCTTTCGGGCGTTCCGGGATCCGTGCGGACGATCCGCACGCTTTCCGAGGTAACTGGCAGCCGCTAGATGATATTACTTTTATTAATTATTATTATTATTATTTTTTCTTATTTCTATTATTTATTTATTCGGTCGAACGGGGGAAGGGTCTATAAAAAAAACTGACTTAGGGTTTTTGGGATCCCGGTACCTCCCTTTTTCCTCCCTCCTTCGACCGTGCGGCTAGGGTTTCTGGGAACGATCAGAGCGGAAGAGCGAAGGAACCAGCGACCCAAATCCTTTTTCGCCTTCGTTCGAGACCCCTCCGACGCAAGGATCCGCGATCCCCTCCTCTCCCACCTCCCGCGTTCTGAGATAATTTTTATTATTTCTTTTATTTTATTTTTAGGTAGGGCTACGTGGTCGTCGGGCCGCCGAGCCGCCGCCACGGGGTGGGGACGGGCGCCGCCGGCGACGGACGCCGCCGCCGCGAGCGGCACGCCGCGCGCGTGTTGCCGCGCTGGGCCGCCACGCGGGCGCGCACCCGCACGGCGCGCCGCCGCGGCCGCCCGCGGCGGGGCGCCCGCGCGGCCGTCGCCGCGGGGCGGGGGCACCTACGCGGGGCCGCCCGCGGGCAGGGCGCCCGCGCGGCAGTCGCCGCGCGCGGGCGCCGCGGGGGGGGGGGGGCACCTGCGCGGCGCGCCGCCGCGCGGGGCCGCCCGCGCCGCGGGCCCGCCCGCGCCGCGGGCCCGCGCGGCTGCCGCAGCGCGGGCGGGGCGCCCGCGCGGCCGCCGCCGCGCGGGGCCGCCCGCGGGCGGGGCGCTCGCGGGGTGCGTCGCCGCGCGGGGCCGCCGCGCCGCGGGCGGTGCGACGGCGCGGCATGTTGTCGGGAGACCACCGCGGACGGAATGGGGACCGCGCGGAACTGTCCGTGGGGTGTGCGTGCGACGCACGGGTCGGTGCCGTGCAAAGGTGGATGCCGCACGAAGTCCGGGGATCGCGTCGGGTCTCTCGCTGTCCTGTATTTTAGTAGACCTTTAGTCTTGGTTACTTAGTCTGAGCTTTCTGTTGTTCCCTCAGGAGTGCGGGACGTATTAAGCTCGACGGGCGTACAGGACGGGACGAACCAACCTCTAAACTTCCCTTCAGGTGGGTACAATTTCCAGGGTATATGGAAGAAAGGGTATAGGTTACACAATTTGCATGATCGGGCAAGGGTGGAGCTTAAGTAATCACTGTTTATGATACTAACCCTACATATATACCGTAAATTATCCAATCGTTATGAGGCTCTTGTTTTGCTACACGCACACCGGCAGTTTGGCCACCGCGAGGGTGTGCTTTTCCGGGAAAGTGGTACGTTGACCCGTGTACCCCACGTGACGGTGACGTTAGGAAAGGGGGCCCCCGCGGGTGGGGGGTGTGAGCGGTGAAGCCGGGGCGGGTGCCCGGCGGCCGAGGCAGGGGCTCGGCAGGGGACACCGGGGTAGGCGCCCGGTGTGGTGGTCGGGAAAGGTGCCCGATTTTATTTGATTCAGGGTAGGTCATTAACGGCGTCGACTGTACTCCGAGTCAAAAAGGGGGTTGCTCCGGATATCGTGGTTTGAGTGTTTTTGCCCTTTTTGCATATTGTGCCATTTCTAGTCACTGACTTCCCACTTGGTGACAGGTTCGTCCCGGGGCGAGTGTTGAGACGCTGGTGAGGCCGCGCGTACGATGTTCGGAGGACTCTGAGTGGCTTAATTTCAGTTGACTCATTCTCCTTTTACTTTATTAAACATGTTAACTAGATGTGGTGTGCGATACCCCCATGGGATCGACGTGGATGTTGCCATTTTCCTTTTATTAACTGTTGCATGAATGTGGATTCTTTCTCTCCTCTTAGCCGCTTTGAAGTACAAATAAAAACTGTCTGCAAAAACCGTTTTAAAAGAAATATGGACGTCGGGTGGGCGCCACTTTCAAAACCTTGTGATGATTTATCGTTTACAAACAATCGGCCTCTTTTCAAACATATGAGTAGATGGGCGGTGTGGTCGTATGTTGTGTGCGCCTGTGCCTTGAACTAATGTGGTTAAAGCTATACGTGTTGTATTATGTACTCAGGACGCCGTGCATATGCAAAGGAGACTCCGCCCGTTCGCAGAGTGAATTTGCATATGCGGCGGGTCTGTGCACGCACCGGGGCGGATCCTCTACAAAAAAAAATAAGTACGCTAATCCAGGAGCATCGGGGCCTCAATCTTCCGCGCGTTGGGACCCCCGGGGCGTGACAGATTAAGATGGTATCAGAGAGTTGAACTTTGACCACAATAGTCCGGGCCCAGCATCCACGGGGCGCAAACACTCTAGCTAATGAACAACAAAGTGAACATCGTATAGGTCAGTAGGACGTGAGTGCTCGTGGGGAGGGGAAATTAGTGGTCCCTTTTTGTGCCAGAATCAAGGTGTTACTTTAGGTCAGCCTAGAAGTAACTGGTTTTGTGCATGTGTCTAGATCATGGCTAGAACTAGATCTGCCACGGAGGAGGCAGGGGCGGACGCAGCGGCGTCGACGGCCGCAGAGAACCAGCTCCTGAGACAGCAATTGCGGGAAATGGCAGAGCAGTTAACAACCCTCACGAACCAAGTACGACAGCTGACCCAGCAGCAGCAGCAGCATCCTGCCGCGACGGTGGTGGTGACCCAGGGCCCCTCTCCGGGGCAAACAGCAGCAGCAGCGGATCCGAGAAAGGCAGAGGCTGAAACAGGGGCCGCCCCAGCCCAGGGCGAGGCACCCGAGGCACCACCCCAACAGACGGTGCCAGAGGTGGGCCCTACGCCGGCAGCAGTGGGGTCGGCGCCGGGGACCTCGACCAGGGGCGCAGCGGGGGAGACATTGGTGACACCACCTCCCGCCGTGGCCGTCACGGTCGCGGGGGAAGGGACTGCCCAGCCGACTGAACGGGACCGTGTTCGAGCCAATCTGGCAGATTTTAAGAAGTACGACCCACCAGTGTTCGAAGGGGAGACAACAGACCCCTGGGTCGTGGAGAAGTGGGTCGACACGATGGAGAAGTTATTCGAAGACCTGCTGATGGAAGAGCACGAACGGGTTCCCCTGGCCGTCCACTTTCTAGAGGGGAATGCCCGCATCTGGTGGAAGACGGTGCGGCCTGACTCCGCCAAGGGTGCCGCTCTCCCATCTTGGACCACCTTTAAACAAGAACTGTTCGGGGCGTTCTTCACCAGCAGCGTCAAGAAGCAGTTAGAGGACAACCTAAACCACATCCGGCAGGGCAATCGAACAGTCATGGAGTATCAAAGGGAGTTCGTGAGACTGGCGAACTGCGTCCCTTTCGTTATACGGGACGAGTCTCACAAGGCGCAGCTGTTCGTGGACGGACTACGGAGCGACATTTTCCAAGTTGTGGACGCAGCTGATTTACACACTTTCCAGAAGGTGGTCGACCGGGCCACCATCGTAGAGCGCGGCTTCGCCGTCACGCGCGCTCGGAAGGATGACCACTCTCAGCAGGAAGACAGGAAGCGGTCTCTGTCGTACTCTGGGGGCGGCTCTTCCAGTGGGAGTCGACGCTCCAAACGGTGGAGATCCCAACAAAGGGCCCGGAGCGCACCTTCAGGGGGGGCAGAGATCGGATGATAGGCCCTGCGTTATTTGCGGCGGAGCGCACCGGGTGACGGAGTGCGCCAAGCGACAAGACCACTGCTTCCGATGTGGCCAGCAGGGGCATTTTCGTTTCAACTGTCCCCTGAACCAAGGCGCAGCATCTTCAGCAGCCTCCGCGCCAGCACCTCAGCATACGGGGCGAGGCAAAGCCCCGATGACATCGGCCCCCAGACCACCATCACCACGACCAACAGGGGACAGACCGCCCCAACCAGGAGGCCGAGTCTACTCAATGAACCCTCAGGAGGCGTACCCATCGGAGGACGTCGTCGCAGGTATCACTCGCGTTTCTCCTTACCGCGCTAGAACTCTTTTCGACACCGGAGCAACTCTCTCGTTTATGTCTTGTGATTTTGCATTGACCCATGGTATCGAGGGAAGACCCCTACCTAGTGTAATGTCGGTCCAAACCGCGGGAGGATCTTTGGAGGCCCGCAACTTTATACCCTCCTGCCCGATAAGGTTAGGGAGGCTTTCCTGCCCCTGGGATTTAGTAGTTATCCCTTTAAAGGAGTACGATGTAGTCCTGGGAATGGACTGGCTCACGTGGTATCAAGCGGTGATTGACTGTGAGAAGCGCCAGGTGCGGCTGCTGTACCCCGAGTTCCCGGAAAACGTGTACTTGGCGTGCAAGAGTGTCTCCTTTTCTTCCATCATTTCCGCGTCACGTGCAAGGAAACTGATTGAGGGAGGGTGCGCGGCTATCTGGCGTCGGTGGACCTGGCCACGAGACCCTCTGAGGCACTCTCCGATATCCCGGTAGTGAGGGAATTTCCCGATGTCTTCCCCACCGAACTGCCTGGGATGCCTCCCGAGCGGGAGGTTGTGTTTCCGATTGAGCTTCAACCCAACACCCGACCAATCACGAAAGCGCCGTATAGAATGGCCTTCACTGAATTAAAGGAACTTAAGGCGCAGCTTGAAGACCTTCTGGACAGAGGGTTCATCAGGCCGAGTGCGTCGTCTTGGGGCGCGCCGGTGCTCTTCGTGCGTAAGAAGGACGGAAGCTTGCGACTGTGTATCGACTACCGGGAGATTAATAAGGTCACGGTGAAGAATAAGTACCCCTTACCAAGGATAGATGACCTCTTCGATCAGCTGAGGGGAGCGACAGTCTTCTCTAAGATTGATTTGCAGTCAGGCTACCACCAGCTCAGGGTGCGAGACGAGGACATCCCAAAGACAGCCTTTCGGACCCGGTATGGCCACTACGAGTTCAATGTAATGCCGTTCGGGCTCACCAACGCCCCAGCGGTGTTTATGGATATGATGAACCGAATCTTCCGGCCCTTCCTGGATCGATTTGTAGTGGTTTTCATCGATGACATCCTAATTTATTCGCCCACTGATGGGGAGCACGAGGAGCATATGCGAATCGTCCTAGAGACGCTCAGAGAACAGAAATTGTTCGCCAAACTCAAGAAGTGCGAGTTCTGGCTGCGCAAAGTGGGATTTTTGGGGCATATCATCTCAGCTGCAAGACTCGCGGTGGACCCGAAGAAGGTGGAGTCAGTAACTGATTGGCCCCAGCCGACCTCGGTAACGGAGGTCCGTAGCTTCCTAGGCCTGGCAGGATACTACAGACGCTTCGTCGAAGGCTTCTCGAAGATTGCGACTCCCCTGAACCGCCTGACCCGTAAGGGAGAAAAATTCGTATGGACGGCCCAATGCCAAGAAAGCTTCGAGGAGCTCAAGAGAAGGCTGACGAGAGCACCAGTACTGGCGCTGCCGACACCCGGAGAGGCGTGCTGATGCAGCAGGGGAAGGTGATAGCCTATGCCTCCCGGCAGCTCAAGGAATACGAACGGAACTACCCGATACACGACCTGGAGCTTGCCGCGGTCGTCTTTGTTCTGAAGCTATGGAGGCACTACCTCTTTGGCGTCCACTGCAACGTATTCTCGGATCACCAAAGTCTCAAGTACCTCTTCACTCAGAAGGAATTAAACCTACGGCAGAGACGGTGGTTGGAGTTGCTGAAGGATTACGACCTTACAATCCAGTACCACTCGGGAAAAGCAAACGTGGTGGCGGATGCCTTAAGCAGGAAGGGACGAGCGGAAGGAACGTCGGCAAGAGGGATTACCCAGCAAGAAGACCTGATCGCGGAATTCTCGCGATTACGATTGGAAGTGGTACCAGCAGGGACGGTCGAGCAACTAATGTCCTTGGTGGTCACGCCCACATTGATCGAAAGGATCCGAGAAGGGCAGGGTACCGACCCACAATTACAACTGGAACGAGCTAAAATCTCCCCAGAACAGGAGGGAGACTTTTCGGAGGGGACGGACGGTATACTCTGGTTCCGAGGGCGGATATGCGTGCCCGATCTGTCAGACCTGAAGAAGGAAATCCTGACTGAAGCGCATTGCGCCCCTTATGCGGTGCACCCTGGAGGCACCAAGATGTACAGGGATCTCAGGCAGACCTTTTGGTGGCCGAAGTTGAAGAGAGACGTGATGCAGTTCGTGGCGCACTATTTGATCTGCCAGCAAGTAAAGGCGGAGCACCAACGACCGGCAGGAAAGCTGCAGCCACTACCAGTGCCGGAATGGAAATGGGAGCAAATAACCATGGACTTTGTCACCGGGCTCCCGCGATCGCAACAAGGACATGACGCCATCTGGGTCATTGTGGATCGGTTAACCAAGTCAGCTCACTTCTTGCCCGTCCACACGACCTGGACACGCGATCGACTGGCTCAGGTCTACATCAGCGAGATTGTGAGACTACACGGGGTACCAGCATCAATCACCTCGGACAGGGACACGAGGTTTGTTTCGAACTTTTGGCAGAGCTTACAACGGGCCTTGGGAACCAAGCTGCACTTCAGCACAGCCTTTCACCCTCAAACGGACGGACAGTCCGAGCGGGTAATTCAGATCCTCGAGGATATGCTCCGAGCCTGCGTACTTGACTTTGGAGACGGATGGTCGCGCCACCTACCTCTAGTGGAGTTCGCCTACAACAACAGCTACCAGGCTAGCATCCGTATGGCGCCGTACGAAGCTCTGTATGGCAGGCGCTGTAGGTCTCCGATCTGTTGGGACGATTTGGGAGAGCGGAAATTCTTGGGGCCGGATCTGGTGGCAGAGAGACCGAGGAAAAGGTGCGCCTCATTAGGCAGCGGCTGGTGACCGCCCAAAGCTGACAGAAAAGCTACGCGGATCAGAGGCGTCGCGATTTGGAGTTCCAGGTGGGGGAGCATGTGTTGCTGCGGGTTTCGCCGTCCAAAGGGGTGAAACGGTTCGGGCTGAGAGGCAAGTTGACCCCACGTTATGTGGGGCCCTTCGAAATCTTAGAGCGCATCGGCACGGTGGCCTATCGCCTCGCCCTACCGCCGAACCTTGACCAGGTGCACGATGTGTTCCACGTGTCCATGCTTCGTAAGTACCTCCCCGACCCATCGCGGGTGCTCGACGTCACCGCGGTCGAGCTCAAAGAGGACCTAAGTTACGAGGAAGTGCCAGTGCGGATCCTAGCACGGGAAGATAAAAAGTTGCGGAATCGGACGATCCCCTACGTGAAGGTGTTGTGGAGCAATCAAGAGGAACGCGAGGCGACCTGGGAACCCGAGTCGAAGATGAGGGAGTGCTACCCGGACCTGTTCACCGCGGAGGGGAGTTAAGTTTCGAGGACGAAACTTGGTTTTAGTGGTGAGTGATGTAAGACCCGCTTTGTCCGTCCGGTTTATCTCTCCTCTTTCCGCGGGCGGGACATCCGGCGGGTGCATTTACTCGCTTAACTCCGGACGATCTGTTGAGGCTCACGGGTAATTTTAGGGGATAGAGCTCGCGAAACGGAGAATGATGGTGCGATCAGATTTGGATTCCGACCCCGGAATCTCCCAGAACTTAAATTGGAAGTTGGACCCCCTTTCGGGCGTGCCGGGATCCGTGCGGACGATCCGTACGCTTTCCGAGGTAACTGGCAGACGCTGGATGATATTACTTTTATTAATTATTATTATTATTATTTTTTCTTATTTTATTATTTATTTATTCGGTCGAACGGGGGAAGGGTCTATAAAAAAAACCGACTTAGGGTTTTTGGGATCCCGGTACCTCCCTTTTTCCTCCCTCCTTCGACCGTGCAGCTAGGGTTTCTGGGAACGATCAGAGCGGAAGAGCGAAGGAACAAACGACCCAAATCCCTTTTCGCCTTCGTTCAAGATCCCTCCGACGCAAGGATCCGCGATCCCCTCCTCTCCCACCTCCCGCGTTCCGAGGTAATTTTTATTATTTCTTTTATTTTATTTTTAGGTAGGGCTACGTGGTCGTCGGGCCGCCGAGCCGCCGCCACGGGGTGGGGACGGGCGCCGCCGCGACGGACGCCGCGAGCGGCACGCCGCGCGGCGCGTTGCAGGCGCCGGGCGCGGCGCACCCGCGCGGCGTGCCGCCCGCGGGGCACGCCGGCGGGGGGGCGGGGCGCCACGCAGCTGTCGCCGCGCGGGGCCGCCCGCGCCGCTGGCAGCACGCCCGCGCGGCTGCCACCGCGCGGGGCCGCGCGCGGGGGCGGGGCGCCCGCGCGGCCCGCGCCGCACGAGGCCGCCGCGCGCGGGCGGTGCGACGGCGCGGCATGGGTCGGGAGACCGCCGGGGACGGACTAGGGACCCGCGCGGAACTGTCCGTGGGTGTGCGTGCGCGCACGGGTCGGTGCCGTGCAAATGTGGATGCCGCACGAAGTCCGGGGATCGCGTCGGGTCTCTCGCTGTTCTGTATTTTAGTAGACCTTTAGTCTTGGTTACTTAGTCTGAGCTTTCTGTTGTTCTCTCAGGAGTGCGGGACGTATTAAGCTCGACGGGCGTATAGGACGGGACGAACCAACCTCTAAACTTCCCTTCAGGTGGGTACAATTTCCAGGGTATATGGAAGAAAGGGTATAGGTTACACAATTTGCATGATCAGGCAAGGGTGGAGCTTAAGTAATCACTGTTTATGATACTAACCCTATATATATACCGTAAATTATCCAATCGTTATGATGCTCTTGTTTTGCTACACGCACACCGGCGGTTTGGCCACCGCGAGGGTGTGTTTTTCCGGGAAACTGGTACGTTGATCCTTCTACCCCACGTGACGGTGACGTTAGGAAAGGGGGCCCCCGCGGGTGGGGGGTGTGAGCGGTGAAGCCGGGGCGGGTGCCCGGCGGCCGAGGCAGGGTCTCGGTAGGGGACACCGGGGTAGGCGCCCGGTGTGGTGGTCGGGAAAGGTGCCCGGTTTTATTTGATTCAGGGTAGGTCATTAACGGCATCGACCGTACTCCGAGTCAAAAAGGGGGTTGCTCCGGATATCGTGGTTTGAGTGTTTTTGCCCTTTTTGCATATTATGCCATTTCTAGTCACTGACTTCCCACTTGGTGGCAGGTTCGTCCCGGGGCGAGTGTTGAGACGGTGGTGAGGCCGCGCGTACGATGTTCGGAGGACTCTGAGTGGCTTAATTTTAGTTGACTCATTCTCCTTTTACTTTATTAAACATGTTAGCTAGATGTGGTGTGCGATACCCCGGTGGGATCGACGTGGATGTTGCCCTTTTCCTTTTATTAACTGTTGCATGAATGTGGATTCTTTCTCTCCTCTTGGCCGCTTTGAAGTACAAATAAAAACTGTCTGCGAAAACCGTTTTAAAAGAAATATGGACGTCGGGTGGGCGCCACTTTCAAAACCCTGTGATGATTTATCATTTACAAACAATCGACCTCTTTTCAAACATATGAGTAGATGGGCGGTGTGGTCCTATGTTGTGTGCGCCTGTGCCTTGAACTAATGTGGTTAAAGCTATATGTGTTGTATTATGTACTCAGGACGCCGTGCATATGCAAAGGAGACTCCGCCCG
This sequence comes from Tillandsia fasciculata, assembly GCA_029168755.2. Taxonomy (NCBI): domain Eukaryota; kingdom Viridiplantae; phylum Streptophyta; class Magnoliopsida; order Poales; family Bromeliaceae; genus Tillandsia; species Tillandsia fasciculata. The sequence continues at coordinate 244,633 of JAQOTM010000225.1, read as the reverse complement.
TTCGCGGAGTGAATTTGCATATGCGGCGGGTCTGTGCACGGACCGGGGCGGATCCTCTACAAAAAAAAATAAGTACGCTAATCCAGGAGCATCGGGGGCTCAATCTTCCACGCGTTGGGACCCCCGGGGCGTGACAATTCTATTGTGTCACACTACGTAATTGTACACGGCACTACCAGACTGGCCTTAAATTTTTCTCCAAATGACATACTAACTACTTTAGGTTGTGATTGTTCATCTTATGTGGATCAGGTCTAAGTAGTAGACTAGTAATTAGGTTTAAACATGTTCCATCTATGTATTTTTTTTTTTGAGAGAAAGATAGCATTTTACTCATTTCGTTTATCTTGAAATAAATTTAGTTGAAAATATAAAGCAACTAGGCTTCGAATTCGGGATCTCGAGTATCAACCACCAAGTTCTTTGCGTGTTGATACAATTGCCTGTACATTTTTGCCTTGATAATAATGTGCATAAGGAAAGAATAATTGAATATATCTTTGAGCAAAATTATTTAACAAATGATCAATTTAGATAGTATTAACAAAATAGATAAATTTTTTTTAGTTAATTATTTCCTGATTTTAAAATTATAAATTAGACAAATATTGAAATATAGAATAATATGATAAATTAGCTCACTTTAGTAATTTTTTTTTAACTGAATTTAACTATTATTACAAGGGCTGGGCCCAAAAAAATCTTTTGGGCTTTGGGTCGGGCTTTTATTCAATTTTTTCTAAAAAATTAAAGTTCGGACCAAGCCCAAGCCCAAAGCCCAATATCTATCGGGCTTTGTTGAGACCCACTTTATATATTTGCCACATAGCTCATATATATTTTTATTTTATATTAAATTGAAATGAAATATCTCTATACCTATTTATAATCTATCAATCTATTAACTTATATTAGTCCCATAATTTCTAATCCATGTGGTATTCTTTTCTTAATCTTGGGCATGTGGGACCTACTTTTTAGTGTGTTTAATTAGCTTAATCATGGACATGTGGGGTCTACCTGCCCATATCTTTGCTTAATTAGGTTTTCCTACTTTCAATTAATCAGTTTCTCGCGGGTTGGTTTGTCTTTTCTATGTACGAAAAATTGAACCATATTTGTCGTCGATCTTTTTTCTTTCTCCATTGTTTCAATTCATGTTGCTTCATTCTCCTCTACTAATCCTCCTCTAGACTATTATCAGTTTATCACATATAACGCATCATTATCGAATCCTCTCTCTCTCTGCGGCAGCGAGGGATCTCTAAAAGAGATGCAAAATAGTATATATGACCACCATCTCTAACAATGCCGCCACATAAGAAGGCGGTGACTTCGTCTTAGGCCTCTTATGTGACACTCCAATAGTCCCATATCGGATAGGAATGAGATTGTGATTGGATATATAAAGACACGGACATTAGTAATAATAACTGAGTTTAAGCATTTTGGATTGTGGTTTGGGACCAACGAGTTATTATTGCTAGTGGGCCGGATCGTTACATCTCACCTCGGCCTAGCATGCGTGAGCTCCTCTGTGACACCCCCGGAATTTGGATTAGTCCTCTATATAAATGATATAATAGGACTAAAATCTCTAACCCGGCTATAGCATTTTGGATGGTAGCAAGATCCAAGAGGAACATGAGAGTTAAGCGTGCTAGAGCTAGAGTAGTTCTAGGATGGGTGACCCCCTGGGAAGTGGGGCGTCATAGTTGGTATCAGAGCCATTCACCAGCCGGAAATGTGAGATGAGTCTCGGCTGAGCCAGGGTTATATAGCGGGTAGATCGAGGCTCCCCGGCTAATGACCGTTGTGAGTGGAGTGCAGCTCCTCACAAGGTCGGCTAAGGCTAGCGAGACGAGTCTCACATCGCCTGGTGATTGTGAGTGTGCTTGAGCCTGACGTGGACGTCAGGGCTTAAAGGGGGGAAGAATGTGACACCCCCGAAATTTGGATTAGTCCTCTATATAAATGATATAATAGGACTAAAATCTCTAACCCGGCTATAGCATTTTGGATGGTAGCAAGATCCAAGAGGAACATGAGAGTTAAGCGTGCTAGAGCTAGAGTAGTTCTAGGATGGGTGACCCCCTGGGAAGTGGGGCGTCATATCCTCGCCCTCTGCAGTGGAGGATGAAGTTATCGAGGGAAGGCGTAGGAAAAGGATGAGGAGGAGGAGGAAGAGCCAACCATCTTCTCATCATCTTGAGGTCACCCCCGAGTAGCACCGTCGTCAGCCGCCACCGTTGGAAACCGGAGGGGCAACCTTTTCTCCTCTTTGCTCTCCTTCAGTACAGAGGTAACCCGAATCCCACTACCTTGTTCCTTTTGCTCCTGTGACCACCCCCTTGTCTTCTTCATCGCATGGAGATCTTCCCTGTGCAGCCCTGACGTCGGAGAAGACCTTGGATGCATGCGGGTGCAAATTGTTGGCCGAAATCCTAGTTCTTGGCCACGCTTTCTCCAGTGCTGCCACCACTTCTTATGCTCAGGTTTGAAGGGCTTGATGGTCTTCTGTTGGTCCCCAAGAGGCTCCCCATCGTTTATCGAGCACTCCCTATCAGCCAAGTTGCCGAAAAAGTTAACCTAGCTTCCTACAGCTAGGGCTTGGCCGATCTCCGGCGTGCGCCTCGGCCAGCGCCTCCCATTGTCGGCATCGCACCCCGATGGCCTCCCCTCATCAGACCCTACCCTCATGTGCCTTTGCTCGAGCCTCCCTACCGTCGAAACCACCACCCTCCATCTTTGCTCTTAGTGCGACCACAAGAGCTTCCTCCTACCAACCGCCGCACCTTGATGCTAGGGCCGTGCCTGGCAGGGCCTCTGGCACCTTCCTCGACCACCTCCTGCTGCTGTATGCCCCTGAGTCCCATCCAAATCCGAGCCTTGCAAGATCACCCAAGTCGAACCCAAGCACATCTTGGGTTTGGCCATAGTTGCTTCGGCGACTGTTCCTGTAATAATTGCGAATTTTAATTTTCGTTATTGGAATTAAGTTGGTTTTTCCAAAAAAGTCTTGGCTATATTTTTTTGTGAGGTATTTTATGTTGTTCGGGTCGTTTTGTTGTCAGGCTCGTTAAACAGAGAACGACGGTGCGATCGGATCACGAATCCGACTTACGGATCTCCCGAAAATTCACTTTTAAGTTATCGGGTCCGAAAAGATGAATTTGGAATTTACGGTACTTGTTAAGGCTTATGATGCATTGAAATTCATGCTAACGGATATGGGACGTTTCGAATGTTTGGCATGCATATCGAGGAAAGCGGGTGAAAATCCCTTATAAAAATATGAGATTTGGGATTTTCATACGTGCAAAAGAAAACCCTAATTTCCCATTTTCAAAGATTTCGATCTTTGGCTTCTTTCTCGTTGCGCGCGCCGGAAACCGGAGTCGAAAACGTCGCCATCGCCAGAGACCGGATTCAAAGTCGTCACCATCGCCGGAGATCGGAGTCGCGTCGTCTTTTCCGTCGAAGCGGAGGTGGTGAGCGGAGTCGTTCGACGGTGGGCAAGGCCACCATCACCGTTGCCCAAGTCGCAAGGCTGCCGCTGCTGCCCGTAGCCCGAGACGCGCCTCCCGCGCCACGTGCTACCAGCCACGCCACGCTGCCAAGCCGCCCGCATACCCTAGCCTACGCGTCGCCTGAGCGCTGCCAGGCCGCCCACACCCGAGCGCTGCGCGCCCTGCCAGCCCTCTCGCACCCGAGCGTCGTGTGCCCTGCGAGGCCGCCCGCGCTGCTGCCAGGACGCCGCGTCGCGTGTCCTGTCACCTCGCCTGCGCCATTGCCAGGCCCGCCGTTCGCGCCACGCTGCCCGTACCCACGCGCCCCCACGCCGCCAAGCAACGCGCTGCCCGCGCTTGTGTGGTCCGCGCCCGAGTGCCATGCGCCCGTGCGTGCAGCCTGACCGTGTCGCTGCCGTCAATGCCGTTGGACATCTTGGCCTCCGCCGCCATCAAGTTGTTGATCGGGCTTTCGTTTCGCAGAGCCGATCTCGTTCGTCCATCGTTCGTGGTTTCGCCTTGTCGTTTTTCATCGCGGACTTTGTCAAGGCGACGGTGGGAGCCCAGATTCGTTGGTTCGTTGTTTTGGGGTAGCTGTACATCAGTATTGGGTCTGATCTTTTCCACCACCGTCGATGTTTCGTCTGTCGCTTACGGTACACCTATAAAATCCATTTTTTCCGTAGTTTTGTATTTTTGCACGATTTTCTCTATCGGTTAGTGTTAGGGGTGTTTTACTGTGTTTTTACCTTCCGGGTGATCGTTTGTCACGGTAAAAGATCCTGTGGACTGTTTGTCCACATTCGAACGACGATAGAGTCGTTCGGGGCATATTTTTTATCGGTAAAATGATCAGTGCGATGATTCGGACATCGGAGGCGGTTCTGGTAATTTGGAACAAAAGAGACTTTGGCACAATAGTCGGGACCACTAAATCACCGGTTGAGGTAAAAATGATTGATTGTGTTATTTGGACTTTGAATAGGTCCGAATAAGGTTCCGAAGGCTTAAGAGGGTCGCGTGTGCGGTTGTTTATCTCCGATTGAGGTGGGTACCTTGATCCGAAGAAAAGAACGATTGTTGAATGGGTTTAATTCAACCTTTCTCTCATTCTTTATTATTATCTGATGACGCTTGCTCGATAGTAGGAAAAAAGATACGGCCACGGGTAATGTGACAGAACGATACACCAAACTAAGGCAAGGACTAGACAATTAACCTCGTTTTGTGATTATTGATATATGCTACACTTGGGCGACTGATTGTCGCAAGACAACTTTGTACATGGATACGTGATCGTCATGCTCTTAGCGTTTTTCACGCACACCAGCGATTTGGCCATCGCATCGGTGTACTTCTTCGGAAAGGTGGTTTATTTGACCCGCGATCCCTACGTGACGATTTGCGTAAGGGGACTCTTGCGGATATTGCGGTGCTGCGGTTATTGCAGTGGGTGTTATTTTGCACCGGCTTGTTGAGCAAGATTATTCTTGTGCTTGAGATCAGTGGACCGACACGACGGGTATGTTGTATTTCTTATGTGGGATTGGAGTGGTAGCGGTAAGGAGATTCAGATGTTCCAATTTACGGTTTGGTGTTTATTCATATTATCGTGTCTTTATTTATAGTCATTATTATAGTTCTGTTTATTTCCTTACTATGGTTCATGTCACTGACTCTCACTGTGTGACAGGTTTGGGCGGGGGTGGAGATCAGGATGGAGGCGAGGTGGTGACTAGGGAGTGATAGTCTTTCTTCATACTGGTGATGTCACGCCTCGGCGTCGAAACTGTGACCTGGGCCCGCCAATAGATCCACCGCCCATACGGGAGGCCCCGTATAGACGAAGCGACTAACTTGCAAAAGATCATACTAACCACTATACAGATATCAGAGCGAAAAAGTAAACTACTGAAATAAATACATACAACTTCAAATAGTACATACTCACAGTACATAGGTCTCTCCAAAATAAAACTCTCAAAATAAAAAGTACAAGATACATCCAAAATCTCTGACTGTACTAAAACATTACCAGGAAGGGGTACGCCTACTCTCTGCACTGGAGACGGGTAGGAATCTAACTCGCGACTCCCTTACCTCGGTCAGATGGATCAGCAACAGGAACGGTAGGAACTGGAGGAGAGGTCCCTAGAAAAAGTCACCAACCATGGGTGTGAGAACTACACCGCCACATAGTTCTCAGTGGGTACCGCCACCAAGCCCGACGGTTTGCCCACTAAGTGTACTAGAGGCATAAAATAACAAATGCAGTACTGAAAAGGCTGGAAATAACTCTACAGCTATTATGCCTCTATCTAAATGCTCAAGGGGGTGATACAGATCGAACATGATGCATCTACTATCTCTCGATAAAACAATCACCCAATCTACACTGACTGGCACATAGGCTCCAGTCAAACCTATGCCCACCTACTGCCATTACATCCACGGAGGACTGGACTTACGTAGGGCGTCCGTGACTGCCCAAAAAGGGCCCAGCCAGAAGGACTGCGTCGACAAGTCACGATAGCAAAGTAACAGGCCTTGCTCCGGAGCAGCACTCGAGGGGCGCGACCCCACCGAGAAAAGTATCCGCGCAGCTCTGTCAAGCTCCATGTGGCTCATGTAGGCTATAGTCCAAATCCACGATCAACAAGATCGACAGTAACCAACATCACATCTCTCACTCAGTGGCTGGAAATCCTCAACAACCGGGACCCACCGTCGACTCAAACGGCTCCCAAGACAAGTACTGATCTAAACATAGCTACCAGACTCCACTTGGCCCCCAGGCACGAGTGTAACATGCATCCCACGACTACCCGACCACTCGGCCAACTACCCGGGCGAGGAACTCTAAGTCTAGGTGACAAGAATAAATATGTGGGAGTGTCTAAAGCACAAATAAACTAGCCCAAGTTGGAGTTTTCTACTAGTCTGGTTGAACATGCAACATATGATAGGGTGCTAGGTCAAGTTCCAATAATAGCATTTAATTTAACACAAATAGGAAGCACTAATCAACATGATTATAATAACAACACCAGAAAACATTATCTCACACAAACATGCTTCCTATCACCGCTCACATTATGCATGCTCACTAACACATATAGAATTAGAGAACCGTCACACGGTTTTGGAGACGAAGCAACCCACTGAATGCGCGCGTTGATCCCAAGTCCAAATAAGCTGAAACTGCATGGGGATAATCCTCAGATTCCCACGATTCTAACGAGCCCAAAAACACCAGAAAACTCCTCCTGGGCACAAAGATTGAGTCCCAACATCGCGGTAAGCAAAAATCCCCACAATCACAAATCTGCGAAAAGATCAGTCCAAAAGAAGCCAAAATATCACCTGCGAGATGATCTCCTAAAATTCCAATAAAAATATGGCTGCGATCCTTGCGAAGCGTATATGTCGATCGAGTCCTCACAGGTCGAAATCCGATAACCGACCACGGAGATAAAAATCAAACAAGCTCCGCTGTCTAGGAAAACCAGCAGCAAGAAAAGAGGTTCAAAGATGTTCCAGAATCCACAATAAAAACCCATAACTGAGAGGAGCGGAAAACACAAAAAACGAAGATCTACCTCTCGTGAAACCGATGCCGCAAAAATCGGCCAAAAACTCTCTCCCGTTAGTCCTGGGGAGCTCACGGAAGAAGCATTGATGAAAAAAACTCGGTATCAAAGGCACTTCAAAGCTCGCGATGTCGAGAAGAACACAGATGACACGACTCCCAAAAATCTCTGAGATCCCAAAAGTCGAAGAAGGAAGGTGGAACTCCTGTCGAAAAATGGGCTTAGAAACGCAGAAGAAAAGCCCAAAAATGAAGCCCAAATGGGCTATTTATAGCCCAAGCCCACACTAAAGGATGATCTAGATTCGGGGGCAGGAATCGGGCGCCCGAATCCGGCCCGGCCCACTACTGTGCGCGCCCGTAAACTCCAAAACGCGCCACGTGGCGCGCTCCGCGCATGCGCGCCCCGCGCACGTGCGCCCGCCAATCACGCCGCACCGCGTGGCAGCGCAGTCCACGGCGGGAAGCATGCTCCACGGTTCACGCCGGGCCTGCCGGGTCGCTGCGCTCGCCAATGGGCGGGCGACACGTGGCTGGCGCGGTCCACCGTGCGCCGCGCTCGGCACGGAGCACGCCCTGTCTCGCGGGCGTTGACCAACCAATCCACGCCTGCCAGCCATCGCGAGTCCGTTTTTGACCCGAAGGCCCAGTAAGTCCGAAAATAGTCGTTTTTCAATGTTTTCACACGCTGAGTCCGTTTTTGACATTCGTTTGACGCACAACGGGCTCGATACACCAATAATAGGTGTTTTTTCACCGCCGACCACCTAGTCAAGTCGTACGAAAAAACCGGGACATCACATCCTCCCCCATTAAAAGAAATTTTCGTCTCCGAAACTAAGAAAACAAAAATAGACGTACCTCAGCCAGAAGTCTCGAACAGGAAAGGATAGGTATCTCTCATCACCGTCTCTAGCTCCCAAGTGGCCTCACGCTCCTCGTGATTGCTCCACAAAATCTTTACGTACGGTATAGCCCGGTTGCGCAATTCTCTCACCTCACGAGCCAGAATCCGTAACGAGCACTCCTCGTATCCGAGGTCCTCACTGAGCTCAAGTGGGGTGAAGTAAATCACGTGCGAAGGATCGAAGACATATCTCTTCAAAACCGAGACGTGGAAAACATCATGTACTCCTGCAAGGCGCGGTGGAAGAGCAACATGGTAAGCAACAGGGCCTACTCTCTCAAGCACCTCAAAGGGTCCAATAAAGCGGGGACTGAGCTTCCCACGAACTTCAAATCTCCGGATGCCTTTCGAATGCGAGACCTTCAAAAAGACATGATCACTAACCTGAAACTCTAGGTCTCGCCGTCGAGTATCAGCGTAGCTCCTCTGTCGACTCTGGGCGGTCTCAAGATGTCGCCGTATCAATCTGACCTTTTCCTCTGTCTCCTGCAGTAATTCAGGTCCTAAAGTCCTCCTCTCACCCACGTCACTCCAATATAAGGGCGACCGACACTTGCGTCCATACAATGCTTCAAACGGAGCCATCTGAATGCTTGCTTGATAGCTGTTGTTGTACGCAAACTCAACCAACCCTAAGTGCCGGTACCATCCTCCTCCAAAATCCAGGACGCACGCTCTCAACATATCCTCGAGGGTCTATATATGGTGCGCTCAGACTGTCCATCGGTCTGTGGGTGGAATGTCGTACTAAACCAGAGCTGTGTCCCCAAAAGGTTGTCAGTAGACTCCTCCAGAAATGTGAGACAAACCTCGAGCCTCTATCAGATACAATCAAGACGGGTACACTATGTAACCTCACCACCTCGTCTAGGTACAACTGAGCAAGTCGCTCCAAAGGTCAAGTCACCTACACAAGTAGAAAGTGAGCAGACTTGGTGAGTCTATCCACGATTACCCATATCGCGTCACCTCCACTCTGCGCCCTCGGCAGTCTAGTGACGAAATCCATAGTGACGTGATCCCATTTCCACTCGGGGATTGGGAGACTCTGTGACTTGCTAGCAGGAACACGGTGCTCAGCCTTCACTTGCTGACAAGTTAAACAATGTGCCACGAATCTCCCAATATCCCGCTTCATCCCATTCCACCAAAAGTGTGCCTTGAGGTTCTTATACATCTTAGTACCACCAGGATGAATGGTATAAGGTGTATAATGGGCCTCTCTCATAATCTGCTCTCTGATCTCAGAATCCATAGGCACGCACCCTCGGTCCTTGTACCGCAGTACTCCCGAAGCATCCACTGAGAAATCCCCTATCTGCTTAGCCTGAATCTGCCCTCTAATCCTCGTCAAGTGGGGGTCCTCACTTTGTGCCTCTCTAATCCTGTCCAACAGAGTGGGCTGCACAACCATAGACATAAGTCTAGCAGAGACCCAAGGGGATACAACCTCAATCTGCAATCGCCTCATCTGCTCAAATAGAGGTGCCTACTGCGTGATCAACAAACTCAAACTCTGCACTGTCCTCCTGCTCAAAGCATCTGCCACGACATTGGCCTTGCTGGGATGATACAGGATGCTCACATCATAATCCTTCAGTAACTCTAACCACCGGCGTTGCCTCAAATTTAGTTCCTTTTGAGTAAACAGATACTTCAAGCTTTTGTGATCGGTATAGATCACGCAGTGCTCCCTATAAAGGTAATGCCGCCACAGCTTCAGAGCAAAAACAACGGCTGCAAGCTCCAAATCATACGTAGGGTAATTCTTCTCGTAATCCTTTAGCTGTCGCGAAGCATAAGCAATTACCCTACCATACTGCATCAGTACACATCCCAAACCGCTGCGAGAGGCGTCGCTGTAAATCACAAACCCATCACCCATCACTCACATGGCAATGCTAGAATTAGCGCTGATATCAGTCTCATATTCAGCTCCTCAAAGCTCTGCCGGCATTGCTCAGTCCAAGTGAACTTGGTCCCCTTCCTAGTCAGTTGGGTCATGGGGGTAGAGAGCTTCGCAAACCCCTCCACAAATCGACAGTAATAACCTGCTAAGCCCAAGAAGCTCCGGACCTCAATAACCGTCGTCTGTCTAGGCCAATCCCGAACAGCATCAATCTTCGTCGGGTCCACTGCCACTTTTGCGGCTGAAACTACATGGCCTAAAAATGCAACCTCCGAAGCCAGAATTCGCACTTCTTAAACTTGGCATACAACTTCTTCTCTCTCAGAAGCTGCAGCACTATCCTCAAGTGCTCCTCATGCTCCAAATCACTCTGGGAGTAAATCAGAACATCATCAATGAATACCACAACAAACTGGTCCAGGTTCGGTTGGAATACCCGATTCATTAAATCCATGAATACAGCAGGGGCATTAGTCAATCCAAATGGCATCACTGTGAACTCATAATGCCCGTACCGGGATCTGAATGTCATCTTGGATATGTCCTCGGCCCTCACTCTCAACTGGTGGTAACCGGACTGGAGATCAATTTCGAGAACACAGAAGCTCCCTGCAGCTGATCAACACAAATCATCAATCGCCGGTGGTAAAAGATACTTAGTCCGGATGGTCACTTTGTTCAGCTCTCTGTAATCCACACACAATCTAAGCGAACAACCATCCTTTTTCTTCACAAAACAAAACCGGCGCTCCCCACGGTGATACACTGGGTCTAATAAAACCCCTGTCCATCAGATCCTGTAACTGTGCCTTCAGCTCCCTCAACTCGGCAGGTGACATCCGATAAGGTGCCTTCGAGATTGGGGCAGTTCCCGGAACCACGTCAATCACAAAACTCTATCTCCCTCTCTCAGCGGCATAGTCGTCAACTCAGGAGGAAATACATCTGGAAACTCGCGGACAATGGGGATATCCTCGAGTCCCAGTGCTGCGTCGGCACGCTCAACAATAATCGCCATGAAAGCAGTACAACCTCTACTCATCAATCGCCTAGCCCTCGCCGAGGGAAAACGGTGGTCGCTGCGAACAGTGTGCTCTGGCAGCCTCTGTAGACGAACTCCCTCCTATCCAGGCCCGCGGAGAGTCACAGTCCTCTCCCTGCAGTCAATGGTAGCAAAGTACTGCGACAACCAATCTATACCTAGTACAACGTCAAAATTCTGGAGCTGTCGCAAGACGAGCAAGTCTGCCGGCAAGATCCAAGATCCCAACTGCACTAGGAAAGCCCTACAACACTCCTCGACATGCAAAAATATGATCTGAGATCCGAACCTCTAATGCATGCGACAAAGAATCTATCTCTAACCATATAGGAGCAAATGTTCTACTGATAAATGAGTGCAAAGCACCAGTATCGAAAAGAGCTCGAGTACGAACTGCAGAAATCAAAATAAATGGTTTAAAATCCTCAATGTACACCTTCACAGTACGGTCTCTCTGTCGGAGATTCTTCAACTCCTCCTCTAACTCTGTCTGACACTCTCCGGGAAGAAGGTTACGGAACTCCGCCCAAGTGAGTAGCTAGGTCCAAGGCGGATAACAGGTCAACTCGCCGCCACCATGCCTCGGCATTGTGCTCCAGAAAGTTCGTCGCCAGAAGAACTGAAATCTCTCCTCGATAAAAAGGGTCTCAAAAGTCTCTCCATAGCCATGATCACGACTCTGCATCCCACGGCTCCAAACTCCACCCAGAGAACGAGGCGGGTCGAGTTGGTGGAACCCTATAAAGCAATCTACCACCTCTTGCTGCTCCGCAGGGGTCAACTGTTCCGCCGGCCCAGATGACTGTCTATTGGTAACCGGCTCAATAGGGGCTGCCGGTGCTGCTGGTACAACTGGGAGTGCCACAACCGAGCGCGAAGAAGGTGCAGGGGAACTCTCAGGGGGTGCTGCAACAGGCTGCGCCCTCTACTCAAGCATGCGCATCATCCGATCCATGATCTCCGACATCTGGGCCATCTGAGCCCGAAAGCTCCTGTACCTCTCTCTGCTGGCCTATGCTAACTCCTCCTACTCGGGCTCATCGGAGAAGGAGGGCTGAGAACGCGTCATGATCCTGCGCTGCAGAGGCATCGCTCACACTTGAGACAAAAAATGATGACGATCAAACCAAAAAACACACTAGACCCAATCTAGCGAAAGTCTAAGGCATGTCCCCCTTCCTGTATCACTATGTTGTCTGCAGCCAACATAGCCGCTTATCGAGAGAAGACATGTCAATCACTCATCCCATCTCTTGGGAGAGTCAGAAAACTCAATTAGGACTCTCGCTATAGTCACGACTCTCACGTGAGTAATCCTAGGGTCCAAACACAAGCCTAGGGTTTCTAAGTCCACAATGACCTACATCCTAGGCTCTGATACCAATCTAATCCGTCACGCCCCGGCGTCGAAACTGTGATCCGGGCCTGCCAACAGATCCGCCGCCCATACGGGAGGCCCCGTATAGACGAAGCGACTAACCTGCAAAAGATCATACTAACCACTATACAGACATCAAAGCGAAAAAGTAAACTACTGAAATAAATACAGACAACTCCAAATAGTACAAGTCAGGTCCTCACAATACATAGATCTCTCCAAAATAAAACTCTCAAAATAAAAAGTACAAGATACATCCAAAATCTCTGACTGTACTAAAACATTACCAGGAAGGGATACGTCTACACTCTGCACTGGAGACGGGTAGGGATCTAACTCGCGACTCCCTTACCTCAGTCAGATGGATCAGCAACAGGAGCGGTAGGAACTGGAGGAGAGGTCCCTGGAAAAAGTCACCAACCATGGGTGTGAGAACTACACCGCCACGTAGTTCTCAGTGGGTACCGCCACCAAGCCCGACGGTCTGCCCACTAAGTGTACTAGAGGCATAAAATAACAAATGCAGTACTGAAAAGGTTGAAAATAACTCTACAGCTACTATGCCTCTATCTAATGCTCAAGAGGGTGATACAGATCGAACATGATGCATCTACTATCTCTCGATAAAACAATCACCCAATCTACACTGACAGCCACATAGGCTCCAGTTAAACCTGCGCCCATCTACTGCCATTACATCCACGGAGGACTGGACTTATGTAGGGCGTTCGTGACTGCCGAAAAAGGGCTCAGCCAGAAGGACTGCGTCGACAAGTCACGATAGCAAAGTAACAGGCCTAGCTCCGGAGCGGCACTCGAGGGGCGCGACCCCACCGAGAAAAGTATCCACGCATCTTTGTCGAGCTCAATGTGGCTCATGTAGGCTACAGTTCAAATCCACGATCAACAAGATCGACAGTAACCAAAATCACATCTCTCACTCACTGGTTGGAAATCCTCAACAGCTGGGACCCACCGTTGACTCAGACGGCTCCCAAGACAAGTACTGATCTAAACACAGCTACCAGACTCCACTTGGCCCCCAGGCACGAGTGTAACATGCATCCCACAACCACCCGACCACTTGGCCCACTATCCGGGCAAGGAACTCTAAGTCCAGGTGACAAGAATAAATATGTGGGAGTGTCTAAAGCACAAATAAACTAGCCCAAGTTGGAGTTTTCTAATAGTCTGGTTGAACATGCAACATATGATAGGGTGCTAGGTCAAGTTCCAATAATAGCATTTAATTTAACACAAATAGGAAGCACTAATCAACATGTCATAATAAACAACACCAGGAAAACATTATCTCACACAAACATGCTTTCTATCACCGCTCACATTATGCATGCTCACTAACACATATAGATTAGAGAACGTCCCACCGGTTTTTGGAGACGAAGCAACCCACCTGAATGCGCATGTCGATCCCAAGTCCAAATAAGTCGAAACTGCACGGGGATAATCCTCAGATTCCCACGATTCCAACGAGCCCCAAAACACCAGAAAACTCCTCCTGGGCACAAAGATACAGTCCAAACATCGCGGTAAGCAAAAATTCCCACGATCACAAATCTACGAAAAGATCAGTCCGAAAGAAGACAAAATATCACCTACGAGATGATATCGAAAAATTCCATTAAAAATATGGCTGTGATCGTCGCGAAGCGTAGATGTCGGTCGAGTCCTCACAGGTTGAAATACGATAACCGAGCACGGAGATAAAAATCAAACAAGCTCCGCTGTCCAGGAAAACCAGCAAGCAGCAGCAAGAAAAGGGGTTCAAAGATGTCCAGAAACCCCAATAAAAACCAAAAACTGAGAGAGGATGTGAAAAAAATGAAAAAACGAAGAAAGAGCTTACCTCTCTGAAACCTATGCCGCAAAAATCGGCAAAAAACTTCCTCCCGTCAGTCCTGGGGAGCTCGCGGAAAAGCATTGACGAAAAAAACTCGATATCAAAGGTGCGTCGAAGCTCGCGATGTCGAGAAGAACGCAGATGGCATGACTCCCAAAAATCTCCGGGATCCCAAAAGTCGAAGAAGACTCGAATGTGGAACTCCTGTCGAAAAATGGGCTCAGAAAAATAGAAGAAAAGCCCAAAAACGAAGCTCAAATGGGCTATTTATATCCCAAGCCCACACTAAAGGAGGATCCGGATTCGGGCGCAAGAATTGGGCGCCTGAATCCGGCCCGGCCCACTACTGTGCGTGCCCGAAAACCCCACAGCGCGCCACGTGGCCTGCTGTCGGCCCCGCGCGCCCCGCTCACGCACGCCCGCTAATCACGCCGCGCCGCGTGGCAGCACGGTCCACGGCGGGAAGCATGCTCCGCGGTTCACGCCGGGCCAGTCGGGTTGCTGCGCCCGCCAATAGGCGGGCGACACGTGGCTGGCGCGGTCCACTATGCGCCGTGCCCGGCATGGAGCACACTCTGTCTCGCGGGCGTTGACCAACCAATCCACGCATGCCACGTGTCCCTATGCGCATTTCCGCTGGTCCCAGTGAACGCGGAAGTGGGCCGTGGACCGGCCCACTTAAGAATTCGGCCTGAAGGCCCAATAAGTCCGAAAATAGCCGATTTTCAACGTTTTCGCGCACTAAGTCTATTTTTGGCTTCCGTTTGACGCACAACGAGCTTGATACACCAATAATAGGTGTTTTCTCACTGCCGACCACCTAGTCAAGTCGTACGGACAAACCGGGACACCACAGGTGACACTCTTTCTCTTTCTTTTATTGGTTATTTCATTTTGGTTGATATGTGAGCATGTGGATATGGATATTGTGGATGATGTGGATGTTGGGACGAACTTGTTTTTTGTTAGCTAGTTATACTCTTTGGAACTATGCTTTCAGTTTATGGATTTCTGGATGCGTCGTGTGGACGTGGGCTTTTATAGTAACAAAAGGATTTGCAAAAACGGTTTTAGAAAATTGAGTGTCGTGTGGGCACTTCGAGAGCCTTTTCATTGAGGAGCGGTTTCAGGTTCTTTTGGCGACAAACTTTCTAGAGCACGATGCCGAGACTTGGTGGCGTCGAGTGTGACCTGTCGGTCCCGTCTAGGACCCAGCTGCTTTACTTGGGCGGAGTTCTGCAGTCTTCTTCTTGGAGCCTTCTTTCTCGAGAGTGTCAGACATAAGTGATCTGAAGAACCTTCAGCAGGGAGGCCGCTGTGTGCAGGAGTACATCCGAGATTTCAATCGGCTACTAAATAGTGTACCACACGCGGCCAGGGATGAGGCGCACCGAATTTACATGTTTGAGCAGGGTTTGCACCGAGATATTTATCAGTTTATTCAGTCACTCAGATTACAGACTTTGGACTCCTCGATGGAGCAGGCGCTTTATGTGGAGCGCGGGGAGGTAGTGATGGTGGAGAGGACTCTCGCCCCCGCTGTAGTAACCATAATTTTTAAAATCCAAATTTAAGTTTAAAATAATTTTCAGAATTATTTAAATAGTAAAAATGGGCAATTAGTGGGTCGATAGTGGCCCAGAAGTGTCGACTTTTGATCGGGGTTTGATCTGGAAAATCCGAGATCACCATTGCGATCGTCTCGTCGAAACATGAAAATTTCATATTCACTTGTCGACGATCTGACGGTCGGATTTTCCAGAAATCAGCGACGAAAAAGCGGGCCCCACAACTTAAGTGAATAGTAAACCCTCGATTTTTATTCCCTCGCGAGCACTAGATGGCCAAACTACTATCTCAGATTTTAATATAGGGGTATTAGTAATGGATCCTAGCTAATTTCGACGTTCTGAACGCAATGGCACTGACGGATTTCGCGTTTGGCGACCCGGGTGCATCGAAGTGCGTGCAACGCACTATAATTGGTCGAAAACTTTATGGACCGACTTTTTATCCGAGCGTCAAACAAACCAAACATACGCTACCTGACAGGTCTCGACGAGCCGGACATCGTGGCGAAGTCCGTTTCGCAAAACGGCGATCGGATTGCCTCGAAATGCGTGAAAATGCATAAAATGGACTAAATTGTAAGGAACCCAATATTTTATGTGCCTTATTATATGGGACTAAATCTGTAGGGTCCTAGGTGCAATTGTAACCTACTGTAGAGCCTCGGATGCTAAGGGTGAAGGTGTGAAACCGGGTTAGAGCTAGGAATATTGCATTAATTGTGGTGGTCTTTTGGTCTACCTCTGGCCAGAGTCCGAGGGGGTGTGTGGGGTGAATCCGAAGCACCAGACTCCTCGGAGCCTTCCACATCAAACCCAGAGTGAAGGGGTGGCCGTGGGTCACAAGCTCCATAGTATAGAACCCGAGAGAGAGAGAGAGAGAGAGAAAAGGTTGGGGCCAACTTCTTCCTAAGTTGATCTGGAGTACTCTGAGAGCTTTCTTGGTGTCTCTGGAGCACTGCTGGAGTCGCCCGAGGCCGCGCGTGAAGAAGAACCCGAAACCGGCTTCATCCTCCTTCACCAACTCCGACCAAGGTGAGAACTTCTAAACCTTTGATGGTTAGCCCCCTAGACCTTTAGCAGTAGACTTCCCATGCCCTAGGGATGCTCCGGGCACAAGCCCGAGCCCCCATGCAGCCTGGGTTGCCGGCGAGGACAAAGATGGCCGGAACCCTAGTTGTAGCTCCGCCTCTGGAGAACTCGGCAACCAGTGGACCAACCGGGCTCAAACTCGGGGTGCTTGGACAGTAGGAGGAGAGGACCAACTCCACCAAATTTGGTGGAGTATGGTCAACCCGGTGAATTGCAGTTTGATGCCCTAGATGTTTGGAATATTGCTTGTGGCCGAGCATGCTGCTCCGGCACCGGCGCGCCTCCTCGCCGCCGGGAACCAGTCCAGATGGGTTGCGGGGAGTGCCTGGAGTGCATCCATGCACGTGCATGCGGCCCATGCAGCATCGAAGGGTGGCGGCCATGTTCAACCCGTGAATGACCTCATTCTTGGCCGCCGGCGCTTCGGCCATCTCCGGCGACCGGGAGTGGGTCGGGAAGCTTCGTACGGGTCTAGGGAGCCTACCCTGCAAGTTTGAGGGACTCCCATGGGCTCGGTTGAAATCCGCCATTAAAGGCATTAAGCTCGAATTGGAGCTTCATGCCCCGGCCGGCGCCGCCTCTTCCCGTCGACCAAGCATGGGTCTGGAAAGCATCAGGGAGGTGAGGTGCACCTGCTGGTGCATCTGGATGAAGCCCAGAACCCTCAGGTTGTTCATCACGAATTTCAAGGTGGTGGGGGTCTTCTTCCTCCTCGGACCCGAGCCAACGTGGGGGTTGTGGTTGCTCCAAGATGATGAGAACAGCACCTGGGACCTAGTGGAGTGTTTTGATCCAAGTGGTAGGCCCCCAGGTGCTGTGAATGCTGAGAACTAGGTTTGGGAATAGCTTGTGTGCATGTGTGTGATAAGGTGCATGTTAGGTGTTTGATTAAATGCCACTGAGAAGAAAGAGTTGGAATTTGACAAAACTTTGTATATAAAACTTGCTCCAAATTGTCCCCTGAGCTCTGTGCTCACTTCAATTCAAATAGAAATTGAGTGGATAAAAATTTGGTGCATTGTGAACTAGGGTGTAAGCTTGACCTTGGTTCTGCTTGAACCAGCACCCCTGGGCCTCAACCAGGGTGAGCACTGAGGTCCTGGCAGTGCCCAGACCAACTTTGATATACAAAGTTTGCTGGTTTGAAGTTTAAATTAAAAGTTATAGTAAAATCAACATAAAACAATAATGTTGGGACAAAACCTTATTTTAAAGTATTTGCGAAGCCGCGACAGTGTGCCCTAGGCTAATTTGGGGTCACTGGACGCGATGCTCGCGTTAGAATCACTGTTTGAAGTCCCGAAGAAACAAAATGGCTTTTAGGCTATGTTAGTGCATATGTTGTGGGCCAAAATTTGCCTCGGGACCCGTGCTGCCACAAATGAGTGAGCACGGTGTCCAGCAAGACATAAGTAACCTGCTGGAAGTGACGGAATGTTAAAATGAATCTCCAGTTGAAAGAACGAGCGAAAACAGTGCCCAAACTGGCACTAAAAGTGAAAATTTAAAAGCCCTAGGGGTCTAGATGCAAAAGTCACATCATATACTGGTTAGTAAACTGATTTGTTGGTTCCTAAGCTTTTCGTTAGGAATCCAACGGCTCCCGTTGAGCGGAAATCTGATAACGGTTCGAAAATCGGCAAAATCGTCGATTTTTCGGTATCCGGGTGACAATCGCGCAATTTGAGGAATTGCGGCGGTTTCACCAGGTCGACTGTTGAGTCCCAGTAGAATCTGGTTGAGCCAGCGACCCAGTTAGACAGCCCGAGTCTCCCGGAAATCCAAAAGGGAATTCCCGGGAGGGGCAATTTGGAAATTTT
The DNA here is from genome assembly GCA_029168755.2 of Tillandsia fasciculata. Lineage (NCBI taxonomy): Eukaryota > Viridiplantae > Streptophyta > Magnoliopsida > Poales > Bromeliaceae > Tillandsia > Tillandsia fasciculata. The sequence goes on along the minus strand of JAQOTM010000225.1, from coordinate 225,958 downwards.
ACCAAAGATGAAATATAAGATTAACCTGGTCCCAGTGTTGTCACCAGACATGGACGTCTAAGTAATTAAGAAAATCATGTTAGCAACCAGAGTATAAAAGTAATGTCGGGATAAGTGTGGTTGAGTAGTTTTCCCTAATCGTAACCTTGATTTAGGTTGGCACAGTCTTCGAGCGTTCAGTTGGAGTCGAAGGTTCGCCTGCGCATTGACAGGTGGGTTATCTTCGGTCCGGGCTTTATCAGTTCGGCCCTCGGTGTACGGTATTGGTTGGACTCCTGTTTTTGTCAATCTAAGTTATATTAGAGCCTATCTGCCTTTGATACATATATTGCTTTGACTGATTGGTCATTAGTTGCACTCCTATGCTTGATTATTATAATGATCTATTAATGCTTGAGCCTGCCGTTCCTTTGATTCAGTGTTTACTACTTCATGCCTGCTTTATGACTGCTTATGGTTTGTTTTAGTGATCCTTACCTTACGTGATGTTTAAATTGCTCCCAGTGGTCATTTCCTTACTCTATACATTGCCTTGTTTCTTTGGTCATCTGATAGTTGAGCCTGCTTCTTCGTTGTTTGCCTGTTATGCTGCTAAATACATGATCTTCTAAAATAAATATTTTTACCAAGCCTTGTAGGGTAGCCTGAGTCTGTTCTTGTTTGATAGGACAAGGGCAACGCTCTACGAGGTTTGGGACCCAAAAACCTATTGTTTTCAAAGGTTTTCTAAAAAAAAACATGTGTTTAGTTGCATAAGGGGTTAGTCTGTCTGATTGGGTGAGATGTTGGGCTATGCCTGTTATCAGTTCTATTCTGCCTTACATGATTATTCATATTGCCTCTGGTATTTATATCTTATCTTGGAACATTCCCATGTTTGATTGGTGAGCTTGTTTGTTCTGTTGATCAAATAATACACTGCTGAACACATAGTTTTAATTAACTGATGTTTTACTGAACGTCGTAGGGTCGCCTGAGTCTGTTCTTGTTTGATAGGACAAAGGCATTGCTCTGCGAGGTTTGGACCTAAAACCACCAAGCTTCGTAGTGTCGCCTGAGTCTGTTCTTGTTTGATAGGACGAAGGCAACGCTCGTCGAGGTTTGGACTTTTCAGAACAGTTTTCTCAAAAAAAATATGTGTTTAGTTTTGTATTGTTTGGTTGGTCTGCATGATTGAGTTGAGATTTGCTGCTGATCTTATGTCGAGTTGAGACTGGCCTTGATCTTGCATTTTAGTCGAGATTTATTGATTTGTTGCTGATTATTCCTGCATGAGAGTTGAGGTTCAGTTGATTATGTACTTGCATCCCAGTGGGGATTGTTCCCGGCTTGTTGCCGATTACCCGGTCAGTAGACCGTGAGCTTGAGCATTCGCATGATTTATCGCCCGCACTGCTGTACTTCACGAACATCAGCGGAGTCATGACCCGTGTAGATGGTCTTTACCGGTAAAGTGGTTAGCAGAAGCTACCCGTGACTCCCAGGTTAGTGCCCAAGGGTGCCGGAGTGTTGACTCCCAGGTTAGTGCCCGAGGGTGCCGGAGTATGTCAGCCAGGTTGGTGCCAGGTTAGGCGAGTTTTCCCAGAGGTCTTGATGACCAATATGGTGGCTTGAGATTGGGTTGATTTCAGTTTTCATCTATTGATGCATAAGTTGTTGATTGTTATGCTTACTTCATCATATTCCATTGATTCTTTGATTTGATTTCCTATTATCCACCTATACATGTTGAGACTTGATATGATGCCTTTGATTATAGTTCCATGATTTAGAGTTGCTTATCCTAACTGTGATTATATGTCTGTTGATCTTCATGATTGCCTATCTGTTTATCCTAAACTGTAATCTCCGTGATTATATATCTGATGATCTCCATGTTGACTATTTGTAACCTCCATGATCATATATCTGTTGATCTCCATGTTGACTATTGGTTTATCTTAACTGTAACCTCCATGATTATATATCTGTTGATCTCCAAGTTGCCTAACTGTTATCTTAACTGTGATCATTGCTTATCCCAACTGTGATTATACATATCTGCTGATCTTCATGAATACATACCTGTTATTCTAACCCCTGAATTATTACTATCCTCTAGTATTGTATACCAGTAGGTACGATCTGCTATTTCTCGGCTCGTCGTGCCCACTGGGATACACTCCGGTGTGTCTCACACCCTCGGGTGACTGTTTTTCAGGTCGAGCGGGTGTTGGGATGTCGGGACGAGTTGGCAAGGTATCGAGATAGATGTTCGACCCTGGACAGCCGTGAACTTAGTTAAAGAGTTTAAAGTTGAAAGATGTTGTAATTTGGGGAAAAGAGTTGTAATGTGTAAAGTTATTGTAAAAGTTATTTTGTAATATTGTTAGTACGTAGGTAGTACTCTGATGTTGTTGCCAAGCTAGCCGTGCATATATAGAAAAGGCTCAATCCCATAGGGGATTGGGACTCTTCTATATATGTGGCGGTCTGTCATTGCCCTGGCTGTTTTGCAACTCTGATTTATATAAAAAAAAAAAAAAAAAAAAAAAAAAAAATTTATACACTGGTTTTTGAACTCGGGGCGTGACAGATTAGATGGTATCAGAGCAATAGGAATAAGAAGTC